>CM056597.1:37316130-37476130 GCA_029721355.1 Tegillarca granosa | reverse complement strand
CCTATACAACATTTCATCCATCTAAATAGATTGTACATTTCATTTGGTCCTATGCAACATTTCACTTGGTTCTATTCAACACTTTATTTGCCTACTCGGATTGTACATTTCACTTGTCCCTATGCAACACTTCATTTGTTTACTCGGATTGTCCATTTCACTGGGCCCCATGCAACACTTCAATTGTCTACTCGGATTGTACGTTCCACTTAGTCCCAAGCAACACTTCGTTTCTCTGCTCGTATTGTACATTTCACTTGGTCCCATACAACACTTTGTATACTAGGATTGTACATTTCACTTAGTCCCATGCAACACTTCATTTCTCTACCCGTATTGTACATTTCACTTGGTCCCATACAACACTTTGTCTACTTGGATTGTAAATTGCACTTAGTCCCAAACGACACTTTGTCCACTTGGATTGTACATATGACTTAGTTCCATGCAACACTTCATTTGTCTACTCGGATTGTCCATTTCACTTGGTCCCATACAACACTTTCTCTACTGAGATTGTTTATTTCACTTAGTCCCATGCAACACTTCATTTGTCTACTCGGATTGTACATTCCAACTGGTCTTATTCAACACTTTGTCTACTAGGTTTGTACATTTCACTTAGTCCCATGCAACACTTCATTTGTCTACTCGGATTGTACATTCCAACTGGTCTTATACAACACTTTGTCTACTAGGTTTGTACATTTCACTTAGTCCCATACAACACTTCATTTGTCTACTCGGATTGTACATTCCAACTGGTCTTATACAACACTTTGTCTACTAGGTTTGTACATTTCACTTAGTCCCATGCAACACTTCATTTGTCTACTCGGATTGTACATTTCACCTGGTCCCATGCAACACTTTATTTGTCTACTAAGATTGTACATTTTACTTGGTCCCATACAACATTTCATTTTTCATTGGATTGTACATTTCATTTAGTCCTATCTGGCCAGTATTAGGGGGTTTTCTCTTGAAACGTATTTATTTTCTCTGCTGTCTAAGAAATTTAAATGTTAAATGGCTTTTCTCTTGCTTCTAATTCTGCTTAACTTCTTAATGCGTCCTGTTCCTAGGTTTAAGTTACTTATTAAATGAACATAAGTTTTTACGGTTGTACATTTTTTATTAGACGTGGTTCTGATTTACCAAACATTTTTAGAATATTCTTGCTTCGATATCAGCAATTTCTTTATTTGACATTAAAGATTAATTTAGTTCAAAGCATTTTCCAACAGCAGTATTACCAGTAATATACATGGAAAAACAACACTTCTCTCGAAAACGATGTGGATAACCCACAATTCAAAAGAAGCATTACAAATCTGAAACCTATTTTTCTTTTCTCTAGAAACCAGATGTTATTAAATGGAAATTAATATTAATAATTTTACACTTTACAAGGGGTAGCTAGTTATACAATAGAGATGCTTCAAACCTTCATTTAAAACTGTAAACTTATGGCAAAAACCATATGATTCTACAAGGAGCAAAATATAATTAGTTAAAATGTACCATTTATGAAATTTTCAGTCGTCTAAAATTTGAAATAAATTCAAAACTAAGGTTTGTTTCCTCATGCACAGCATTCCTTAGCTGGATTTGGATTTATATAATTTTGGAACTTTAGATTCATTATTTTCTACTGTTTGGCTTATATTTTTTATTTATTAAACTTTTCGGTCTAGTGTCACTGATTAGGAATGAATTTCCGAAATGTGCAAATCTGGCACATTAAAATTTAACTGGTATTTGTATTATATATTTATACATTTTTTGGTTGACATGTGAAGAAAAGCATAGAGCACGTTATATTTTATCTTAAAAGGTGATGTCCACACGTTTAAGATTTTGAAACATGCATTTTAATATTATAATAAGCTTATAAAATAGCTGGAAAGCTTTGGAGCGAAAACATTCTTAATTAGTGCCCCACATTTCTTCTTTGTACAGCTTGAATAATAAACAAGTAACCAAGATACATTAAAGAATTGGAATTTAGCCAGAAAGAAAAAACAAGATATTTTAGCATAAAAGATCTACACATAACGGATGAATAATATGCAAACTATGAATACACTGAAGAAAAAGAAAATTTATGTTTAGACATTTGATAATCGGAAATCAATTTCTTAATGTTTGTTCCAATTTGTATTTCTTTTTTACTGAAAAAAGAATATACATATATATATATATAGAGAGAGAGAGAGAGAGAGAGAGAGAGAGAGAGAGAGAGAGAGAGAGAGTATAATTCAACACTACCCCGTATAATTTTTATTCTTTGATTAGAATTGCAGTTTCAATACAAGCAAAACATAAAATCGTTGCTCCTTTACAAAAACAACAGGCATTCTAGTTCTTTAGACAACCTTGCAATCGCATGGATAATATAACGAATGCATCTATGTTGTTTTTCTCGTTTGTTTGATAAAGGTTTTGATATTGTTCTTTGAGGCAGGGAACATAATATTGGTATGCAACCTTGCAACTTTGCACAGTAGGTAAACGGCAGGGAAATTTGCAACGTATGTATTTTATAAATGGTATATCAAATTCTTGAAGCTATATTTTTCCTTGATTTGAAAAAGATTAGTCTAAAAATATAATAATAATTTTATAACTCTCTCTCTCTCTCTCTCTCTCTCTCTCTCTCTCTCTCTCTCTCTCTCTCTCCAAAAACTTATCAAACCAGAGGTTTTAAAATTTCATTAAAAAAATAATTAGTTCCAATTTTTCCAATAATTATTCTTCAAACTTTTTATTCGTAAAATATGAACTTATCAATGGAGTTTTTCATATATATTTCACAGGTGCTTATATGAATAATAATGCCATCACTCAAATCTAACAAAATGTTAAACCTTTAATGGTATATTGGAATGTGTGTTTTTACCTTAATTGGCAATGAAATAAGCACCTGAGGTCAGCAAAGGTCAATTTATAACAGTTTGGGGGTCAAAAGTCTAACTTATATGTTACATATTCGGTGTAAAAACATTAATTACATAGTTAATTATCGTGTTTATGTATTTTCATGATTGGATTTTGACACATACCGAAGTTTCATGTCACTAAACGCATCATTTAGCAGAAAAGACATTTAATGTTCAGAAAGCTCTGCATTGGTGGCAATTTAAAACAGTCAAGACATTGTTTCTGAACCTCTTTGAAAAATTAGAAAACTTAAAATGTATACATGTATATCTTTACGCCAGTGACTGAAATGGGAGAAGTCAATTTTTTTTCTTTCTTTTTCTTTCTTTTTTTTTTAATTTTTTTATTTTTTTTTTTATTTTTTTTTTTTTTGCAAATCCATTCTTAAGAATATAATGTGAAATAACCATTTATTATGATCAAAACTGTTATTGCATTTTATTTGCTTCAAATTAAAAAAGCGTCAAAGTGGATAATTATAACCTTTCAAAATTACTGTCTTTGTATAATCAGAACATAATATTATATCCATTATAATTTTCATAGCTCTCTCTCTCTCTCTCTCTCTCTCTCTCTCTCTCTCTCTCTCAATGCAAATCATAATCAAATAAGATTTCATTAAAGTGCGTGGTCATGCGTGTCTTCTTTTAACGAAGACATCCCTAGCAATGTCTCCGCAAAAAAACAGAGATTGTTTTAAAGTAGCAATTCACAAACTATGTACATCTTTATTTATAGAATAAACTTGCAAGGTTTGCCATGAGCAATTAATAAAAACTTTAAAAAATCCTTATAATTGTTGCCTATGAATGAATGGCCTTTACCATCGTAATGGTTTTCAAAGAAACATACTGCACCAAGAGTTTTAAAATTGATAAAAAAAAAAAAAAACCAAAAAACTCTAAGGCACGTTAAAAATTCTATAAAATCTTAAAGAATTTAAACACCAGATAAACAATTAGCTGTCGCCATTCATACGGAGTCTGACGTTTTAAACAAATCTACAGACGAAGTTCGTCAAAACTTTATTTCAACTTACAACTGCAAAATTTCTGGATACAATCATTAATTGGGTCACCTTGTTCATTCTTATGACACAAAAAAGCTATAAAAAGGTATAATAACCTGGATAAATACTTATCATGATGACCCCTACAGTTACGGACGTGTTAGAAAACAACTTATATCAATTATGTCTCCTTACGCGGAGTTTTCATGTCGTAAAAGGCAGGTGATAAATCTGAGTTTAATGAGTTTAATCAATTATCTTTTTTAACAAACACGTGCTATAAAATGACATATTATTATAAATGTACTTCCTGGATAAACTTCATTTAAATTAAACAAATTCACTGGTGAAAAATCACGCCTTGTTGACATAAAAAGGAAAACAAGTAAAAAAAAGTTTAAATTGTTGGTTCATTTAAATTATTTATCGTTTTTTTTTTTTTTTTTTTTTTTTTTTTTTTTTTTTTAAGGAGAAGAAAAGAAGAAGAAGAATTTTTATAGATTGAACGCAGAATTTTTTTTAAATTTTTTAAAAATGTGTGCATTCCAAACAGAACGTAGCAATCGGAATACATAACTAAATTGTTTGAATATTCAGCTAAGTACAAATGCACATACATACCAATTTATTACAAAGGAAGAATTTATGGATATATAGCTATTACTTCATTGTTTGACATCATTTAATTTTTTATGAAACCTTCCAAAGGCTAATGTTTTTTTTTTTTTTTTTTTTAAGCTCAAATCTCTCAAAATAAAATGTTGACGTCAAAACTGAACTATTGAAACTTGTTTATGAAACATCACATGCTCATCTTTTATCATGTAACATTCCATTGAAGTTTACCGTTTTCATGAAAGGAGTTTTTGGTGAGTGAGTGAGCAAGTGTTTGCTAAAAGCCTTTAGCGGCTTAAAAAATTTTAAAGTGTAACTATATATAAAATAATAAATTGATGTAAAATTCAATACAATAGAAGATTTAAATAATATTACTTAACTGATATCTAAAAACCGCAAGAAGTTTCGAGTAATTGTTTGGCAATGACAGATATGATAGAGTAAGCAACATTTGTAAATTTTACGTAGCCTTCTTGAAATGAAATCCAGCATGATTTACCTGTATTATATATATTGTGCTGGTTTCATGATTTTTTTGTTGAATTTTAATTTTATAGCGCAATTTAAAAAAGATACACGTGATATTACACAAAAGACGTGATTGGTTTTGTTTATAATGCTTACGCTAAAAAGTTTTCAGTAAACAAATGTGTTGCTTGTCTCGAAAAAAAAAAAAAAAAACCAACATGCTATTTATAAGCAATAATATCAACAAACATGTATACGGAATACATTCCTATTTTATAATAGCAATATGTATGTATTTTGGAAGCTTTTACAAGTTATGTACTGACATTTGCACTTATCGCAAGGTCATGACCCCTGTTTTGAATACTTTATTCTTTCTACTTGGAGTTACATGATGGGTCATTACTCTAATTTTATGAGATTTGAGACAAAATGCAGAATATGTACATTGAATGACCCCCTCTTTGAAAGCTTTTTAAAATTGTTTTACCACGATTTCTTGTCTTACGCCAGTATGAACCACATTAATTCAAACTAGAAAATAGTTTTCAAATTGGTCGTGGTATTAGTTTGAGCAGTGTTTAGAAAACAATTTGTATAGTGTGATTAATGATAGGGTTGTAGTATTGAAGATAAAACTTTAATCCACGGCATTACACGATTACATTTTTATCTCCCGAATGAAAATTTAGAACTCAGTAAAAGCAGTCTTTAAAACTAGATTAATATCTACATGAATGATATAAAGAGAAACTAACTTATCAGTTATGTCATGTGCTAACTTTAAATTTCTATTAAAATAGTGCATTCAAAATTAGCACATGACAACTTTTGAATGCATTATTTTAATTGAAATTCAAAATCAGTACATGACAAGTATAATTGAGCTTTGGGCTCAGTTGTTCATAGACCTGAAATTCAAGGTTCTTGTAACGGTATTTATATTCGGACATTGTGACGTTTCTGTCCCAGTTGTTCAAAGTTCTGTTTTCCTAACCATTGCACTAAGTAAAATTAAAAAAAAAGTTATTTAAATAAAAAATATTTTTTATGAACATTGATCACTTCTTTAATAATAGTAATTGTAAAGAATTTTTTAACAAAAAATTGAAAAAAAATATTGCCAAATACATGAGAATGCAAATTTTTGCTGACGAACTAATAAAGCCAATGAAGGATTTCAACTAAAACTAAACAACCAGCCCCTGGTACATATAAGTTCATACTATATATACATATAGTGTCAATCTGCCACTGTATAATTTCCCAGTCCAAACACAGGAGCAATGTCAGTACATACAAATATATAGTAAGTGTTGATAACCTTGTTTATTATGCATTCAGACTAGCTGTCGCCAAAAATTCACATAATTTGAGATTGTTATTGCGTCAACATTAACTATAGGAGTTTAATTTTGTTCACTTGTGTAAAGTTTCTGGTCAAATTTCTTTCACAAAGTTGTCCGTAATAAATGAAAATTGATCTCTTATGCAAAAGCTTTCTTTGAAGACTGTTAAAAATGTTCTGTAAAATATAGAGCTAAAATAATTTCCATCAATCTGATTTTTTTAAAGGATGAATTTTGATAATTTAAATCTTGTCGAAACGAAAATGTAAAATTATTATTTTGTAGAAAGTTGTGGTGTTGGGACCATAAGATTTAAAGGTTCATAGAGAAAAAGAGAAAGGGTTACCAAGTGAAATTTTTCTTCATGCCTTTATCTATGATACCTTATTATTATTATTATTATTATTATTATTATTATTATTATTATTATTAAAATTATTATTATTATCATCACCATCATCATCATCATCATCATCATCATCATCATCATTATTATCATCATCATCATCATCATTATCATCATCATCATCATCATCATCATCATCATTATTATTATTATTATATTATTATTATTATTATTATTATTATTATTATGTCACATTTTAGCAATCCTCTTTCTGAAGGGAATTTTTTCTATTACTTAACTTTGATTACCGCTAAACAAACGTAATATCAAAAAGGATCAGACAAGCTATAAATCTTCATTATGAATGGGTGTGATATTTCAAAAAAGATACCACAACAACCGATACCAATAATTCATTGCTGTAGCATTTGTGTCAAATGACAGTCGTCAGCAACAATTTTTTAAAATTTTTTTCAACAAGAATTTATTTGTATAATACATACTTGTTGAATTATGTAATGTCAATAAAAAGTCAAACAAAAACAAGCAACTGCTTCTCATGACAGCGCAGCAAGGAATAAAACAACAAACAGTACAGTAACATATGAGTAATGCAAGTAGAATCCGAATTAAACATCAACATTTTTTTACCAAAAACAGGCGTACGACAAGGTGATAAACTTCTCTCATTCTTTTTTAGAAATTTTGAAGAAGACTAGTTCAGAACAAACCGCCTTTTTCATCATAAGTAAATTTTTCAGATATCGAAAAACTCTTATATGAAATAATACGTCGGTATATGTACCTGCTTTTAACAAAGGTAGCATTGTTTTCTATTATGTTTATAACAGTAAGACTTTGGTATATTTCCTCTCTGCTTCTCAATAACTTTGTCATCTCACTCATCCCTAAAAAATTTTGGAAGGTCTAAAAATTATATCGTTTATGCTTCTCGCCAAACTTTTTCCTTGATAATCGCCGAAACCCTTTCATTACACAAAAAAATAAAAATTGAGATTTCACCTAAAAACATATCTTCTAAGAAATTCATTTCAAAGTACAAATGCCCTTTCCTAACTACGATAAGAATGAATAGGCGAGATAATTGGTTAGCGAAAACGATTTCTATAATGTTTCAACAACAAAGTCGTTGAAAAATTTCAATTATATTTATTTTACTTGAAATTGATTTTTTTTCTATAACCATCTTAGGCACGTGCACGTAGTAAAATAGATATAAACAAATTTATTTGGAACAATTTTTCCCTATTTTGTAACAGCAAATTCTGGAAGCTCTCGCATTACATAATCACGTAATTACTTAATGCATTAAAGAATCAACTGTTATTATAAAAGTATAAATTAAGCTTGACAACTCATCATGTTTGTGGTACCTCTGTTTTATTCCGGGGGTAAACTGAAAATTAACATTATGTTAATTAAGTATTTAATACATTTATCTATTGTTGAACAGGTGTAGATGTTTTTGAAATTCAACATTGCTTTCAAGCTTTGGACACATTTAGATCTATAGACAATATAACGTCGTAAGGTGACATGTGGCAAGCTATTCGGTCACGTTTATACGGTGTATGAGTAATGATTTGGTATTCATATATTCATGAAATGAATCGTTATATTCTGATTCAGACAGAGAATATGATAGATTTATCTATTACAACTCATTCAAAACCCACAATATGCGTTGTTTTAGTAAGTAACATCTTTTTTCTTATTTACATTTACGCTTAAATGCCGGTATGTAAACCACAAATTACAACTGAATGCCAAAACTCATATTTTAAAAAAGCTCAAAAAAAGAAAGAAAAAAGTAGAAGATTTCAGTGCATTTGAGTAAAAAAATTATTGATTTCGCAGAAACAAATGTCCTAAACTTCATTAATTGACTTTAATATATTTCGAAAGTAGGCTCGAAAAAGGAGCATGGTAGGCAATGACCAACGAATAACGATATCAAAATATAATTCGATATGATGTCAAGAATCTTTCATTTTTCGAAAAAGTCACCTTTTGTTAGAGGTGGAGGAGGGGGTTGGGGGTGAAGTGTTTGGGCAAAACAACCAACCTTTGGAACAGAAAACTTTATCACACTATGATCTGTTCCGAGTGGGAACACTATGATCTGTTCCGAGTAGGAACACTATGATCTGTTCCGAGTGGGATTTAAACATAGAATGATTAGAGGCGTTGTGATGCAAAGGGGCGGTTTCAGCCCACTTGGCCACCAAGGTGCCCTTACAAGGAATGAACACCGCTCATACAGATATACAGCGGAAATTCTCTGGTGAACTTATAATGCCTTATCATACACAATACGGTGTATATTGAAAAAAAAATGGTAGAATAGTTTTAATAAGTTTATGCCAAGGTAGAGTACTTTATTTCCGTGACCATTCGTGATAATTTATAAAGACAGTACATTTGATTGACATATATAAGTACTAACATCATACATACTGACATTTATGTTTTAACTCATGACTGACCATTACGGTGCATTAATGAACATTAGGACTGTCCAAAAATATTCTTTGATCTTTACGCGACAGCAAGTTTCTCTCTCTCTCTCTCTCTCTCTCTCTCTCTCTCTCTCTCTCTCTCTCTCTCTCTCTCTCTCTCTCTCCAAAAATCTCCTTTGATCTTAACACGGCTACGAGTTTTACTCTGTAAAAATCTCTCTCTCTCTCTCTCTCTCTCTCTCTCTCTCTCTCTCTCTCTCTCTCTCTCTCTCAATTTCGAAATACTCAGTTTTGGTTAAACAAATATCCAAACACAGTAGTAAAATAAGTTTGGTTTAAACATGTGTAATGCAATTGAAAAACGATTTAATTTTTTTACATTCACAAAAAATTTTAACTTCGTTCTTTTTTTTCTGTCTTTTCAATTCAAATTTGAAACCGTCAATATGTATTATTTGAAGGGTTAGATAATATAACATTGTTTAATGCGAGACGTGTTACATATACAAAGGTAAGTGATAAATTCATTCTTGTCTGAAGGAGAATACGAAGGTAAGTGATAAATCCATTCCGGTCTGAAGGAGACTAAATGTTGGTGTCTGACAATGCAAGCGAAAGAGACAGCTTATAATTAATATGGTTTTCTGTGTTGTAACTATCGTAATTTGCATTGTAGACACTTTATCTTCTCACCGGAATAACACGTTTTGAGTCAGCAGGTATGAGGATAATGTCTTAGTTTCGTAAATATTTATAACAAAAATTAAAACTTTTTGGGGGAAAAATGTAAACTAGGACCCATCCCTTTTTATAAAAAATTGCGTTTTACAGGACTCTTTTGTTTTATTTTCTCTACTCGCATTCATCAATGAAGGAAAACAAGATATAGAACATGAGTTTGACTCAAGTTTAAAGAAATATAATTGTGGGACCTGGTAATACTTCCTATACTCAAGTCCTATCATTGAATGAAAAAATAGATAGATATACATTGAACCCAAAATTACACAAAATGCTATTTAAAAGGGAATGGTAATACCACAACTAAAAGACTTATAAATAAGAAGGTTCTAGTGTTTAATACATCAGAACCACAACTAGAAATGGCTAACTATCCACGATGCGGCTATGAAACTTCAAATAATATAATAGCAGGTGTCTAGCCATTCCCTAGGACTTGCAAAACAGTAAAACAAGCGTGAAACAGTAACTTCAAATACGTGTAATAACAGGTATCTAGCCATTCCCTAGGACTTGCAAAACAGTAAAACAAATGTTGAAAAGAACCAATTGTTCTGGAAGTTTTTTGGAATAAATCCGTTTAATAAACTGCAGACAGAATAAAAAAATATTTGTAATTTTACCCTGTTAATGAAATTAAATTCATTTTAACTAACATAAACAAAGTTTAATTAATAAATTTAAAGTTTCATTGCTACTTGTAAAAAGAAGCCCCACTCATTAACCCATACGCCAAAAAGCGAAAAATGTTGGCCAAGACTTTCTCTCTATATATCCCTCCATCCATTAAATTTTATGTAAATTTTTGAAAAAGGATTATTCACAGATATGATTCAAAATGGCAAAATTGCTGGATTTCGTCAGTTTTTGAATTTATATATATATATATATATATATATATATATATATATATATATATATATATATATATATATATATATATATATATATATATATGCAGACGAACTCAGTAAACGCGAACAGAAACATTGTGCTTTATAAACTCTGTATAAAAAACGATGTTTCAGCAAGGTTAGCATGTTAAAATATTTATCGCTTTAGATTGCAAAGTCTTTGTGTTTTGTCAAAACTTGATGTCTTTATAATGATATCAAAAGTCAGAAGAAAAAAAAGAAAAGGGGAAAAAAGAAAACTTATAAATATATATAGATTTTTTAATAAACAGCCCTTTTACTTTATTTAAAATTAAAAAAAAAAAAACTAGAGTTATTGCAATGCCAGAAATGCTTAACGGCTTCTTTCCGATTTAAATATAAATTATTTATAAAAAAAATATTTTAAAAATAAAATTTACCTCTAATTGCGGTATCGCTCCGCCACGTTGTTCTGGAAAGTGTGATATTGTAGGGTGATGGACCATGTTGTTTAAATATTGGTCTATAGGTATGAGGATGTGTGTGCCTTGGTACCATAATAAAACACGCTCTCTCCGGTGCGCCATCGGGATATCCTCGAATAAAAGTCAATATTTTCAAAAGTATTAATAAATTAATCCATAATTTGTATAACATTGTCTTTAAAATCCTGAAGTGAAAATTGTTTCTTTTTTTTTTTTTCTTTATAACTTTTTTCCTAACTCTTTAAAGAAATATTTATTATATCCGACTCGTTTCCAAAGTCATGTCATTCCCAGCGCACAAAAGGACCGAAACTGAAACGTCAAAATACAAGTTACCTTTCCCTAATTAATATTCCTTATTGTACAACCAATGAAATTAATTATACATAGAGCGACCCCTATATATATAAGTAGAAGTTCTTGTTTTATGTCCATTCTCACTCTGCTTGTAGCGGAAAACTTCAGGTTATTTTTGACAGTATACCGTACTTGATTGACAGGACCATATGATAGTACATATAATAACAGGTAACTAACTGCATTATATTTACCTGGAATAATGGCACTTGTCAGGTTAAAAATGCAAAAAAGGTCAACTTAAGAAAAAGAACCCCAGAAATGAGGTGATAAAAATAATTTACGTTTAACAATAAAATTTGTAAACAGTGAAGATGTTGTTATGGTTTATAATATAAATCAAATAAATAAAAATAATCTGTGAGAATTTTTTTGAGAAGAAAAAAAAGTCAGTATGTATTATAAATCTTGATTTTCAAAACTATCTACACTTTTTAGTATTTGCTAAAAGATTTTCAAAGATTTGATTTACAAATAAAACAAAATAAAAGAATTAAAAAAATTAATTAACAACAACAAAAACAACAATGATAATAATAATAATAATGATAATATAATGAAATGTACTTAAATAGAAAAATAAAATGAAATAAAATAGAACGAAACCAAAAATAAAATAAAATAAAATAAAATAAAATAAAATAAAATAAAATAAAATAAAATAAAATAAAATAAAATAGAAACGAAACGAAACGAAACGAAACGAAACAAAACAAAACAAAACAAAACAAAACAAAACAAAACAAACAAACAAAATAAAATAAAATAAAATAAAATATACTTCAGTCGTCGACAGGGCAACTGCTAATTGCACGGCCTACTCTAACCACAACGAAGAGTTAACAGCACGCACTCAAATTATCTACATCAACCAAAAACATACCGATCTATTTGATATCTTTGAAAAGCAAAAACTGGTACATTAATTTTGTCGTTTTGTTAAAGAATAAGCTCAAATAGAATTTTATTATATACATTGTCATGTGATAAGTCGTCTTATTATAAATTTTTGAAAATTTCATTTAGAAAATTGAAACATTTATAATATAATAATAGTTCTACTGAAATTTTTAATTAATCAGGGGAAAAACTCAAACAGAATATAACATTCTATGATTTAACACACATCTATACATTCTAATAATCAGGCTCAAACAGTTTTTAAAACCACTGCGGTAGCTCAGTTGGTAGAGTGCTTGCTTCGTAAGTGAAAGGTCGTGGGTTCTAACCCCGACAGGGTCTGACCAAAGACTTAACAATGGGTAGTGACTGTTTTTTTCATCAAGCACTCGGCATTACGAAATGAAAGTCACAGTTCTTTCGGATTGGAACTTAAAATAAACGAATCCCGTGTCACGATAGCCATGGCAGGTTAAAGATCCTTGTTGTATAATTAAAATCAGCGCAACGCATGTAAGAAAAATTTTCGCACCTTCGCCTACAGCTGGCGACGTCTCGATATCAGTGAAATGTTCTTGCCTGGGACGTTAAACACCATTCAACTCAACTCAAAAAGTTAAAAGCAAATCTGTTCAAAAGCTTTTGATGAATAGCGAAAACTAAACCTCAAAGGGCAACATCCCCATGAAACATTTACCAATGAAGCTACACATTCATATGAACAAGATAGCTCAACATATAAAGATTGAAGTCAATAATTCTTTCAGTAAGAATGGAAGAGTATCGGGAAGGACACGCAGACATAAATATAGACAACATACATGCTAAATTGTATAAGCTTCTGGATGCAACAAACTAGCCACTCCACTTTGTATCATAGAACATAACTCTGACACATGCCAAATTCATTATATAACAGCATATTCAGTTCGTTACAATAACAGAGTTGATGATCACGTGATCCGTAAAGAGTGTTTAATGTTATATGTCCCCGCCCATGCGCAATATTATAGATGGTTTCAAACAAATAGAGAAGATTCTTTCAATTTGACTTTTTTCTTCCGCTTATAAAAAAAATTCAAAAATGCATACAATAATTACAGTTAAACCTGTCTATAAAGGCCACCCATGGTGATCAGTAAAAGTGGCCTATATGGACGGCTGGTCTTTATATACAAGTTCAATTCATATGAATAAAGAACAGCTGGGATAGATTTTATTGGCTTATATAAGCAAGTGGACCTTATAGAGAGGTGGCCTTTATGGCAGGTTTGACTGTACAACAAAGTTGGCACTCTATAGTCAGGGTTATTTTGTTTTAGTAAGTTGTCTAATCATGCCATTAGTTGCTTTCCCTTTGAAGTGTTGCTTGATTGTTTGTAGTGCAGAATCAATACTTCACAGACAAGCATATAACTCGAATAGCTGGCATGTTATTATTGCACCGGGTGATACAGTCGATATTCTGTTTGTCCTTTTAAAACAGAGCGCCAGACCAGAGCCCTGAGCGATTTGGAACTTCTAGAAGTAGAATAATCACGTGTCAGATTTGAATTCCACCTTTTCCAATCGAACGACCCAGATTAACTCATCAAAAGGAAAGGGAAAAATTGTAAAGAAAAAAATGTCAACTTCGGTTATGGAGTTTCTGCTTTAAATAAAGTTTTAAACAGCTTTGAAGAAGATTTTATTGACCTTCTCCAATGACAACGCGATATTTTATTGCTTTTAAATAGACCAGTATTTTATGCATAGTAGACAGCTTTATCTACCGAGTCATCCATTTTCTAAGCACGTGACTGTTTTTCTCTTCTGAAATTCTGCTCGATATTTTGAAGAGACATAAATGCTTCTGGAAAAAGAAGTTGCTCAATCGAAAATACAGAAGGCACTAGACGCGAGTAAGGTCACGTGGTTTTTTACTTCTGGAAGTTCCCAATCGTATCGGGCGCAAGAAGAAGTATAATAAATTTTATACATTAATACTCAGGTTCAGACCAACGACCTCATATATGTGAAGCAGACGTTTAACATCTGAGTCAGTCGAGGCGGTCCATTTTTTCGTGTTTAGCTGTTAGCTGTTGTCAACTGCAAGTTATTTTTCAGATTTTTCTAGTTTCGATAAATTACGTCCACCGCTTCAGTCTTAACACACAACGCAACAAAGATTGAGAACAAAATTTAGAACGTTATATGATGTTAGTATACCGATTTTGTGAGGTCCTCGATTCTATGAAGTCCCTTTCTAAAGTCAAATGGGATAACATAATGGTGTTTTACGCCCCTGTCAAGATTCTCTCACTTACATCGAAACGTTCAGATCTGGGGAGACAAAAATAATCAAATATGTGAGTGCAAACAAAATTGAGAAAAAAACTAATTGTGTTTAGTGAAAGTACGGGAATAATCCAATTATTCATGTACGTGCAATAATGAACTAAAAAAAATACCAAAATAATAAATACATAGATAAATAAATAGTATGGGTTGTTAGGTTGATTGAATGATGTTTTATGTTAAATCAGCAGTTTTAAGCAATTCGTTAATTATGAGATAATTTTTAAAAAAAAATTTTGAAGTCAATTTTTATTTATCTGAAGCACGGAGACACAGAGGCAACATGAAAAATATTTGTATATCGCTAGCTCACGTTAAAGGTATCGCGTGCACACGCGGGAAGGGTTATTTTATTTTATGTTTTTATTTTTTTTTTTTTTTATTTAATTAATTTATTTATTTATTTTTGTACTCACTCGAAAACTATAAACTACTGCATGCTAACGTGAACGTTATTACGTGCTAGTAAAAGATTTCGTGAGCTCGCGAAAAGATTATCACGTGTTAACGCGAACATATGCGAATACAAAAGGGATAAATTTCGCATTAGAACTCGATAACTTACACGTGTACAAGCGGTATTTTTGCTTGAGCATGCAATAACTCTCACGTAAGCACGCGATAATGTTTGAAAATTTTAAAAACTTTCACTTGATCACTTGATATAATTTTTTTCCTGCCACCTCTGTGCCGCGATACTAATCACATGTTCCTGTGTTTGTGCGATAAGCAAGTATTTCTAACCTGTACTGTACTAACGCTCAGAGTGCTAATTAACTTGCTCGCAATCTGACAGATAAACGCCGTGTACCAATGAAAAAACTTCTCATTTGTGATGAGACGTTCTAGAGTTCGACAGCCTTGGTAGCTCAGTGGTAGATCTTACACCTCAAGAGCGTGAAGTAAGCGGTTGGAACCGAGTAATACATAAGACTTGGAATTTAAGATACTGCTTCCTGGCTTAGTGCTTGGCATTAAGGAGACAGAGTATAAACTCGTTCACTCTGTACAAGGATAATGTGACTGCCTAAGGGAGTGGTATCCTCATCTTCAGCATACTAACTCGATGAGCCAGCACCTTAACAAAACGTTGTCCTGAGTGCGCGCTAGTTCAGGGCAGACCATTATATACACTTGCACATTTCAAGAATACACGGACCATAAGATTATCCTTTAGAGATAAATATTTGAAAAATTGCTGATGAGACGTTACATAACATTACAATTTACAAATTATCCGTTTCAATTAGGCGTTAGCTTTTAAACTCTAGGGAACCGCGGCTCTGATACGATTTAAGGGAAAAATGTTTGTAAAAAAATATATAAAAGTGTTTGGGTCAACTACATGTAAAAGTACTACGATCTTACTGTCCAGTTCCCATACACAATTAAAAGTGGTCTTAAAATTCCATTACTCAACTACACTCCTATGATCGCCGTGTTTGTTTCAAGTTACTCTTTACCAGAAAGGGACAGGAGCTTGGAGTGAGTCAGTGGCCGAGTAGTTTAGAAGGAGCGCTTAGGATAGCATCACAATATTCTGAACGCCTAAGTTTAAATGCTTCTAGGTCAGATCCTAGTGTGAGAACACTCCAGTTACCCTAACATCCACGAACCGGCTGCTTCTCTAAACTGGGGCTTAAACTCTTTTAATCCACTCCAGTCCCGTGGCTGTCTAATTTATTTTGATTTACACGTATTTATACCAAAACGGCTAGTGTAATAATGGTCTTAGCGTTAATATCTTATCTCGTAGATATGACATACTCAATTTGTCCTTTATAATTTAACAAATTCTAACAAAAGCTATATAATTTACAACATTTTTTTTATTTACAAAAACACTTATAAAGTAACACAATAATTAATAAATGGTGAATAAGCAATAAATCGGTATGTACATGTCGAAGATTAAAGATCGCAATGTTCCATAACAACAATTTTTTTTTTTGTGAAATACATCATTCACCAAAGCTAAAAATACAACATTTACAAAACACGTACGTCCATTTGTACACATCACGTGATTGGTTCATTAAAAGAATCGTAAATAAAACCCCGCATCAGCTAGGGTTTAAAAATCTTGATACTGAAAATCACATATTATAAATAGAAGATTCAATTTTTTCGTTGTTAATTAGTAGGTTACTATGGTAATAAAAAAAACAAATATAAACTCATCGTCATTTTCTCCTATTCTCTATTTTTGTTTAATGTTAAAAAAAAAAAAAAAAAAATCACATACACACACATATTGTTCATAAACATCGTCTCAAAATGATACAATAGATTTCAATGTTGTTTTTTTTTACCAAAAAAGTCAATCTTTCCGAATTATTTTCTTAAAACGACAAATTATTCGAAGGAAAGTTTTTGTGAGATGTAAAGTTATGTCAATGATGAAATGTCTAATATATAAGATACATTTCCAAAACATGTTCTTGAAGACTAAAATGTTTCAAAACAGTCTCAAAATTAATGGTCACTTCTATTTTATATTGAAATGAAACTGTTCAATACTATTTTACAGAAACTTCCAATAGCTTTTAAAGCGTTGTCGTTTTTGTTCATGCATGTTTAGAAAATTTCAATCAAATTGTTTTTTTTTTTCTCAAACGGTAAATTTTGTTCGTAGGATTATTACTATTTATATGAACTAACGGCGTCCTTAACGATCCATGATAGCCTTGAAACTAAACATTATGCCAAATCTATAATGTTTCTTTTTCAAACGTTTTTGTTCATGTTTTCATTGAATGCTTTCTTGAGGAAAACTTCCGCATTAAAAAGCGAATCCCGAAGCTGTTGGTATAACGGTCGTTCAAGGCGACAAAAATAATACAATTGAATGTAGAAAAGCACATTTGCGTCACTTCGCCAATATTGACAACAATGAAGGTACCTACGTTTCTTTTATGTTGAGGATCGGTCATGTCTGATTCGGTCTCAGTTGATATAACGACAAAACTGATCAATCGTGTTGCTATAGTAGCAAGGAAAAACACTGAGATCCCAAGGAGGATATGAGTTTGTTTTCTAACTCTTTCCATAGCTGTTGTAGAAGATAAGTTTGTTGCGCGAGTAAATTTCACCCTTTTCTTTAAGCCAGTCAGGGTTATGATGTTAGAAACCAATACGATAGCGCCAAATAGCATCAGTATCAAAACTGAAATCGATGATATGACTCCAGGTCCGGCAAAAACAAAACCCAATGTTGTCATGATTAGAACCAAAGTAACCCCAATGAATAGTCCGACTTTTCCAATCTTCGGTGTCCACATTTCGCGAAAAGTCAGTGGTCTGTAAACGGCAAACATTCTTTCAATCGATAAAAGTGACATAAGGAATGCGGATGTTGTATTTGTAATTAGAAATGAAACCATTATTCCTGGTATGATGACATTAACGGGATTATCTGTAAACTTGATATAACCAGCACCAGAGATTAGGTCCAGAATACTGAGCGTGGTGTTCGAAGCCAGGAAGATCAAATCTGATGATGTTATTCCTATGAAGAATATTTCTGTAGAAGTTTTCTTTGCTTTCTTCCACAGAGCATTTAGAGACACGATATTGGTGAACAGACCAATAACAAAAATAATTCTAAAAATACTGACCAGTGTTATAAAGACTGATTCGGATATTTTGTTTCCCTCAGTACCCGACTGTATGATAACACTGACACCATCAATAATTGTTGAGTTGACATCCCCCTGACTCTGATTTGGCAGCATCTTGGAATGATGAATCGCTATCCATAACGGTCAAAATTCAACTAACCTGTAGTTTAAAAAACTAAGAAGTCTGAAGAGTCCTAAATAACTCTAAAATGTTTGAAGCAACAGAATAAATGTGATATTCCTAAATGTCAAAATAAATTCTGAATAAAAACAAGACTTTTTTGTAAACCAGTGTGTTACTGACAAACTCCTCAGTGATTTTTGATCTTGTAAGTCTTTGACTTTGCTAAATAAAGAATGGCTTGTCCAATGATATGTTTGTGCACTTTTAATGATTAATGTTATGAGAAGGAAGTGTGATTTTATAATTGTGTTCTAAAAGAGAATTGTAAATCGTTAGTACTGATTGGCAATATTTAAACAATAAGACTTATAATATCGAACATGGACGAACAAAGAAAAATTGCATAATCATTCTTTCCTGCAGCTAATTAATAATTTACATATTAAAGGAATGAGTCCACATAACAAACGACAATGGAAGAACAAGAATCGACATTAAAAAAAGACTTTTTAGAATTAATAGAAATAACGTCTGTTTGCTTGGTCTTCTACAAATCTTATACAATGTAAATAAAGATTAACTAAATATTATTTAAAATTTTTACAACCAAGCTGTTTAAAAATTCTGATTAAAACCGCATTAACAGATTGTTCGACAACATATTATTGCAGTCCTGTGCCGCCCGCCTTTTTTGATAACAATTTGCATTAAGAATGGGTTACATATGCGCCAACATTTTCATTTAATTAGGCAATATTGTTTGAAAATAATTATCGTAAAAGTACATATCTAGCGATAGTTTTATCTCAAGTACCATGTATATCTCTTTTAACAACAGATCAGGAATATTTTTATCTTCCCGCTATTGTCTACTGTGTGGCCTTGGGGACGGCGCGTTGGAATGCTGATCGCTGATTGGTTGTCGATCTGTGGTGAACTTTGATCCGTTCAAACGAATTCTACTCACCGCACGAAAAATTTTTGCAGAATTTTTTTAAAACACGAAAAAATTAAATTTTGAGCCTGTTTTTTACTCGTCATATAAAAAAAATTTGGAATATCCTAAAGTTTTATCCCCACCACATTCAAGATCATAGCTGGACTTTTTTTGAACACGAGCTGTTTATGTAGAAATGTGTATGAAACTTCCTTTTGGCATGTTTTAACCAAAAGTTCAGTATGATATATATTTTTGCCGAAAGTCGGGCATAGCGTAATTTCTAGATCGCATCGGATTCAATAAATAAAGAAATTTTCAAAAAAAAAAAAAAATTGTTCGTCCAGTTTTTTTTCGCCCCAGAAAGAGACTATATGCTGCTCGTCAGGTAAATTAGTAGTGTCTATAATTTTATTTTTGACGAAATGTTCCGAATGAATTCGGAACCTTCCTAAAAATTCCATTCTCCTTACAGAATAAAATCGTTTTCCCCTCTTTTTAGGGATTAGATTTTAAGGTATAGTTCTCTGACGTTCAACTATGCATCAAACGTCGAACTTATATTCAAACACAATATGGTTTCGAAAGTAAGCTCATTTCCTTGCAAGACACGACGTATTAAAACGATCGCATATTAATTGCATGATATTGTAACACTCGCCAGTGGTATAATACTGAGATAATTAAATTAAAACAGTCGAAGCTTCTCTAACCTTAAACCTAACCTTGTGATTTATTTGTCCCATGCTTTCGGCAAATTTTAAATAAACTGAATTAGGCAAATAATATTGTTTTGATTTTATGTTAAAATATTTAATTAGGTATCAACTATTCCAGGAAACAGACTACCATTCTTTATTATACACTGTTTATATATATATATTCAATATATATATATATATATATATATATATATATATATATATATATATATATATATATACACACATATATATTGTGTCATCTTATTGTTATGTCATCTCATTCTTTAAATGTAAAATGACCACCACACTAAAGATTTCACAATTTTTATTTTAGTTTGTCTAATGTTTAATATCATTGGTCGCGTTGTTTGCTTATCAGTCCATGTACAATTCTCCAGAAAGAAAATTATAAATTTAGACTTCCTACGGTTTTTTGTATCTCATACCATTAAACCATTAGAAGAAAACAGACATATCATTAGACAAGTCATTCTTTAATTAGCAAAGTCAAAGACTTACAAGATCAAAAATCACTGAGGAGTTTGTCAGTAACACACTGGTTTACAAAAAAGTCTTGTTTTTATTCGGAATTTATTTTGACATTTAGGAATATCACATTTATTCTGTTGCTTCAAATATTTTAGAGTTATTTAGGACTCTTCAGACTTCTTAGTTTTTTAAACCACAGGTTAGTTGAATTTTGACCGTTATGGATAGCGATTCATCATTCCAAGATGCTGCCAATCAGAGTCAAAGGGATGTCAACTCAACAATTATTGATGGTGTCAGTAGAATCATGCAGTCGGGTACTGAGGAAAACAAAATATCCGAAGCAGTCTATATAACACTGGTCAGTATTTTTAGAATTATTTTTGTTATTGGTCTGTTCACCAATATCGTGTCTCTAAATGCTCTGTGGAAGAAAGCAAAGAAAACTTCCACAGAAATATTCTTCATAGGAATAACATCATCAGATTTGATCTTCCTGGCTTCGAACACCACGCTCAGTATTCTGGACCTAATCTCTGATGCTGGTTATATCAAGTTTACAGATAATCCCGTTAATGTCATCATATCAGGAATAATGGTTTCATTTCTAATAACAAATATAACATCCGCATTCCTTATGTCACTTTTATCGATTGAAAGAATATTTGCCGTTTACAGACCACTGACTTTTCGCGAGATGTGGACCCCGAAGATTGGAAAAATCGGACTTGTCATCGGGATTACTTTGGTTCTAATCATGACAACATTGGGTTTTGTTTTTGCCGGACCTGGAGTCATATCATCGATTTCGGTTTTGATACTGATGCTATTTGGCGCTATCGTATTGGTTTCTAACATCATAACCCTGACTGGCTTAAAGAAAAGGGTGAATTTTACTCGCGCATTAAACTTATCTTCTACAACAGCTATGGAAAGAGTTAGAAAACAAACCCATATCCTCCTTGGAATTTCAGTGTTTTTCCTTGCTACTATAGCAACAACATTGATCAGTTTTGCTACCATATCAACTGAGACCGCACTTGAGGTGCAAGATCCTCACCATAAAAAAAACCTCGGCATCTTCATAGTTGTCAATATGAACGAGTTGACGCAAATGTGCTTTTCTACATTCAATTGTGTTATTTTCGTCGCCTTGAACGACCGTTACATCAACAGCTTCGGGATTCGCTTTTTAATGGAGAAGTTTTCATCAAAAAATCGTCAAATGATAAAAACAAAAACGTGTGGATAATAAACACTATAGATTTGGCATAATGTTTAGTTTCAAGGTTGTTAAACATCGATAAGAACGCTTTTAGTTTATATGAATAGTAATAATCCCTACGAAACCTTTAACTGAATGATAAAAAATGATCTGATTCACATGACATGATGGACACAAAGGACAATGTTTTATAAATGTTATTGAAAGTTTCTGTAAAATAGTATTGAAAATTTTCAATTTATTTTAATGTAGAATGGACCGTTAATTTTGAGAATGTTTTTGGAAACTTTTTAATCTCAAGAACATGCTTTGAAAACAAATCTGATATTGGAAATTTCACCATTGACAATACTTTTTTATCTTATAAAAACGTTCGTTGGAAAAAATTGTCACTTTGATAAAATAATTCGAAAGATTGACTGTTTTGGGGAAAATTGTTTTGGAAACATTTGCATTATTTTGGGCAATTGCTGTATGTACTATAAACAATATGTTTAATTTTTGAACAATCTACAAAACAATTCCTTTACCTGATTTTTACGTTGTTTTAGAGAAAATACTTAAATGCATATATTTTGTAATTGGTTTGTCTTTTATATAGATACTAACTAAATGAATGGAGAAAAAAAACAACAATGAAGTGAATATTTGTGTTTTCAGTAACAAGATGATTTAACCCTGCTGACGTGGTTTTATGTACGATTAGTTTAATAACTCAATCACGTGGTGTGTACAAATGGACGTACGTATTAAATAAATGTTGAATCATAAGTTGTGGCGAATGACGTATTTCACAAAAAAGTTCGTTGTTAATGAAGAGTACAGATTAATTGTTTAGTCACCATATATTTATTATTGTGTTATTGTATAAATTGTTTTTAAAAAATAAAAAAACGTTTGTGAATTTCATAGTTCTTATTGTTGAAACTGTTAAATTATATAAGTGACAAATGCAATTATGTCATGTTTATGAGATAAGATGTTCACGTCAATATCCGTTATTACTCAAGCCGTTATGGTAAAAAAAATTCACTAAGATTGAAGTGAAGTTATTGAGCTTTTGAAGCCACAGTTAAGATTCTCTAATTATACAGAGTTAAGATTCTTTAATTATACAGAGTCGCTCAGTTCAGGGATGTTAGGCGAAATGGGGTTTTCGGGGGTGGGGGGGGGGGGGAAGAAAAAACTTTCTCACACATAGGATCTGTCCTAGATGCATTCAAACCTAGGCTTCAAGAGCACCGTAATCATAAGTGCGCCCTTTAGACCATCCGAACAACGACCTCCTACCTCCTTCCCCGTTCTGATAAAGAGAATTTTAAAAAGAACACGGCCACCATACGAGTCGTGTTGAGTAATGGGATTTTGAAACCACTTGTTCTAAAACTATTAATTGTGTATGGAGCTGGAAAGTAGACCACCCGAAAAACGACCTCCTACCTCCTTCCCCGTTCTGATAAAGAGAATTTTAAAAAGAACACGCCCACCATAAGAGTAGTGTGGAGTAATGGAGTTTTAAGACCACTTATTCTAAAACGATTAATTGTGTATGGGAACTGGACAGTAGGAACTTAGTACTTTTAGTGGACCAAGTCATCCCCATATTTTTTTTACAACCTTTTGTCTCCAAAATCGTCTAAAGAGCCGAAGTTCTCTTGAGTTTAAAAGCTAAAGCCTAAACAAATCTGGCCTTTTGTAGATTGTTATGTTATGTAACGTTTAATCAGCAATTTTTCAGCTATTTACGACATGATCAAGACTATTAATCTCAAGCAAGTTTGTGTATTTTTGAGATGTGAGAGTGAATATAATGGTCTGCATTGCACTATCGCGCACTCAGGATAACGTTTTGTTAAGATGCTAGCTCACAGAGTTAGTATTCTGAAGATAAGTATACCACTTCCCCAGTCAGTCATATTATCCTGGTAAAGAGATAACCAGTTTGTGTGGTCTCCTTACTGCAAAGCCCTGAGCGAGAAAACACAACCAAGTTTTTCTCGTGTATGACCGAAATGAACCGCTTACCTCAAGCTTTTGAGGTGCAAGATCTACCATTGAGCTACCAAGACTCCAGCATAAACAAAGAAGTCAAAAATGTGTTGACGACGCACAAATGCACACGCACACACAATCACACTCTATGCTATGCCATAAGCTCACAACTTGTTAGGTGAGCTCATTATAAAAAACACATATAGAGTGTAATGGCTTTATTTATAAAGAAAAATCTAATAAACATTATCAACCTGTTTTATGACAAACTAACAATCTATTGACATGTTTTACTGATATATGTAGTCACGTTTTTCTTCTCTTTTTACTTTATTGTTGCTTATTTCCAATATCATCTGAAGTTCACATATTTAGGAAAAATGTGTAATTAGTTTTAGTCTTGATTTCTTATAATAATAATAACCTCACATTGAAGGTCCATTAGCCACCTGTTGTGAAATTCATCTACAGGTAAAATGAATTGAAGTAAGCAGTAGCTACAATAGAAAAAGACAGGTTTTACATATAAATGACATAAAGAATCAAATGTTTTCAGGTGACAACTGAATTGAACCCAGGTCATAAAACCTCTCAGAAATATGAATTCGATACTGCTCTTTCAGAAAATCTCAGTTGAGAGTTTTTGGAAATTTTTGGTTATTAATCAAGAGGAATTATTATTCACTGATAACATTATTTTATTCTAAAACATATCAGAACCTAAAATACATTGTAAAAGCAATTCGAGCAGACTGGCAATCAGCTTAAAACTAATTAGCCATTTGTATTGGTCTTTCACAATCAGATGGCAGCATGCTTCTTAAACACGAGCAAGTCCAACTCTGGCATGAACACCAATAATAAATTACTTTATTTCGTCAGCATGTAATAATATTCAGATTGTTTAGGGACAATTTCTGCCAAATTGTTTTTCCAGAAATATTAATACGATCACTCACTTTTGCTCATTTTACCTGTTGTAAAAAGGAAGAAAAACAAACTCAGTTCATTGTTTAATTAGGTCCTGAAAGACCTTTACCAGAAGCAGAAAAAATACACTGGAAAATTACAATTTATCAAATAATAAATTAATATATACAAATGTACATCTTTAGTGTTATCTATATACAAGATCATTTATCCTATATACATATAATACATTTATATATTCGTTGAACAGTAACAATCCAATAAAATTCACAACCAATGAATGAGATATGTATGGATTGACATCACAATCCAGGGAATTGATTGGATGTAGAGCCATGGGATTTGATTGGTTCTACAGATCTAGGATTTAAATGGTCTTGCAAAGCAAGACTTTATCAATGCAATCAGAAAAGCTGATATTGATGGTGACTAGTAAATGTTTTTTTCTATTTTCCAAATAAAACAATTAAGACAAAAATAGTTTGTAAGCAGGTGCAATTTAGAGGGTCAAAATATAATCAAATTATATAGATATTATTAATATTGGTCTAAATAAGGAGGTTTCTCTACAGCGTTTTCTAAACATAATTTAGATACCGAAACTTTAAGAATTATTGAAAGAAATTAAAAATATTAAGTTGTTTATCTGATAAAATCCAAATTTTAATGAAATGGGGGGGTGGGGGGGTGGGTGGGGAGGTTGAAAATCTTATCATGAGATATTGCAAGTGTCAAAGATTCAAGCCCCCATCTGTGAAGGGCCTTGGGACTGATAAAAGCCCTCAGGGGTTCCACTGCATGACCCTTCTAGGGGTCCAGGGGAGCAAATTCCGTGACAAAAATTATCATTATGAATTATTATTTCTGGGACCTTTTAGCCACATTTCCATTTTTTTCTCTAATGAATTTTTCAATTTTTCCCTTTTATTGTTTAAACATGAACAAGCAAGAAAATATGTGTCACAGAAATAGTCAAAGTTTACATCAGACACTGCTAGCTAGATAATAAACATATTACTCGGATTCCTTCAGGACTATGCTTTGAATAGTAAAATATTAAAATGGTACAATAAAAAAGATGTAGTAATGTCTTGTCAGCAAATATCAGCATTTCTGATAGCACCAAATTTCTTCTTGTTTATAAATATACAAAACACAATACACTGTGGATTGGATTATCAGGAACATTGGGGGTGGGTGGGGCTTATGTACAAACGAACATTGTATGTTAGAAATCAATGTAAACTTCTCTTAATATACATCATATATATAAAATGTGGATTAAGTAATTGAGCAATAACTATTATTATATACATCTGTATCCATTTTGCAAAATATGAGCTCACTATTGGACCTTAACAGAATTCTGTTAAGGCCAAAAAGTGTTAGTTACTGTTAACATCAATAAAAGAAATACAGATTCTGCTTTAGTTTAATAAACATCTAGATGCCTCTAGTGATACTTTATTTTGTATGTCAAATGTGTACCATTAATTTGATAATTCTGCCAGGTATTTAATTGGCAAATTATAGACTTAAGAAGTGGGCATTTTTATGGTAAGCTGTATCTTAGTAAACAATGTAGAGTTTTAGTATTTGCAGGAAACTAAAGAAAGGTGAAATATATATTAATTATTTGTTTCCCTAATCCCATACAATAAGACCAACAAATTTTAATGTTTGATGAAGATTTCAAAATTGAAATGAAAATTTCAAAAAAAAGATCAACATATATGTTTATGTGCGTGTGTATATGTGTGTGTTTGTGTGTGTGGTATCATTCTGCTTTACTGCCCATTATCTACAGGCACCTTTATATTGAGTTATCTAAAGCCTGTGTTTAGGGATCACAGTGCCTTTTACCATCTAGGTTCCAATCTAACATCCTAGGGTGAGCAAGTTTGTCAGTTCTTTTGCTGAAAATTGGTGGTTTTCTTCAGGCACACTGGTTTCCTCCATTATTACAGAACTAACTGCTTCAGTATAGGTGAAAAAATTTTTAACTGGGGCATAAAACACCATTAATTCTATTAAAAAATTATCTACTAATAAGTGCGGCAATGAGTGATCCCAAAAAAGCAAGCTTCCATTACCAAGGAAGAAAAGGCAGATTTTTAGGAATGCAAAATATTTTTCACTCTTTATACAGGTTTTAGGAAACCATTAAATAATTATATGGAAGTATTATCATTCAACTTAACACTTAATGGAAATATATAATATAAATATATGTAACTCTAAATACAAATTTTAACAAATAAATATCTTTGTATTTTTGGAATTCCAAATACATGTATGCATTAAAATATGCAAGTGTAACTCTTTTGACACTCAAAGGAAAATTTTGATTTAAAAAGTGCATATATTTATTTATATTGGATTTTTTCTGCTTAAAGTGACCGTAACATTAGAATGACTATATTTTCAAATAGTTTTTATAAATATTCAGATTATTCTGATAAAGGGTCTTTCCAAAATGTACAAACTTTCATACAACCGTAGTAGTGGTGACAAAGAATGGATATCACATTACCAACTACATTAGTGTTGTGCCTGATGAAATTAATGTTTTTACATTGCTGCTCCTGTTTCATCAAGATAAAAGCCTTCAAATAAGAAAGCTTTAGGTACATAATCAACCGATAATAAGGGTTTTAACTCTTTCCTTAACTACGCACTAATATGAAATTTATTAAAACCATCAATACTTACTAGATTCCGTAACCAACACTTAAAATAACACTGCTAGATAAATTTTTGTCATTTTTTAGAATTTTATTGTTAAATATTTTAACCAATATTGTCATAAAGCAATTTTTTGAATACATTTAATGATAAATTTAAAAAATGCTTAATAACAACCCTAATAAACCCTCCCAACAGTTATTGAAATACATGACAGTTTTGGAAAAAAAATACAGCTAGAGACTACAATTGCTATAAAGTTGATTGTCTATTTAATTCTAATATCGATTAAGTTTGGTCAATCAAACATATTATTGGTCATACATGCTACACATTTCAAAAATTTGTGATATATCATCATACATGTATTAATTTATACAAATAAAAAGCTCATCTTTTACCTTATCAGTTATAACAATTAAACCTCAAAATTTCATATATCCAACAAAACACTGGTTTATGAGATTAAGAGACTCATGGAAATACACAAAAAAAAAAAAAAATGGTTTCAAAAGCCCTAATTATTTATGTCTCTGGATAATATAAATTGTCCAGTTACAAATGTATCTATAAAATTTGTATATTTCATGAATAACTAACTGACCAAATTGATGTCTGATCTAACTGAATCATTAAAATTAAATAGAACACTTCAGAGTTAAACAAGTCAAATCAGACATTCAAATGTTTGTTTTTTCTACTTTAAAACATTTACTCCTTTTCAAAACACATAAGATATATTTTTTCATGCTTTATCATTTGCAGACTTATAATTTGTTCTTCAAAAAATTCAGGCACTAATGTTACATCTGTATTTCGTTTTTGACTAGAATGGTTAATACAAATTCATTTTTTAATTATTTAGGTCTGCAGAACAACTACAGATATATCATAACTATATAACTACAATACTACTCACGTCTTTTCATATTTTTCCTAAATTCAAAAATACAATACTTTTCACATCCTTTCATCTAATTCCTCTCATCTGATCCCTCAGATTTTAAAAAAAAGGTAATTAAAAAGTTTTTGTATCACCATGGATACAGTAAAAATGAACATGTTTTGTTAGGATTTTAACAATAATTTTTAGGCAACACTATATGTTTATCTTTTTTAAAATGTAAACTCTGTCATTTATAAATGCCAAAACATACTTTAAACGATTGCCTCGAAAAGAACACTTTATTTAAACTGCTGGATTTACTTTTTAGTTTAGCTTTGAATTTACATACTGAAAATTGTATTGGAGCTGAAATGTTTTTTTTTTTTTTTTTTCAAAAATTGTCCATGTTTCATTCCACAAATTTTAAAGAAGTTTTCTCTGGTAATAAATCATTACATGCACTTGAATATAAAATGATTACAAATATTAGTCTGGACATGTTTCAATTTCATTATTGGTTTAGCATAGATCTATGTTAATAAAGTTATATGGCTTATTCTAAAGAAAATTTTGTGAAAAAAATAACACATCCAAAACTTTGCAAAGTTTCATTGAAACATGATAAAAATTCTGCATCAGTATGTAAAGTTTAGTGAATATTTATACTTTAAAAGATGCAGAATTATTAATCATCAACTAAAATTTTGAAATTTTTGAATGTGCTATCCATTGTATTTTAAAATACAAACATCAATCAATCTTTGTATACCTCTATCGTACAAATATACATAGAACAATGTCAAGTTTATCACTCTGATGTTGTATCTTGTGAGGTTTTATGATAAAAATTCACTAAAAAAAACACCAATTAAGGCATGTCAAATTTGTAATTGGAAATCAGTGTTCAAAAGATTCCAATTAGGTCGATGATCAAGGTCACTTTTGTACTGCCTCGGTACTAAAAAACTTGGCAGCATTACCTGACAGTCAAAAACTGGTAGCATCACAATGATGACAGAATTCCAGTTATCTCCAGTTAACTCTTTGTTTGTTATATTTCTGTTGGTCATTCCACATTAACTCTTTTGAAAGGCATTATAACCTGCAATGTTCATGTCAATATAAGAAATCATTTATAAAACAACAAATAAAAAATTTGGTAATACAAAATATTATAAAACTCGTTTAAAGAAAACATTCCCAGACCTTTTAATTTGGACAAACTCTGAATGACATTAAATTTTATCCAATGGTTTAATTTTAAAAACTTTTTGGAAAACTTTACCATTCTGCTGTCAAAAACATATGTACATTCTACTATATACAGGTGACCAGGAGTTATGGCTGACAATGGAAATATAACATCGGA
Source organism: Tegillarca granosa (assembly GCA_029721355.1). Taxonomy (NCBI): domain Eukaryota; kingdom Metazoa; phylum Mollusca; class Bivalvia; order Arcoida; family Arcidae; genus Tegillarca; species Tegillarca granosa. The sequence continues at coordinate 37,446,261 of CM056597.1, read as the reverse complement.
CATTAAACTGTAATGTCATATCCAAAATTACAAGATAACATCACAAACAATATTTAGATAATTATTATGAGAACATATTCCATTGCAACAAAAATGTCAAATATCTGTTCTATTAAAGGACAATATTGTTTACTCAAATGCAAGTAGATATATACGTATACATTATGTAATGGATTCTGGACAAATGTATGATTGATCTAATATGATCTTATAAAAGAAAAACAATTGCACCAAGACTTACAATATCTAGTCTATTGAAGACAAATAATATATTATCTTGTCTGAATACACACACACAGAGAGAGAGAGAGAGAGAGAGAGAGAGAGAGAAAGAGAGAGAGAGAGAGAATAGATCAAAAATATCTAGATAAAGGAAAAATCAAAAATGCAACTAATGCTGAAAATTCATATAAGTTTATAAATCATATGTAATTTCATAAGTTAAAAATATCTGTAGTTCAATGAAAAACCATGATTGGATTAAGATATGAAGGCATAAAAAAGATACTGAAAAAGACAAATGATTTGATTTAAAACTGCCAACAGAAAACCTTGAAATTTTGATGCTCTGCAAACTGTATGATTGTATTGAATCAGTAATTACTTCACAAGAGGTCAAAACAGTCAAAGCTTTGTTATATTCTAATATCCATGAAAAGGGCACATAACAAATGCACCAGATAAAAATTTACAGTATTACACACACACACAAACACACACACATATATATATATATATTTCTTTTGTATTTAATTACATAATGTGTATGAAGATAAATTGAAAGGGCTAATAACTGCTGGCAATGCTTGATAAAATGGTGTTGTACAACATACCTCATTATTTTATTACATATGTAGGTACATTGTACATATATATAATATATACAAAATAAATATAATAGCTTTTCATGTGATTATATAATCAAAACAGTATCATTAAAGTATTATAATGATAATTATTCCAATAGGTATACAGGTATTTTTGTTATATATTGTATACCTATGTTATGACTTTCTATTTTCATGAGACATGACAATTTAATATCATGATCATGATATACATGTTTATTTTTATTTTCTTTTTTCATCAGTTTTGTATTAGATTTTATAATTTTCTCTTTAGATTGTCATGCATTTATTTTCATGAACATTTTTTAACTAAATATCACATGAAATATTCATGAATTTATTTCACATTTTCACCAAAAAAAATTTGGGTTAAATAATATAATTATTTTCTATTTTCACGAGAAATTTTGATTCTCAGATGAGATAAATATATTTTTTCTCTTTATATGAAAATAAGTATATTATATTTTCTATTTTTATAGGACCTAGCAATAGTCATACCAATTTCTAAATCACCAACATTTGTATGCATTGAAGTGATAGAATAATAATGTCATCTCAACACTGACAACTTTGTGTTGGATTGTGCTGTTACAATGTGTCCCTTTTGTTGTGTTTAATTTGCCATCTGAATGTTTTGATCTGCCAGGGAATATGCTAACTTTTTCAACCTTATGAATCTGCTAAAAATGTACTTTAAACTTGGATAAATATTTCAAAATAGGCTGAACTTAAAATTAATTAATTTTTATAAATATGTTTTAAAAAGTAGTTTCCTTGTTGATATCAATCTGACATAACTTTACAATCAGAACCAATAAAATGGTGACATGACCCTACAATCAAAACCAATCAAATGGTGATATGACTCTACAAATGGAACCAATCAAATGGTGATTCGACCCTACAATCTGAACCAATCAAATGATGATATGACCCTACAATCTGAACCAATGCAATAAAATGCAGGTGACATGGCCTTAAATTGTGATTAATAAAATAGTGAATTGACCTAACATTCTAAACCAATCAAATGTTATAATGACCCTACAATCTTAACTAATTAAATGATATGTCTCTAAAATTTTATCCAATCAGATGCAGGTAACATAACCCAACATTTTGACCAATCAAATGGTGAAATGACCTCACATTCAAATCAATCAAATGATGAAATGGCTTTACAATCTAAATTAATCAAATGATATAACCTTACAATCTGAACCAATCAAATGGTAACATGACCCTTAAAATTTGAACCAATCAAATACAGGAGATGTGACATTACAATCTGAACAATCAAGAGGTGAAATGACCCTGCACAGTAATCTGAACCAATCAAATGGTAAAATGACCCTTAACAATCTGAACCAATCAAAATCACAACATGACCCTAAAATATGAACCAATCAAACTGTGACCCTACTATCTAAACCAATATGCACATGTCTGATGCAATAAAAATGACAGCATTGTCTGATATGTCACGATTTTACACATTATAAGCAGCAGTGTATAGTAAAAATGTGAAAAATATAAAATTAGATATTAAGTGTTGATGTGATAGCAATCATATTCTGAGTGATCACAAAAATAAGTGACTTTAGTAAAAAAAAAAAAAAATTCTTAGTAATTTTATGCTTTTTGTTGAAGTTGTTTCATCTCACTAAATAAATAAGTTGAAAATGCATGAAAATTATTAATAAACTAAATACTCAAGTTAGTATGTATGTGTCAAATGTGTGAAGAATATTGTGTAAAGACAAACATTTCAATTATACAGAGAAGTTCAAAATTACCAGTAAAAATTGAAATTTATGAAAAGAAAGTTTAAAAAAATGTTTAAAAAAATGTAAATGAATCTATGCAATAATGAATAAGTTTAATACATACAGTTAGAAGTGAGTATTTCCATTAATAAATACATGCTTCAAAAAAGATTGAGCTCAATGGCAGAGTTACTACTGAAAAAATACACTAAAAGATATACAACTATCACACAAAAATAATATAGCTAAGCCTTCTGCTACTTCTTCATTTTAGTGTTTTAGAAATTTCCTAAAAATTATTTACTAGTGTCAGGCAACTTCATAAAATTATACTTGCAGCTGTAAAAAAAAAAAATATTTAAATTAACCTACATTTTTCTTCCTATAAAATAAAGATATGAGAAATTTGATAATCCTTGCTGTTCCACTTGTCTCCCTGTCATATGTTATAAAAGAAAATAACAACTGTTCTGTTTGAGGCCCTCTAACAATGTACTACCGAACAATGATAGCTGTCCTATTTGACTCCCTATGACAATGTTATTTATTATAAAAGTAGCCATTTCATTTGACTCCCAATGTTTCTTTCATTGAACTCGCTACGTGTTTTGTCTTTCAATTTGACTCCCCATAACATCAAATGTTAAAAATAAAAATACTGTCATTTTTTAGTGTACCATGATGTAATTAAAAAGAAAAAAAAAGACTTTTAAAGAATCAAAATTAAGTTTTATGTAGTCTATTGTATAACAAATTTTGTATGTCAGTTACAAAAAACAACATTTTTGCATTTTGCATTACTGCATGTTAGTAGACTATAAGACACATGCTAAAAATACATTTACGTAATACAAAAATATTAATTCTAATTTAAAATAAGCTTCTTTGTAGAGCATATACGCATTTTTGCTTCTTAAAATTTTGTGTTTAAAAAAAAAAAAAAAAAAAAAAAAAAAAATATATATATAAATTTTGAAATAAATTTTGATAAAATGTCAATTGACATGGAACTGATTTTAAAAAGAATTTATAAGATTTACAATTACAGCTGCAATTGGACAATCCTATATCTACATTTTAATAAAATATGCTGACAATCCTATATCTACATTTTAATAAAATATGCTGTCTTATTTTTCATGTATTTACAATTCATTTTATGAATTTCCTGAACAATATCATAATAAATTTCCATGTCAAATACGCAAGATCTGTCAGAAGAACAGCATGAATTTGTCCATGACAACATTAGAAAATTTATAAAACCAAAACCTTTCACAAAAGAAGCTATGATGCCCATTACATGCACTAGGGTATGAAAAAAAAATGTACATCAAATGATGGAAATATTTAATCTGTATATAAAAAAGAAACCAGTATATGATACTGTAATACTGATAGATGTATTTATTACAATATTTAGAGTAATTGCTATGGAAAATGAAACACTAGCATTCTCTGATCGAGACTGATGCTACATTGTATTACGCAGAACTAATTGTGATAAATAATCCAGAAATTTTACATTTACATTTTTGACAATCAGTCATTCCTTCCTATAATTTTGTTGTTTTGCGGAATTCATGACATAAGCTTTCCCACTACAAATTGCAGTGCTAGTTTTAGATAAACGATAAAAAGTATGACCTAAATAGCAAAAAAACTTCCCTGTGGACAGTTGAAAAGTGTATTTGACAGTGGTACAATCCTAAACACAAACCCTGTGGGCTGAATGGTTTAGTTTACGGAATTTTGAAACAAAAATAAATTATATTTTTCCACAATTTACTGTTTAAGTATCTTGGTTTTTTACATTTTTGCTGTAAAGCCATAACATTTTCTCTCTTGCACAACTATCAGTAAAAACAGTCACACTGCAAAACACTGAGAGTATAAAAAGAGGGGGGGGGAGAAAGAAAGACCATGTAAAAAGATAAACAAAATTGTCATCAAAGTTTTACATGAAAATGCATCTTATTTGTTTATTTATACTATTTTAAGAATTATGACAGCAATGCAATAGTAGTAATTTTATGAAGTTGCTATGATACAAACTCTAAACACTAATCATTATCTCTAAATACTGCCACAGTTACCTCCCTTTGTACAGCTTTTAAATTTTTACATTTTTTAATACATGTGTAAAATTCTTTTGAAGTTTTGAAGAATGTGAACTATAGAAGAGGACATAGTTTTAAAATTTTTTTACCTAACATTAAAAAAAAAAAGTTCTGAATCGAAATGTAGATCATCTTTACTTAACATCATTTCAATTGAAAGTAGCTAATAACAAATGATAGTCATTAGTTATTTCAATAACATCAGCTTTCCAAATGGAAAATTTATTAAGAGAGAGAGAGATACAATATCTAAACATTACTTCAGAATAAAGGGTGTGATATGAATGTATGTACACTGAAGTATACAGTTGATAAATTCTTACATACAGGTATTTAGTTCTGTTAATTTTCACTATTAGTTTTTGACATATTTCTTAAATATGCAACATATAGATCTTTTTGTTAACTATGATAGAGGATTAGTGAATGTGTGTAAAATGTAGCCATCTTAGATGGTCTGTATGAACATCCACATTAGTTTAATTGTTCAGTGATGTAGACAAGAAAAGGTTAACGATTCAAAATTATCAACAGAACATTGTTAATTTGAAAAAAAAAATATAAATTTGTATATTAGATAAAAACATTCTTAAAAATCGAAATAAGAACCAATATTATACCAAACAGGTTATAAATAAAACCCTAGATTTAAAATTTACTGAAAACAAGATATTCAAAGGGCCTGAAGTGCTCACCTGGTAAATAATGGCTGGACTAGAAGCTATAATTCTATATCTATTTAAAGACAAATGAGTTACTGATGACCTTTACTGTTTATGACATCTGCATATAAATCCAACTGAGGAAATGAAAATTGTGATAAGTGATAAATTTTCTTATGAAGTTAGTTTAGTAACTTGGACCCTAAAGGTTAAACATATTTCTATAGAAGTACTTCATTAACTGATGCTCTAAATGAAATTAATAAAATAATTTTTACATATCTTAACCTTGCATTCTAGCTATTTTCTTATAACTTTTCTATATTCTGGGTTAGCAATTAAAAGAAATATATATGTTTGATTCCTAAGCTTTTTCTTGATTAAAGAAACTATATTTGCTAACTATAAGACAACAGGAAGTGTTAAAACAAAGGGAATTAACTCCCATTACAGGAAAATTATAATATAGTTGCAGGAAATATCCTGCTATGATTGCTGCCCAAATTTTTATTCTGCTTCTTTTATTTTCTGTGCAAAATTATTTTTTTGTGAAATTCTTTTTGCAATAGAACAATATTATTTTGGCCTTTGAAAAAAAATGTGGGATTAGCATATTTATAAGGTGTTTTGTAACTCAATTTTAACAATAACTTGAATTTACAATTATCATTTTTAGACCAACAAAACCTGTCAAAAAACCTTGTAATTTTAGCACTGATATAAAGTTGAACTTTTTACACATTTCATTTTTACTACGTCTCAATGGAAATTTAACACAATATAACCTGAAAACCATTCATTAAACTGAAATAAATTATCAGAATTATTTACATATTTTGTAATGAAAATAAAAAAAACCCCAAAAAATGTCAGTAATTTGAAAACAAAAATATAGGAAAGGCCATATTGATTTTAAAAGGATTTAAGAAGAAAAAGATCTCACACAACAATTGTTAATTTTTTTATAAAATATAAATTTCAAAATATTGAAAAGGTGAAAGAGGATAATATATGTTTGATAATAAAAATTATTGTTATGTGGTAATTTGGGATTAGGAAAAAATAATTGTAATCTGTCACCATTAAGTGTTTTTAGAAGTCAAGAAACCTTAAACCATCACATCATGCTTATCAAATTACGAAAACCAAAAAAGAAAGAAAAACTGTGCTATAAGCCTGTAAAGGGAGGTAACTGGTATAATAAACTCTAAATTTTTGAAGTTGAAGTATACCTATTGTTGTTTGAACTCTGACCTCTGCCATCTTGCTATGCTAAGACTTTGGAATTAATTGTTTCCTTACCCTTAAAATTGTAAGCAAAAAAGAAGTAAAAATGACAATTAAATAAACAATACATAAACATATGCCACATAATAGCAATTAAAATACATATTTATAAATCAATATGGGGAAGATTTGTTAAAAAGAATAAAAATAAATGATAATACAAATATAAAAGAAAGTTTCAATAAAAAAAAAAAAAATAAATAAATAAAAAAATTTAAAAATTAAAAAAATTATGTGGATATTTTGAAGAAAAAAATCCTTTTCTTTTCTTTTTTTTTTTTTCTTTTGGTTTTTTTTTTTTTTTTTTTTTTTTTTTTTTTTTTTTTCAAAATATCCACACAATTTTTTTTTTCATTGCTATCATTATTAAATCATTATTATATATGTATTTTATCAAACACCATTATAACAACAGAGATAGAATAAATATAGTAAGTGGAAAAAAAAAAAAATATATATATATATTTATCCAAGTGGGATATGTAAAAAAATAAAGATCAATTGAAATCATATACAGAACCATAAAATGACACATAAACAAAATTTAGGAAATATGTATCTTAATTGATAAAAGAATGAAGGTACGTTAAAATAATATTTCATAAAAATTGAAAAAAAAAGATGAAGAAAAAGAAGCTGTAATAGAAAATAATATAAAAATAAATAACATGGATGGCATTGAACATAGTATATATCTGTAAGATAAACGTTTTTCAACAAAATATTTCTAGTGACACAGAAAAAATAACATTCATTATTCTGAATATATAAAGGTCGCAATAACAAAAGATATTCCCTGTTATTTCAAATATGCTTATTTCAATAAGGGAAGCAGAACTGAAAGAGGTGGACAACACATCAAGGAATAGAGAAATCTTTTAAATATATGATCAGAAATGAATTTCATTCACAATCTCAATAATACCTCATGGTAGAAGAAAGCATGGGAGTTTATTTTGACTTTATTCATTTATTTATATAAAGGTTTTAACAGCATTACCATTCAATTAATTACAAGAAAATGTACCTGTTCATTGAATCTTTCTTCATCGATGGTTTGTTACCAAGTAATTTGTCTAATTCTCCCATTACGTTTGGAGTTAATTTTGGCAAATACTGAAATGTATATAAAACATAAGTAAAAATGTATTTCTAAAAAACCAGATCAAAACTCTTAATAACCTCATCTTTATAAGATTATCAATGCACTTTGTAATCCATGACAACTGTTATGATTTTCTAAATGTATTTAAAATCTATAGATAAGCAACAGTTTGTCAAATGGTGTTTTACTTTGAATCAGCACTATCAACAATTTTTCAGCTATTCACAATGAAAACATGTTCTTAACTCAATGATTAATCTTAACACAAGTTAATGCTGAATTCAAGTTATGTGGAATTGTTTTTGGTCCATTTTGTACCAATGTGGACTTTAATGGTGACGTTAACAGTGCTAATACAATCACTGACCATGATGCAGATATACATAACAAGCCAATCACTCTAATGATACTGCTCTAATCAGTAAAGGCCTAGGACAAAGGAAAAACCCTTCTCACTAGATAAAACAGAGGCTTGATTGATTGATTGATTGACTGAATAAGGTTTTAATGCCCCAGTGAAGAATATTTCACTTATATTTGGATGTCACCAGCTATAGGTGAAGAAGCAGCAAATTTAGACATTACTCTTCCTGAACGTTGATTGATTGATTGATTGATTGATTGATTGACTGAATGAAATTTTACATCCAAGTAAAGAATATTTCACGTATGTTGAGACCTCACCAGCTGTAGGTGAAGCAGCAGCAGCAAGTTTAGACATTACTCTTCCTGAAAATTGATTGATTGAATAGAGTTTTAAAAAAAATTAAGAATATTTAAGTAAAATTGGGATACACCAGCTACAGGTAAAGTGGCATTAATTTTAACCTTTGCAGTTCACTCATAGAAATTTGCAGGGTGGGTTCTTTAGCATGCCATGCCTATGACACAGGGCATCTGCTTTCAAGGTCTTATTTGCAGGTTACTAGTTTTTCGGTTTTAATGTAGAGTGTTTGGTGAAGAAACAGTCACACCCTATTTTCCAGTCATAGTCAGACTTATCCAGGGTTCAACCTCAACCTCCCACAAACAAAGTAAGCACTCTACCAACTGAGCTACCATATTGTTTTAATAAGAGACTGACAAGATCCATATAAAATATATTTCATAATGTTTAAATAACTGTTATACCTGCAATGCTTGGATATTTTCATATAACTGATCTACAGTAGAAGCTCCTAGTAACACACAATTTACATTCTCATTCTTCAAACACCATGCTGAAACAAAAAATTTATACTTCTTAATTAACTGAAAACTCTCCTCTTGGAAGGGGTTTTAGTGGCCAATTGATCTAAAACACACACTTAAAATCACAGTTTCACCGATCATGGAGGGGAAGACTTTAATCTCAACTAAACAGCCAGGCCTCACCCTTGTAAAAGGAATAATTAAAGGCCTGGATTATCTGAACATGATGATAATGATGATGATGATGATGATGATGATGATGATGACTAGGCTGTTCAAATTTCTCTCTGGACAGATGATCTCATAGTGTGAGAAAGTTTCCTGGTTTGCTTGCCAAAGGTTGGAAATAAAGAATTTTTACCAGGTTGTAAAACTCCTTCACTTAACTCAAATCTACATCACTATACTTATAAATTTGATAGAGGAAATATGATGGCTGAATGATCTGGGAAACACAATCATATGTATCAAAGTGTATATCATTTGACTTACTGGACTAATAAACTTGTTATCTATGAAATTTTACAGGTTGGCAGGTGCCCCTCACTGCCTAGGATCAAATCTAAACCAGGTAGTTGATAAGTGTTTAAAAGTTTGTCAGTCTGCTTGCTAAATTCAATGGTTTTCTCTAGGCATGTCATATTCCTCAAACATTCCAGAATTTTTTTAAGATACAGCCAGCAATTTGCGATATGCAAAAAATTTATAAAAGAGGGACTCAAATCAGGTCGCACCAGTAGCCAAAGGGTCTTAATCAGTGTCTCTCATCACTTAGGTATGAATCCCACTTTGGCAGATCATAATGAGGGAAAGTTTGTCAGTTCACTTGCTAAAGGTCAGAGGTTTCTCCAGATACTGCAGTTTCCTCCACCATCCCAGGGCAAATTGTCTTCATATAAGTGAAAGAATCTTGACTGGGCCAAAAAACATCATTACTGCACAACACTCACTCAGATCAGGACACAACAGGCTTTATGAGCCTTTAAGCAAGGAATTGATTGAGCTTTTAAGTGCTTACCAATAGCTAACTGAGATAAAGAACAGCCTAGTCTATCAGCAACAATAGCCACTTCTCTTAGTTTTCCCTGCTGTCTTCTTCCTTCTTCACTTAATATTTTATCTTTTAACCATGCATATCCCTGCAAAAAAGAAAAAAAAATCAATGGTACTCCATTATTTTAAATACTGGTATATGGACAAAACACCTTGTATCATTTATTCTTTTAGTGCACAGTAATTATCATATCATTCATTCTTCATGATGATTACCAGAGAGTTTGTTCTACGTTTTCTGTCACTTTACCAATGCCATGAGAAGACTATGTTCATGTCCTATGATACCTAAACAAGGTCTAGTCCATTGAATAATCTTGATTTCAGTCCATCAACACTTTTAATACTTGATACTGGTTATTATGGAAAATCATGCACAGTGTATATTATAAGATCCTCTGTAATTTGCACACTGGAGTAACAAAGTACTGACAGTGCTGATTTAAACATGTCATTTCCATTTCAGATCCATAGTAAACTTAGCTTTTAAAGCTGTATGTTCTAGAATATATAGAAACAAATTCATCATATTATCCCTGTCAGGAAGATAGATTGATTAAATGTTGTTTTACATCCCACTCAAGAATATTTTACCTATATTAGGACATCATCAGCTAAAGGTGAAATGGTAGAAATTTTACTTTAGTAATGCCTTCAAAACAATATGAGAGGAAGTGTTTATATAGCATGCCTTGCCTACTGTGACACTGGGCATCAGTAAGGTCTCTTCAAAAGGACCCATGACTTGTCATGAACCACCTTGCCTATTATTTTCAGACCTAGCCAGGTTTTGTTCTAGGACCTCTCTCATTTTAAGCAAGCATTATAACATCTTTATTGCAGTACATGTATTCAGGTATCTGTTGGTATGAGGAAACCATGTTGTTACCATCAAAAACTATGATAAGATATATGTTACTGAAAGGAGAGCATTCTTCCATTGCAATACTTACTTTTAAGGCTGCCCTGGAATAAATTGGAACAACATCATCATATTTTGATTTCAGTAAGCCACCAGTGAGGGGTGTCCATGTTACTGCGTTACTGAAAGCAGAGCGTTCATTTATTGCAATACTTACTTTTAAGGCTGCCCTGGAATAAATTGGAACACCATCATCATATTTCCCTGTCAGTATGCCACCAGCGAGGGGTGACCATGTTAAGGTTCCTATACCTAGTATAAAACAGGAAAACAATCGTTAATGGTCACCATGGCAATGACTGACTTGTGAACAGGGGCATTGTCCAGGTGGAACAACACACTTGAGTTTTCCTCAGTGCTTTGGTTTAATATCTTCCTGTAACTTCCTCAGAAGTAATGCATCTTGTTTGTTTGTTTGATTGCTTTTTTGTGTTTTTTTTTAGATAATCTACAATCAGAATACCATCAGCATTCCAGAAAATCAAGGCCATAACCTTTCCAGCTGATGGAACGGTTTTTTCTTCCTTTGACGGAGATGAAACAGCATACCATTGCTATGGTGATAACAAATCACTTTAAGACTATACTTATACAAGTATAGTCTGTTTACAAAACAAGTTCTGTATGTTGAACAAAAGTTGAAACAAAAACTAGTCCATCAAAAAATCTTAAAAATCTTAAACCATTTTATACGACAATCATGCCTACAGCTTTGAGATAAGTAAAACTATAAAATGCAGAGCTAAGAAAACATCATTAAGAATGTCAATAAAATCCTACAATAACAGTGAGAGATTGTTGATTTGTCAGAGATTAATATGACTAATATCACTCAGATGTGCTCTACAACTGAAAAACTCTTCAACATTTTATCCATTCAATAACAAGAGTTATCCCCCTTACACTGAGTAGTTGTCACTTAAGCTCTAGATCAAGAGTGCAAGATTTTTGAGAATAAATTAACATTGTGAGATATATAAATATAACTACTTATTTTGTGATATAGCATTGGCATCTGCATTTCAACATTTTATTTATTCAGTCACAAGAGTTATCCCCCTTACACTGTACAGGTGCCACTCAAGCTCTAGATCAAGAGTGCAGGAGATTTACATTTTGAGAATAAACTAATATAGTGAGACATATAACTTTAATAACTACCAATTTTGTGATATAGTTCTGGCATCTGCATTTCTACTTTGTCTCTCTGGAATAAGTGATATTCTGCTTGTTCAGCCACTGGTGGAATTAAATTAAACTGCCTTGCAACAGAGTAAGCTTCCTGTAAAGAAAAACTACATACATCAGTAGTTATCGCTGGTATGATGTGATTTCACTTGATTTGCATGTACATGTATGTTTTTTCAGCAACAATTTACTTTATTTCACTGCATATAATTTTTTTTATACTCTGGAGAGAGAGGGTGTGGTATAATTCATTCTTATGCCATTTTTATTCAAATATTGTAAAACAATTACTCTATAAAGTATCCTGTTGGACTTATCTTAAAAATTGGAGTGGAGGAAGGTCAGTTCTGGGATAAAAGGAAAACTAGAGTACCCAGGAAAAACCAATGGCTTTTGTAAAGAGAACTGACATTTTTCAGTCAAGCCATTACTAGAACTGCTTTTGCCTCTGGCAATGCAGGTAAAAATCTTAGTTAAAGAATGAGTATGAAACTGGGGCCAGGTACTCTATACATTGGTTATCATTTAGTTTAGAAAATGAATTCGCAGCAAAGGGCAGCTTAAAGCTTGTGGCCATGTCCCTCATGGTTGCTAGACATGTATATACAAACATACCATGATTTCTGTTGCACTCCACCTTGATGTTCCCCAGTACATAGACCAGCCCTGATTTATCACATGAGTAAAAGCCCTCACAATTTCTGAAACAAATAAACAAACATTTTAGGGTAAAATTGTGAAAAAGATCATGTGAACTTTATAAACACAGAGGATTCAGGACGAAATTTTAAGAAAAGAAGTGTGACATTTTTTTCCATTGAAAAACACATTCAGCTTGACATCAAAATAAAAATTAATTATTTAAATTGATGTAAAAGTTAAATTGTAAATGCTTGGAATTTAGCCTTTGATTTTATTCCAGTTCCAATGACTTTCTTCATTATTGACTGCAGCAAGAAAAAATAAAATGAATACACAGTAATTGGGTCTCTAATTGTGTGTGTGTGTTTTTTTTTTATTATTATTTTCATTTTTTTTTATTTATTTTTTTTTTTTAAATTTTCTTGAAATCCTGTAAGAAGAAATTGCTTTGATTATTCAAAAAGTGAAATGGTTTTCTTTGAAAATTACTATAAATATCCACTATAAATTATTTCTTTAGAAAGAAAAATGCTGCTAATAAAGGTGGTTTTACTGTTGAAAATTGCAATTTAACACTGGAAGAGGTGCCATGTTTATTGTTCACAATATATATATCGGACATTATGTTTTTGGTAACATATTACATTGTACATGCGAAAGGATTCATAATTTCCCTTTTCTTTTTAAAATACAAGTTACAAAAGCTGCAACATTTTAATCAGTGCAGTGATATTCTATGGTTACTGTGAATATTCAGAGCAAATGTCCCGTAACGATGAGGCTAAAGTAAGTAAAATAAAATACATGTACTAAACTTTATTCAAGTTATAATATCATCTCTGACAAATGACCATGAATTATGGTTACACAAACACAGCAACTGATAGTAATAATACAAATGTGTGCAATACAAAATTGATGTTGCATAATCAAGTAAAATTCAAAATAAATCTTATTACCTTCCATTGGTGTGTGAGGGTCTGGTTTATTAGCAAATACAACATCGACATAATCTAACTGTAGTCGTTCTAGAGATCCTTTGAGACCTGGAAAATCAAGATTTTAAATTCATTCTATTCTAAATTCACTGAGTGCTCCCATGGTCATGTGGTGCCAAGTGGTCTAAAGCACATGCATACAAATGACACCGCTTCTCAACCTTTAAGTTCAAATTCCACTCGAGCAAATCCTATTGTGAGAACATTTGTCAGTTCCCTTGTCTAAGGCCTGTGGCATTCTTAGGCACTCCAGTTTTCTCTAAATTCTTAAAATGACTGCCTCATTATATGTAAAAGAAACTTAAATGGGGCGTTAAACACCATTTATCCAATCCTAATCCAATCAATTCTGAATTTACTAAATTTGACCTTTTTTTCTCATTTTTCTTCTTCCTTTAAAAATCATCAATGAACAAAGTGTTCATTATAAATACTCTATAGATAATTAGTTTCAGTAATTGTTTCTATCTACCTAACATATTTTTGAGAAACAAGTACATATAATATGACAACTTGAACTTAATCATAATTTTATGTTTATTCAAAAAAACATGACTACTACAGTAGTTCAAAAGTACTTAAGATTTTTACAAGAGTGTTTTGTAAATAATCAAATTAGAACTTTTGATTAGTCAAACAGCTTCTCTTCAATAAGAAAACATGAAAACCCACTATTGTAGTTGATAGAAAGCACTCTCCATATACTAAAGGTGAGTAAGTGTTAGGAATGAAAGCCACACCTTTCTCAAGAGACTGATTGAATTTGATTTGCATTAATGGGGTTTTATGTTCTAGTCAAGAATATTTCACTTACATCAAAATGCCACAAACTATAGCTTAGGGGCAATGTGCATGGAAGGTTCTTTAACATGCCACACCTGCTGTGACACAGGTTTTTAAGGTCTCATCCAAAGAACCCTTCTAATGAGACCATAAAAAAATCCTATATGTTACAGTAAGCTCAGCATGCTAAATGACCCTCCCTGCAGATTGCCATACACACACCTCATTTGACATAGTTTTGCTACTTTACCTTTAGCTGGTGATGTGCAGATATAAGTGAAATACTCTTGACTGGGATGTAAAACCCCATTTAGTCAACTTATCTTCAAACACCATGGATATTTGGATATTTTAAATTCAAAGTACCGGTACTCCAAATACTTTTTATTATATTATCTCATTTATCTATGTGATAATTTGAGCAACCCAAAACCTTAGGAAATAATGGGATTTAAAAACATCAAATGTAACCCAATTACATACACATCTACAGAACAATTCTAATTGTTTCTGATAAAGTGATTTGTATTGATTCCTACTAAAGTTTGGAGCATTTTTAAAAGTTTAATTCCACTGAAATTCAAAACTTAAAAAAAAATCAAACCTCCTTGTCCCAGTTTCACAATCATTCCGATCTTCCTTTACTTCAATTTTGCAAAGTTTTGCAATCTCTTTTGGAAATTTTTGTTTATATTTTTGGTAAAACTAAATGCAGATGTTATAAGCTTGAACTGATCTTTAAAATGACACCTTATATAACTGTATTTCTTAACAATTAATAAAATTTTTAAAATTTCAAAATTGCCAGATTTAAGTTAAGAAATATCTTAGATAAGAAATTGGGGCCTTGAAATATACATTTAAGAAAAGTTTTATTGATAGCTAAATAATTTAAGTAAAGAAATTACCCTCTATGATATGTTTTCTTGACAATCCCCTTTCTGTCTCTGCCC
This sequence comes from Tegillarca granosa, assembly GCA_029721355.1. Lineage (NCBI taxonomy): Eukaryota > Metazoa > Mollusca > Bivalvia > Arcoida > Arcidae > Tegillarca > Tegillarca granosa. The sequence goes on along the minus strand of CM056597.1, from coordinate 37,430,740 downwards.
TGAACAAAAAAAAGATACAATGTATTTAGATGATGACACAATGCCAATGGCTATAATCAAGAGACAATCGGAGAAAAAGACGTATTTCTGTACAAACAGTCTTCATTAGTATGAAAGCACTAATTAATTTGCATTCGAATCCCAAAAATATATGCAAGTCTGAAATATTCACGAAATTAAGGCTCTTATGTATAAAGCCAATTATCTGAGTTGGGCTTTTTTGACTTAAACAAAAACATATGCATGTGAATTATTGGCAATCTTAGATTCTTATGTATAAACCCATGTTCTGATTTTGGCTATTTCGATTTTAATAAACATATGCATGTGAAATATTCACAAACTTAATGATTTTATATTCTTATGTATAAATCCATGTTCTGAGTTGGGCTTTTTCACTTAAATTTTTTAGTCTGCTATGCTGCATCATGAAAGTAAACAAAATCAATCAATACACCTGCTAAGAACAGCATTTACAGATGTGATTCTAAATAATTAATTAAAACCCTGTGACATCATAAGGGATATTTGTCTGAATAAGGAAGTGCATTAAGATGTTGCATGATTGTTCCACACAATCATTTTCACCATGGTTACCGGGTCATTGTGTTCTTTCCAGTTTTTGTTTTTTTTTCATTTTTATTTTTATTATTATTATTATTTTTTATTTGTTTATTTATTTAATTTTTTTTGTGTGTGTGTTATGATTGAAAGCTAAATTGTAGTTTTCTTAAAAAAAAAAAAAAAAAAAACATTTTAGAACTAAATGCAAGCCTTTAAAAAATGTTTTATTTAACATAAAATCTGATTTTATACAAACTTAAATGTACTACAAGCAGTTCTTCTTAAGATTGGAATATTGTCTTGATATGTGCATTTTTTCAGTATTTCACAAGAAAACAGACTTACTTTCCTCCCCAGTACAGCTTTGTTGATACAATGTAACTAGATCTCCTAAAGTAAAAAATGAAATTTGATTTGACTTAATTTAAATGTTGTTTAACATCCTAGACAAGAATCTTTAAATATATCAAGGTTCTTGGACAATGGAGAAAAGAGGAGTACCGAAAGTCATAACTACAAACCTGTAGAGATTCGTTCACATATATCAAGGTTCTTGGACAATGGAGAAAAGAGGAGTACCGAAAGTCAAAACTACAAACCTGTAGAGATTCGTTCACATATATCAAGGTTCTGGGACAACAGAGAAAAGAGGAGTACCGAAAGTCAAAACTACAAACCTGTAGAGATTCGTTCACATATATGAAGGTTCTGGGACAACAGAGAAAAGAGGAGTACCGAAAGTCAAAACTACAAACCTGTAGAGATTCGTTCACATATATGAAGGTTCTGGGACAACAGAGAAAAGAGGAGTACCGAAAGTCAAAACTACAAACCTGTAGAGATTCGTTCACATATATCAAGGTTCTGGGACAACAGAGAAAAGAGGAGTACCGAAAGTCAAAACTACAAACCTGTAGAGATTCATTCACATATATCAAGGTTTTGGGACAATGGAGGAAACAGAAGTACCCAGAGTCAAAACTACCAACCTAAGAGAACTTAAAATGACTGTCTTACTCTAGAACTTGCTGAAGTGTAATTCATATCTAGATAGGACCTGTAATCTGCAAGAAGACAATTTAAATGACTTGGCCACGAGAAACTTGATAGGATATCAAAATGTTAACAGGAAGGACAAAAATATGTTCCAGTCAAGAATATTTTACTTATATCGAGAAGTCACCACTATAAGTGAAGTGGCAGAAATTTTTACCTTTCCAATGTGCTTAGGGCAATATGCAGGGAGGGCTCTTTAACATGCCATGTGTTTTGACACAGGGCATCAGTTTTTAAGGTCTCATGCCAAGGCCACTAGACGAAAAAATGACAGAGATTTTAAAATCAAGACCTTTTTTACAACAGGTGAAAGCTTTTACAATTTAAAAACCCCAGAAGGTTACTTTTTTACCTTTTTTTACTTTACTGCCCTACAAATATAAAATATAATTTAGGCCAAGTAACTTGCAAGGCTGAAATATAAAGTTAACTTTCAAGAACCAAACTGACCAAAACAATGTAATGGGGCTAACCCAAAAAATGCTGGGTTAAACCAGTGGGCGCAAACCTGGGATCTTAGTTCACAATATTATATGTGATTGTTCTGTCAACTGAGCATGTTTATATACTAATGAAAATGAATATCGAATGACAAGTCAAGATTAATGTATACATGTATACTATAACAGAATAAAGTCAGATCTATCAAATTCTAAAAATGATTTAATAGGTGTCCATTTCATGTTTCAGTATCAATATTCATGTTTTGGTATCATTTTTAAATGGTTGGTGTCATTTTTATATAACTACAGTCTCATATGTACTCTATCAATTTGTCTATACCATGTCTGTGTACACTCTGATTATTATATCATTTACCTTATATTACATTAAATCCTACACACATATATATCTATCATTATTAAATTTTCAACAGTGGCTACAAGTGTTTTTGTATTTTTTTTCTGAAATCTCTGGAGACCAGTTGCCAAGTAATGTACAAAAATCCCAAAACAGACATTTCAGAACATTCAAGAGTTTTTTTTTAACCCAAGCCAGATTATTTACTAGACCAAACCATTTTTTTCACATTGTTAATTGTGTGTTCAATCAGCTGCTTATGAACTGCTATCAAAAAATGCTTGAGGAAAGGTGCAGTGCTTAAGGCAAATTTCTCATTGTTCAGTAGTGTCTAACTAGCACAACTCATGAATTGATAACAACAAATGCTTGGAGATAAGTGGTTTTGCAGTGGATTGGTATAAGGAAAGGAATAAATCTTTAAAATGCAGTATATTCATGCTGCTTCTGAATTGGTTAAAAATATCCTTAGGGATGGTCAGCTTAGCAGTTGACTGACATCCCAATCAAGGAGGGGGGGGGGGGGGGAGGGGGGAGGGGGGAGGGGTTGCTCACAATTGAGACTAGGATCAATATTAACCTTAGGTTATCATTTTTGTTTACTTTACTATATCTACAATCTCAAATGTTGTTACCTCCATGACTTCTTCTTTAAAATCTTTCCCAATACAATCTCTGCCCTAAAAAACACAAACAAATAACATAAATTATAAATACTTGTGACAGGAAAAGAAAAAAATGCAGCGGCCGAACTGGAACTGGAACCAGGGAACTTTACCAATACAAGTGGGATGCTCTGAGCTACCCGGCCACCTATCAAGTGCCTTGTTACTACATATTAAAATGACATGTTAGGAGCCAATTAAAAAACCATTTACAATGAATATAGATTATTGCATGTAAAACAAAGACACACACACACACATACACACACACACACACACACACACACACACTAGATATGAAACAGAGATATAAGAATTTTGAATTTTAACAAACACTAGACATATATCAATAGACGTATATTTCAAAACCTGAAATATCTATAATTCAAAATCCATAATAGAAAAAAATATGATCAACAAAACAGAAAAAACAAGAGTACAGGTTTAAAATTCCTGGTTTAGTTATAAACAAACTTAATTATGTGTAATTATGTGTAATCTTAAGATACATCTAAATATCAAATTGTTTAAAACGCTGTTTTATCAAAGAGTAGCTACTGTATTAATTTCTTCAGATTTCTGATTTAAACAATTTACTGCATTCAAGAGAGACTATAAGAATTAGTAAATGTCATATATTTTGTTAATAATAAAATGCACTGTATGTACATGTATAAAGTGTTAACAATGCTTAGAGCATCAATGAAGCATAATTAATCTATGATATAGAACACTGGTCAAAAATGTATCTCCAAAAAGTATCATACCTTTACAATGAGCATTTAAGCAGATGTATATAAAGCATAAATATTTATGTTTCCAACAGAAAATTTAATTATTGTAAGAAATCTTGGTTAGCCAGATAAATAAGAATTGTCTGAGGGTCAGGCCTTAAAAACCCCACTTCAATAATTAAATGTAACCCCAAACCAACAGCCAAACATTTTTTGTGACCTTGACCTGTTACGTTGGATCTTTGTTCATTAAAAAAAAAAAAAAAAAAAAAAAAAAATTATAACTATGAAGGCCTTGTGTGAAGTTTCCAGAATTTTCTGAACTTTCAAGAGTTAAGCAGCAATAAGTTATATCCTAAAAATGGGTCAAAGACTCAATGGGCCTTGTTTTTTAAATTTCTATTGAATGGGGGTTAAGTGTGGAAGGAATTTTAAATAATTGCACAAAGCAAGGTGCATAAGTTGTTTTTTTTTTTATACTTCACAGAAAGTCATGAAAAATGGGGAATAGGTCCAACAATGACAATATATATGAAAGAGTAATGAAAAAGTATATATGTATAAGGAAAATCTAAATCATTTTAACATTTTCTAAAGCTACAGTAAATTGAAAAAATGTGCACCTGAAACTTTACATTGGAATGGACTGGATGAGATGGACAGTACAGGACAGATAGGCAACAGGGTGACAGCACTAGCTTTCCACACTTTCATCCAGTAGCTAATAACCCAATGACTTTTAGAACATATTTTTAAATATTTGAAATTTAAAACCTGTCACAGTAGGATGTAATGGCATAAAGGTTTCACTACATCATTTGAAGTCAGGTGCACATCTTTGATAATCTTTTGATATATACAGTACAAAGTCACTAAGTTTCAAATTCTAGAAAAATGGGGAAAAAATCTGGAAATATTTCCATAAAGTCAAATGCAAATCTTCAATATACCCGTATATAGAAACATTCTGTGAAGTTTCAAGGTTTTTGGTTGAAAACTGTAGGAGGAGTTGAGTTCACAAAGTAGGTACCCCCAGTTCAAAAACTTGCTTAAAATGGACTAAGTTTCAAAGTGTGGAAAAATGGGGAAAAAATCTTGAAATATTTCCATAAAGTCAGGTGCACATCTTCAATATATATAGAAACATTCTGTGTAGTTTCAAGGCTTTTGGTTGAAAATTGTAGGAGGAGTTGAGTTCACAAAGTAGGTACCCCCCAGTTCAAAAACTAGCTAAAAAGTGACTAAGTTTCAAAGTCTGGAAAAATTGGGAAAAAATCTTGAAATATTTCCATAAAGTCAGGTGCACATCTTCAATATATATAGAAACATTCTGTGAAGTTTCAAGGTTTTTGGTTGAAAACTGTAGGAGGAGTTGAGTTCACAAAATTGGTACCCAATTTTCCCGAACTGCCCGCCCACCCACCCGCCCGACATTCACCAAACTATAATCCGGATTTGCACTCTGTGCAACCCGGCAAAAAATGACAATTAGACTAACAGAATTGGACAAGGAGGAGAATTTGGTGATTAACATATGCCCCAAAAACTTAAGATTGAATGGGGGTATAATAACCTACCCTTAAAAAGAGAAGTTTCTGAAATTAAGATATATGGAGCTCAAAGTCAAATGCAGACCATAGTGCAAACTAGTGTATTATAATTCAATAATTGTCATAGCATGATAAATGTATAGGAGGAAAATGTATAGCATTAAATATTTATTGTAAATCAAATAAAGCAACAAGAAACACATGTAAATACAATTATCAACCCATTCCTTTTAATTATTATTTTGAAGCACAATAATATATGATATGGTAATTTGAGAATAAATAATATATACAATGTGTGTGTGTGCCTGTGTGTGTGTGTGTGTGTGTGTGTGTGTGTGTGTATTTAACAAATGTAAATGAACTGGTACTACAAAGCTTAACAAAAACAGAACATTAGAACTGTATTAAAATTCATTTGCATTCTTCCATCTTCATTACACAAATTCACCTACTGGTATTTTAAAATCTGAAAATGGAGTAGTTTAAAATTCCTTAAATCTAAACTTGTTTGAAATAATGACTTTCATCTAGTCTTGCTGTATTTGCTTAACTTCTGATTTTTATTAAGGTTTTTTTTAAAGGATTACCTATTACTGAAACAATACTTTTTAGCTCTGTGTATTCTAATGCAGAGCATATCCAATTATCTGGTATTAACTGGTGCTCTTTGCAGCTGTGGTGATTACGCCAGTCAGATCAAACTTAAGACTACCTTGAAGTGACCGTTAGTGCAAGACAAAGTCTGTGACCACTAGTGTTGGACAAGACTAATCTATATCGGTGATTACTATTTAACTTCTAGGGTTTCTTTAAGAAAGCTCTGTCAGCTTTTTATTTTTCAACTTAGTTAACTCTTATATGTAAAAATACAAAAGAGTGAATTGTTTTTTTTAGCTGCTTTAGGAATTTTGCAGCTCTTCTCAACTTACAAAACACACAATAAGAGTTTAGTTTGCATATTACACCATTATATAGGAAAGAAATAAAAAACAACATCAGAATATTTCAAGGTAATATCCAGGGCAGGGTTCGAGCCCAAATCTTTTGTTTGAGAACAGTTAACCAATAAATTTACACTAAAGTATTGATTTTTTTTTAAACTTGCAGAAAAAAAAATTAGGTTAGTTGTGTAGATCAAATACAATTTCATTAAAAAGAAAGATTTAAATTCCCAATTGGTTAAACAAAACCACATGATTACATTTAAAATGAGCAGATAAACTTATTTTAATTAAATCTCTTAGTAATTTTTATTTATTTCATGTAAAATACATGAATAATATCCTGAATACATTTAATTTTTGTCCAAATTTCCATAAAATATATAGACACACATTATCCCTCATATATATATATATATATATATATATATATATATATATATATATACCACACACACCATTCCTACATGAATAATAAATAATATTGGCTCTGTAAATGAATTCCTATAACCAATTATCTAGAGAATATCACATAATTTTCAAGATAATCTAAATCAAATTTGTACACCATGAAGATGACAATCAAACTATATATGCTCAAGGGACATAACTTTTGATGTTATCCCACACAGGGAGTCCAAATCATATTACCTTAATGCTGCAATATCAATAAAAATTCTTCATCCAGGAAATAACTCTGTGAAAAGTAATTACTTCAAAGTAATTAAAAATTAATATCTCACACTTTCAGGTCAGAGCTTAACACATATATGCTATTTAAGGAAACAATGGTACCAATGGTACCAACGGTTTGGCAATACATGTACTAGAAACTTTTTCTTTTTGTTAATGAAAAATTGAATACAGATATGGCAAGGTGAATAACATGTTTTTGGCAACTGCTAGATCTAATATCACAGAAAAAGCACTGAGGACGAGTGTTACTGGTCATTAAAACATTAATAATATATTGACGAAGGAAATGCCCAACTACAATACATATAACCTTGCCAATAGCCAGCACAACCAAGAACAAGAGACTATGCAAGTGCATGACAAAAACTGCCAAATAAGAATGTACAGAGACATTACAAATGCATATTTAGACCAATGATTATAACTTTTCTCAGCTTTGGACAGTCACTGGAGTAAATAAACAGTACTTAGTTTATACAACTTTTGGAGGAAACACTCCAATTATTTTACAGTCACTGCTTTAAAAAATACTTTTTATGTATGATATATCTGATGAAAACATCCACCAGAATTTTTAATTTTTTTTTTAAAAAATTACAAATAAAACAACTTTAAATGACCATTTTGACCTTGCTTATAAAGAACATTATAAGATTTTTAGCTATCTTTTTCCAATGATTATAAAAGTACATAGTAATTAAATAAATAGTCCAAAGAAACTATACCAGGAAATATGGTTTTCAAAGAATACAACCCGGTAAGTCTGTAACTTTAACTTGGGGCTTCGGTAGCCAAGGGGTCTAAAGTACATGTTTAGGGATCACCAAATCTCTCACTGCCTAGGCTCCAATCCCACCTAGACAGTTAATATTAGGCATGGTATCTGACAGAATTTACATGTACAACTCCTTAACCCAGTAAGCAGTACTTTGTACATACCAATTTGTAGCAAAATTTTTAAAACTAAGGTTTGTTCCCTCATGAAAAGCATTCCTTAGCTGAATTTAGAGCCATATAATTTTGGAACTTTAGTTATTTATTTATTTGATTATTTTTTATTTATTTATTTATTTATTTTTTATTTTATTTTTTTTTTTTGATTTTTGATTTTTTTTGGACCCTAGTGTCACTGATGAGGAATGAATTTCCGATATATGCACATATGGCAAATGTGGCACATCAAAATGAAAATAAGTATTTTTGTTAAATATAATAAGGTTTATTCGATTTTCTAACATCTCAGGTTGGTTGGTTGATTGGTCGAATGTTGCTTACATCAAAAAAGCGATTTTTCAGCTATTTATGACCATTTTTCAAAAATTAATCTCAAGGATTATTCTTCAAGTGGTGAGTTAATTTGCAAGTTTTTCTCATCTGCATTGTACTACTGAGCACTTTCGTTACCTTAAAAGTGCTAGTATACTAGCCTGAAATGATGTACATGCAGATCGCAGACCACTCAGTCCATTATACATATCGCGCAAACGGCTGAAGGCCTATGACAAGGAAAAACCTTTCTCAGTCGTGACCAATGTCTAAGGATAACATACCATTGATATATGTATAATATCCTCCACCGTACATTTCAATATAAAAAAGAAACTTTCACAGTATTCTGAGTATAATTACAATGGATCACAAAATTACTTTTTTACAACTTTTTTTGCCAGCCAAATAGACAATAATGGTTCAAATAAAACTAGTTTTTATAACAGTAATAAAGAATTTATACATTTTTAATGGTTTTTATCTTAATTTACTTGCAGGAATTTGAGATTACAAATGGGATAACGTTTTTTTTTCATTTATTTTTGCATGTATAATAAAATTTAATCTTCATCATTTTTCTATTTTTGTTAAAATGGACTATAAATCATTGATACAAGTACTGGGCAGATTATTCGAGATAAATGTACAACATATAATCATTTTGATTTTTTTTAAAATTCTAAATCTTGGGCGAGTATCTCGAAGCTCTCTTAAGACTTACGAATACGTAATGTGTACTTACGATGATCTTAAAAAATTTACCTGTATCTCGAAGCATTCGTAAGTAGGACCGTAACCGGAACATTCTCTTAACTTTAAGAGAGGAATGGACCTCCCTTAACTCTTACTTACAATCCGGATCCACGTGGTAGAAGAAAGAAAACATTGTCCAAACTTTATAATGCTGCCAATAATTGAATTAAAGGCTTTAACTGTATTAACTCTCTCTCTTTCTCTCTCTCTCTCTCTCAGAGTAAAATTGTTCCATCTTTCCATCTCAGAGAAGAAGTGTAATAACTTACTCCCTCTTTCCATATCTGAGAAAAAGTGTTCTCTCTCTCTCTGTAAAAAAAAGTAGTAATACACACATACTATCTCTCTCTTTGAAAAAATCTTTGAGGAAAAGTGATCTCTCCCTTGATCTCTCTCTTTCACACACACACACACACACAGGCGCGCGGGCGCATAAAAACCATTAATAGTATTACGATAAATTCACATTTGATTTTTATACGCCCGTCTATGACGGGACGTATTATGGTATGATGCAGTCCGTCCGTCCGTATGTCCACACGTCGTACGCTAACTCAAGAATGCTTTGAGCAATTTTAATGAAACTTTTGTGAAATGTTTGTATCTAAAGCAGAAAGCTCCCTTTCGTTTTTGAGATTCGTATTTTTATCGTTGCGGAGTTATTGGCTTTAATTGTCTAATTTTAGACATTTTTTTGCATGTTGTAACGAAGTCAAAAATCATTTGAACTTTTTTATGAAACTTTTGTGTTATATTTGTCCTATAATCAAAAAGGTTTGTGAATAAACATTGAGAAATAAATTTGCTACTTTTGTTTTAAAAAATATGTTTCAGCTAAATGTGAAGTTGTTTAAGACATTAAAAAAGAAGTTTAATATATGACGGGCGTATCATGCGCTCCAGGCGCAGCTGTTTATTTTTCAAAACCACGTTTATTATGCTTATACCCATGTATTAGCTCATTTAGTTGGGCTCTGTTGGTAGAGTGCTCGCTCCGTAAGTGGAAGGTCGTGGGTTCGAATCCCGGCCGGGTCTGACCCAAGACTTGAAACTGGGTAGTGACTGTTCTTTCGCCAAGCACTCGGCATTACGAAATGAAAGTCACATTCTTTCGGATGGGAACTTAAACGAGGTCCCGTGTCATGGCAGGCATGGCACAATAAAGAACCCTGCTGTATAATGCCATCAGCGCAACGCACAGGCAAAATTTCTGTACTTTCGTCTATAGCTGGCGACGTCTAGATATAAGTGAAATATTCTTGACTGGGACGTTAAACACCACTACTCAACTCATTTAGTTGGGTAGAATGTTATCTTCCCTCCACCAGGTTTCATTTTTCATTGTAATTTAAAAGTTTTGTTTTTGACCAATCCTACCACTTTTCTATATCTCTTTACCAGTTCGCTTCCCACTCGAAACAACATTTTTATTTTTGATAATTAACCTCCATTTCGTTTTTTTCAATTAGTTTTAAAAAATATTTATTTATTTATTATTTTTATTATTATTATTAGTGTCAGGTTTAGTTAATTGGTATAGTAAGCGGGAGTTACAAAAAATACCCGCTGACCATTATGCAGATGTGATTGTAATAAAAGAAATTGACACCATGGTTTTTTTAATTGATAGAAGGTCTGCAAAACTAATCCTTCTATTCATCAATTTTTCTATTAACTATAGTAATTTTAGCATTAACTGTTTAACAAATTGACAGTTAAGTCATTTTCTTTGTTTTTTTTTTTTTTTTTTTTTTTTTTTTTTTTTTTTTTTTAATTTTTATAATTCAATTCCATTACTTGTCGAACAAATAATGTTTAGGTGTTTGTTACGGTAAAATTCCACACATGCGCTTATTATCGGTAATTACAGCACCAATATCTTTAGGCTGTTGCATAAATCCATAAAAGACCCTGGGTTTTTAATTTTACAATAAATAACGCTTTAAGCATTATTGATCAAGAAGCGATTTACTTTTAATTTTTGAATTTTCACCTTAAAAGTCCCGCTTTAACATAATTGACCAATCAATCTAACTGTTATTTATAAAATATTACAGATTTTAAGATTTTGTCAACGAAACGAACAGCATGACGTTCCGGACACAAGGTCTTCGTAACTCCTATCTTAAGAGAGGTTTAAGTATGTTTCGAGATACCCGTGTACACCTACCGTAACTTACACTTAAAATACACGTATAATTTACTTAAGTATAGGATTTACGAGAACTTCGAGATACTCGCCCCAGAATTACTCTTTGTATTACATGTGTAAAACATGATTGGTTGTAAGTTGGAATGATGTTTATATACACTATATAGTCAAGTTATCTCAGTTAAATTAAGGTGGTCAGTTTTTCGACATGGCTGAAAAAAAAAAACCAGCATCCTTAGGACATGACTTTATGACCTTTCAGCTGACTTTAAGATCTTTTCAGAATTGGTTGGGTTCAAATCCTGATGATGAGAAACAACTACAACAACAACAACAACAACAACAAAAAAAAAAAAAAAAGCATAAAGAGGGGTAAATGCACATGTTCCAGTAATTGTTCTCATTTCATTAAACATTAAAAAACTATTAGTACTGTAGTAGTGAGACTGGAACATTTCAAATGCAAAATGTGCCAATAAGTAGTACCAATAAATACCAATGGTGCCAGAACAATCACAACAAACAACATTTCATTTTATTTTACTAGGAGATCTAATTCATTTAACAAAGAAAGTTCTCTGTTTAAATGATGTTTTACTTTTTGCTACCACTAGACTTTTGATTGGAACCTAAATTCAAAATCCCGGTACCAAAATGAATTTGATAAACAGTTAAAGATTCATATAACTGCAAATTTGTTTATTTAAGCATTAAGCAATTACAAAAAAATATACCATACAGAAAAGCGTTTTGACAATTCATAAATTAAATGTTTCATTGTGTGTGTATTTTTTCAAATGTAGGTGCAACATTATCATGATTATATGACCTTATTTTGTTCTTTAATAAAGTATGGATTTCCACAAATAGCTTTGTTTATTTGAGATAGGCCACTGTTAATCACAGAACTACATGAATCTACAGAACAATGTGCAGTCTTGATGATGCAAGTCCATCATGCTATAAAAGCTAAGCCTGTTAAGTTCAGCTGACAAGTGACAAGTATTAAAGAAATTTTATTATGCATGATAAGACTGATAGATTGATGTTTCAGGCATAGGAGTAGAGTAATGGTGTTTTACAACCCTGTCAAGATTCTTTTACTTATTTGGAGGCAATCAGTTCTGGAATGGTGGAGGAAACAGTAGTGCCCAAAGAAAACCATGGACCTTACACTGAACTGACAAACTTTCTAAACACTAGGATCTGTTTCAGTGGGAATCAAACCCAGACATTGAGACACACTGTGATCCGTAAGCATCTGATTTAGACCACTTGGCCACCAAGGCCCCTTCCCAAGCATAGGTTTAATGTCCCAGTCAAAAATATTTTATATCAAGATGTCACCAATTACAGATGAAAAGGCAAAAATTTTGACCTATGCAGTGCGCTCATGGCAATGTGCAGGAAGGGTTCTTTAGTGTGCCACACCAACTATGAAAGGGAACAATCTTTAAGGTCTCTTCCAAGGATCCAGTGACTTTTATCTCTAAATCCTGGATGCTTGGTGAAAAAAACAGCCAATACCTATTTTCAAGTATTTTTCAGACCCAGTCAGCATAAAAGACCTACTAATCTTAGTTCATAAAGAAAGATTTGCTATCATTGTCATCTGTTACCCTTTTCCATCCAAACAATTGATAGCTTAATTTATTCCATAACTTCAAAAACGTGTTAAGGACACCAAAATAAGTACAGGTAAAAATTAAAATTCTGGACTCTATCTTTATATAGATCTCTCGGGCTGTAACCAGAACTTAAGAAACAACTGGGATATCCCCTCATATGTAAATGGGCAAAATGTGTTATGACAGCTTGTCCTTTAATCGTAAAATGAGCCCTAAGTTCTAAATATTGACACATGGTTTTCGGCTTTTTATACAAGTCATATGGTCAATTATAATGGATTTTGGCAGCATACTACATGATATCCAGCAAAAATGTTTGTGTAAAATTACATGTACATCTACTGGGTATGGCATATTGGATGAGTTGCTGTTTTCTAGTAAAAGCAAGGTTATTCCAAGAATGTGCAAATACATAAATGCAGTCGAAAACAGTCCACCAAAATGTTAAAGGTATTTGATCATATGGAACCCCATAACCAAGTGGCTACAAATTTAATGAAGAAATCTTGCATATTGTATATGTTGACATTATCTTGTAAAAGCAAGGTTTTTCCAGAAAGATGTGACTGTCCAAAATGGTGAACCAAAATGTAGAACCCCATAACTAAGTGGTTACAAATTTAAGTGAAAAATCTGAGCTCTAATAAACAGGCATTAAGGAAATAAACGAAAAAGTTCATAAAGCGAAAAAGGGATCCTTGTTAATGGAAGTACAATCCAGGTCACCAATATTCTTTACTAAAAATGCAAATAACAATGATGACAACAATATTATTTTTATGACTGATGATGCATGATGTGGGTTAATTTTATATAAAAAGCAAGTTTATCATTTAGAATAAATATTTATATATATAATGTTCTACAACTAATTATTAGAGATTTTAAAATATATTTATATTACAGCAGCATGCTGATAAGGTTTATGAAACCTTACTTACCCTTCAATCATAATGGACCTGTCCAAAAAGTTAGAGATTTCATTAGATTGTTTTTAAAAATGTTAAATTTACCCCCTTAATTTACCCCCTCAATCTTTAGTGTGCAACACCTACAATGATACCGGACATTAGTTTTTAAGGTCTTTCGAAAAATCGGTAACTTTCAGTTTTAAATGCTGTGTGCTTAGTGAAAGAACAGTAACTTCCAATTATAACATTCAGGTCAGATCCACCCTTAGGGGGGGGGATTTAACAATAAAATCAATGAGTGTTTCTGAAATAAGGAAATCTATATAGAATATTTAAACAATATAAAGAAGTCTTTATGGAATATCTAATCATTTATGTCATTTGCCATAGGTATATGTCTTGTATATCTATCAAATACATAGTTCCATTTCAATTCATGCATGGGGTCTTTATATATATATATATATATATACAAAAAGTATTTGCCAAAAATATTACATCCAATTTTGATTTGGTATTGACTCTTTACTTAGTGTCAGGGGCCTTGGTGGCAATGTGGCCTAAAGGATGCTTAAAGATGACAGTGCTTCATAAAGCTTAGGTTCCAAATCCCACTCAGGCAGATCCTAGTGTGAAAAAGTTTGTGAGTTCACTTGTCGAAGGTCGAAGGTCAATGATTTTCTCCGAGACTCAAGTTTTCTCCACTTTCTGAGAACTGGCTGACTTGAGATATAAGTACATGTAGAAGAATATTGACTGGGGCAAAATAAACAATATTACTCCACTCTACTCCATTCACTGACTATTCAACAGACCAACCATCAGCTGTGATTTGTGCATGTAATTGGATCCAGTGTGTAAAAACAGAAAATGAAATCTGCCTCATGACCTTAAACAGCAATTATAGGGATATTCTCTCTCAAAATAGAAAGACACTCATTGTGTTTGTGCCAAGCTTTTTTTTTTTAAATCTGCCATAAGGCTGTGTTTTGAACTTGCTAAAATAGGCACAAAAATATGAATGAAGTAATGATTAAATTATTAGACTAATTACAGTGTCTCTCCACCAACTGTGATGAGAGAGACAGGATAATTATTTATGATGAATCTGCGAGACTGCCAGAAATTAACAAATTGTGTACATGTTTCAAATCAATTATACCCCTGAAAATAATTACTTATGTTTCTCTATCCATCAATTTATGACTAATTACTCCATTTTAATATTGAGTGATTTACAAAATGCTGTCTTTTATTTAGAAAAAATCAATCTCTTGGAAACAAACTTATCTACTTGTCAAGCAATTATGATGTATATGTAGTCAAATATTAATTCTTAATGGTTCCACAACTTCAATGAATTATACAGCTGTTTCATATATACTAAGATCCTTTTGTCTCACTTTTCTAAAATACCATTTTCACTTTAGAGCACAAATGCAAGCTTATATAAAGATTTGTGGAGGCCATTTTAAAAACCTATAATTCTATGCATCAGTTTAAAGATTACTCTGCCAAATTTTTAAGTTGAACTGAACAATATTTAACTAAAATAATGAACCCAAACTTGACCAGTTTTTTTTTAAGATAATGCAATATTCAAAACTCCAGTGAAACTGCTGGAATATTTAAAAAAAATAATTAAAATTAAACATGATTTGTCAAGAAAAACACAAAGAGACTGAGAACATTGAGGGTGACAATTAAACTTGAAACCATAATACCTGCATCAAGTCTCTCCAAAGAAATTTCTGGCATAGCAATTGTGTACATGCCAGGGTACATGGAACAATGTTTGTAACATAAACACACAGTGTCAGATTGTATAAGGTAGGTAACTCTTATATGTAGACCTTCCTTCTCTGATTAAGGTAGACAAACATGGCAACAGAATGGACAAGTCCCACAGATTACAAAATCAAAGTTAAACATATTTAAAGGGAGAAAAATAATATATTATACAGATTTTTAGTAGGTTACATACAAAACAAAGTAAATTAATCTATTTATTACAATAGCAGCCAAACATTTATCAAAGCTTAATGTAAGATCATAGCTGCAATCATTTTTAAAAAATGGCTTCCATAATTTAGGTAAGTTAAAAAACAAGAGGCCCATGGGCCTTAACGCTCACCTGAGGATATGGCCAACCTGAGGATATATCCAAAATCATTTGCAAAAATACATAAAATATTCTAATATACATGCCTATAAAAAAGTTAATAGTTTTCAAGATAATTAACAATTTAAGTCTTTTTATGCATCTATGACATTGACCTTTAAACGTAAGACCTTGAATATAATATCAGAATAATTGCCATATTAATTCCTACAATATTCTAATATACATGACATACGAAAAGTTTATAGTTTCCAAGATAATAAACAGTTTCAGTCTTTTTATGCACCCATGACCCTGACCTTTGAATGTATGACCTTGAGTCACATATTTAAATGATTGTCATATCAATACCTACAATATTCTAATATATATGCCTATGCAAAAAGTTAAAAGTTTTCAAGATAATTAACAATTTCAGTATTTTTATGCATCTATGACCTTGACCTTTAAATGTAAGACATTATATCTCATATCAAAATGATCGCCATATCAATTCCAATAATATTCTAATATACATGCTATTACAAAAAGTTAATAGTTTCAAAGATAATTAACAATTTCAGTCTTTTTATGCACCTATGACCTTGACCTTTGAACGTATGACCTTGAACCATATATCAAAATGTTCATCATGTCAATACCTACAATATTCTGAGATACATGCCTATACAAAAAGTTTATAGTTTTCAAGCTAATGCATAATTTTAGTTTTTATTAGCAAAAAAAATAACATTTCTGGGGCAACAACTCCTACATGCATTATCATACAGTTACGAAACTTTGTACCTTTTTATATTTTGTCATGCTGAACATTTTAAAAATGTTTTAATATTATATATCTGTTAAAATTGTGAAGAAAACAGCCTAAAACTGCGTAAAATTACAAACTAGGTCATTTCCTTGAACTTTGACCTTGACCCCTATTTGAAGGTTATTTCAAGAAAAAGTGAAAACTGAAAACCCCATGTCAATATCTATTCATATAGTCAAGTTATAACAATTTGAATCCATTTTACGAAATTTTTAAAATTAAACACAAAAATGCGTAATCTAATTTTTTACCAAATTTCACGAAATGAATAATTTATAAGCTTAAGACCCTAGAGAGGCATATATCACATCAAATTTTTTTCTCCCATCATCGCTTTTGGAGAAGAAGATTTTTTAAGTTTTTTAGAACCATAGGTCACCTTGACCTAGTTTTGGGAGCCAGGACAACGTCACGAACAAATCTGA
Organism: Tegillarca granosa; assembly: GCA_029721355.1. Taxonomy (NCBI): domain Eukaryota; kingdom Metazoa; phylum Mollusca; class Bivalvia; order Arcoida; family Arcidae; genus Tegillarca; species Tegillarca granosa. The sequence goes on along the minus strand of CM056597.1, from coordinate 37,413,659 downwards.
ATTGCACTGGCCCATATATGCATCTGACCAAGTTTCATTGAAATCTACCCTGTAGTTTCAGAAAAGAAGTCGAAAATGTAAAAGTTTACGCCGTGGAAGCCGACAACGACAGACAACGACAACGACAGACAAATTTTGATCAGAAAAGCTCACTTGAGCCTTTGGCTCATGTGAGCTAAAAAACTTCATGCAAATGTTTGCTTGTTTTAAACATGCTCATGCTAGTTAGCATTAATTTCTTAGAAATATAGAAAGGGTATGTATTAAAATTTTATACACTCATTTTAACTGAGTACAAGTAATGTCATTTAGATAAAACACTATTATTTGTTGGCTTAGAAATATATGCATATGCAAAATAGGACAAAACAATGTAGGACCAGACTGAATTATATTGGAGTAATGGTGTTTTACCCCCTGTCAAAATCCTTTCAATTATATGAAGGCAGTCAGCCATCCAATGGCCCCTCAGGACCTAACTGGAAAGAATGTGTGCTTGAGACCACTTAGCCACCCATGGCCCCTCAGGACCAAACTGGAAAAAACGTGTGCTTGAGATCACTTAGCCACCCATGGTCCCTCAGGACCTAACTGGAAAGAATGTGTGCTTGAGACCACTTAGCCACCCATGGCCCCTCAGGACCAGACTGGAAAGAACACGTGCTTGAGACCACTTAGCCATCAGTGACCCCTCAGAACCAGACTGGAAAGAAAGTGTGCTTTAGACCACTAAGCCACCCATTGCCCCTCAGGACCAAACTGGAAAGAAAGTGTGCTTTAGACCATTTAGCCACCTATGTCCCCTCAAGACCAGACTGGAAAGAACACGTGCTTGAGACCACTTAGCCACCCATGACCCCTCAGAACCAGACTGGAAAGAAAGTGTGCTTTAGACCCCTCCACACCACCAAAGCCCCTCAGGTCTAGACTGGGAAGAAACTTAATGATACTAGTACCTTTCACTACAGATAAATGATGTGTGCTTCTTTCTGAGCAACCCAGATTGCTACATGATATCTGTTTATGACAAGTTAATTATTAAAGTAAACATACAAGTAATTTAGTAGAACATCTTTTGCCGTTTTAACGCAACATTTTCCGATATTATATTTTCTTGGAAAAACGTTATTGACTTTTTTTTATTACATGATCATCATCATCAAACATTCATTAAGATGACATGTTATATTGATTTATCTATCTAATATACCCTTATAAAGCACTTGTTTTTGTTATAACCTTATATGTTTAAGCAATATATCAAAGGTCAAAGGTGAAATATATAACCATGAGAATAATTTACCGAATAAAAACTCGTGATCAACAAATTATTCTCGATAATCTGCATTAATATTACATGATGACCCAAATGAAATAAGATTTACATGTACCAAGAGCATAAACAAAGTTCAAAATAAGAAGTATAAAATTTGCAACTGAAAAACATGTACTTGGCAAAAACCAATGAAGCCCAGAACATGGAAACAATACAAAACAATGATACAGTAAAGCCAAATAAAACTACACTTTGGACCAGTACTGGAGGAAATATTCAGTGGTTTGGTTTTGGTAAATTAGATGGCTTTCAACCCTCCATCTTTTTTTTCTAACCAGTGGCTCAAACATACTGAAACCATCGTTGTATATCATTGTGTCATTTTTTTTTCAATACCATTATTCACATTCAGTAAATCCAAGCATCAAATTATGAACATTCATTTATAAATAGTTGTCTTATAATATTTCCATGTTTAATCAATATAAACAAAGCTCAATCATCCAAAAATGATTTTTATTAGATGTAGGTCAAAAGTCAATGTCATTATGTAAGATATGTTGGTTGGACTTGAGTTGAGTTGAGTTGAGTGATGGTGTTTAACATCCCAGTCAAGAATATTTCACTTATATTGAGATGTCGCCAGCTATAGGCGAAAGTGCAGAAATTTTGCCTGTGCATTGCGCTGATGGCATTATACAGCCGGGATCTTTATCGTGCCATGCTATGATACAGGACCTCGTTTATTTTAAGTTCCCATCCGAAAGAACCGTGACTTTCATTTTGTAATGCCGGGTGCTTGGCGAAAGAACAGTCACTGCCCATTTTCAAGTTTGGGTCAGACGCGACCGGGGTTCGAACCCACAACCTCCCACTTACGAAGCAAGCACTCTACCAACTGAGCTACCGCAGTGGTTTGTTGGTAGGAGTGAAAAGCTCTTTATAAAAGAATGGAAATTATGAAAATTCTAGTATAAACATATGAAACATACATTAACAAGAGGCCCAATAGGGCCTGTGATGCTCAACTGGCTGCATATGTAAGACAATGTTTGGTTTTTTTTGTAATGCTGTTTAATGTTCAACTCAAGAATATTTGTACTTATACGGTGACTGTCAGTTTTAGAAATGGTGGAGGACACTGGAGTATGGGAGAAAACCACGACCAAGCAGCAAGTTAACTGACAAACTTTCGCCATGCCATAAACTCAGCTGGGTTTAGCCAGTTGAGCTTAAAATGGATCGACAATGGCTATTTTTTTTTATATCTAGTAACAATGGGCATCTTGGACTGGTACAAACTTTTTTCAGGCTGATGTAGGAACCTTCCACACAAAATTTGGTTCCAATTCGCCCAGTGGTTTTAGAGGAGAAGATTTTTACTAAATATTACACCTAATTTGCATATTTCTTGAAAATTGGGTCAATAAAAATTTTCTCAGAAAGAACCGGTTATATATTTTGAATCTCACACAGTACACTTTCTATATTTAAAATTTGAGCTCAATCGATGGAAAAAAAGATCCCAATGGCCATTTTTATTTTTTTCTATTTTTAGTTACGATGGCGATCTTGGATGTCAGGCGGGGTTGCCTGGTACAAACTTAAATCAGGCCAACGTAGGGACCTTCTACACAAAATACATTCCAATTGGCCCAGTGGTTTCAGAGGAGAAATTTTTAATTCATTTCACAAAATATTGCACCTAATTTGCATAATAAGTGAAAATTGGGTCAACGGATAAAGACTGGGAAAAACCTGTTACATATGTTCAATCTCCCACAATAAACTTTCTACATTTAAAATTTGAGCTAAATCAGTGGAAAAATGGATCCACAATGGCCATTTTTGTGTATTTTCTATTTATAGTAACAGTGGCCATCTTGGATGTCAGACAGGGTTGCCTGGTACAAACTTTAGTCAGGCCAAGGTAGCGATCAACCACACAAATTTTGTTCCAAATATTGCAACTTATTTGCATAATTCTTGAAAATTGGGTCAACGAAAAATTTCTCATAAAAACCTGTTACATATGTTAAATCCCTCACAATATACTTTCTACATTTCAAATTCGAGCTTAATTCGTGGAAAAATGGATCCACAATGGCCTTTTTTGTGTTTTTTTTATTTATAGTAATGGCGGCCATCTTGGATGTCGGGCGGGGTTGCTTGGTACAAACTTTAGTCAGGCCGAGTCAGGGACCTTCCTCACTAAATTTGGTTCCAATTGGCCCAGTGGTTTCAGAGGAGAAGATTTTCAAAGATTTCGCTAAATATTGCACCTAATTTGCATAATTCGTAAAAATTGGGTCAACGAAAAATTTCTCACAAAAACCTGTTAAATATGTTGAATCCCCCACTATATACTTTCTTCATTTCAAATTTGAACTTAATTGGTGGAAAAATGAATCCACAATGGCCATTTTTTTGTTTTTTCTATTTATAGTAATGGTGGCCATCTTGGATGTCGGGTGGGGTTGCCTGGTACAAACTTTAGTCAGGCCGAGTCAGGGACCTTCCTCACTAAATTTGGTTCCAATTGGCCCAGTGGTTTCAGAGGAGAAGACCAAAGTTTACGCACGCACGCACGCTTTGCCATGCCATAAGCTCAGCAGGTTTTAGCCAGTTGAGCCAAAAATCAGGATAATTTTAAATGAAGTAAATTTTTGCAGGTATCATCACTTTTAAGATATTCACTTACTTTTATTTTCCTACTATCAGATGATGGTCAGTAAAAAATTAAAGAGAAATAGATCTATATCAAAATAAAATGTTTCAAGAAAGTAATATGACCTAAAAATAAGTTGTTTTTTTTTTCAGTTTTTCTTACTTTCTTGAAATTTTAATACAAAATAAAATGAACAAGAAAATTTCTTGATTTAGAATAGCGAAAAAATTAAAATAGAAAGCAGACAGACCAACAAACCAACTTTATAAATTCAATATGTGCTATTTCATCCTAATCATTTGATCAAAGGTTATAAAAACAAACAAACAAGCCAAAATCAATATTAAATCATCATCTTATGATCAATGACTTAAGGGGCAGGAAAATTTCTTATCTTCCAAATTGAAGAGCTTTTTTATATTCAATTACAGTCTGTTTTTACCACTTTCATGATAATTACAGTGAATGTAAACTGATGGAAATCTCGAGATCCCCTTATCATCTATCTAACTGATCTAAATGTCAAAATAAAATTCTCAAATTAAATCAATTCTAAATTCACCCCCAAGATGAGTTGTGAATCAAGTTGTATCTTGTCTTCCCACACAACATACACCCACCTACCCCCCCCCCCCCCCCAACCCCCCCACAAAAAGTTGTAATTCCAAACACCTGGGATTCCATCAATTCTTTTAACACAACAGATTTTCTAATAATTCAAACAAGAAAAATAATATCTTTTTTTTAAATTTGGATTTTTAAATCAATGCAATTACTCCCCAAACAAAGCTGTAATTCCAAACCGATGGGTCTCCAACAATTCTCTCCAACCAATTGATGTTCTTATAATTAAAGTACTGAAAATAATTTTTTTTAAATTTAATTTTATTTATTTTTTTAATTTTTTATTGTGTACTTAGAGGTCACAGATAATCTATTGGTGATGTCAAAAAAGACATTTCCGGTTGTCCGATCTAAAAAGATGCACGGAAAAAAAATATTTGTTTATCAATTTAGTACTACAGGCTGATTTTGCCAGAACTGCACTTCAAAGCACTTGAATTGTAAGAGAGAATTTACAGTACACTCACACACAAATCCAACTAACTTGTCTAAATATTTATCTGTATTAGACAGTTTAAAACTTAGTTTAATTTATTAATATTTAAACAATTTCTTTCCAGATTTATGAATCACAATAATGGATAATCAATGGTTGAATATATGATTAATCTCATAAACTTATACATTATTTAAGCATTGAATCTGATTTTCATGTGGGTCATATGAGAAATAATCTAAATTGACACAGTGCACATTGTGTAATTAGCGAAGCAAATTATGCAAAAGTGTGCACGGCATCCATTCAGGTAATTTCTCATATGACCCAAATGAAAATCAAATTCAATGCTCATATTTCAATTTTAAAAACAACTTAATCAAATGAGAGAATTAACTTTATGCAAATTTTGCTTTTACTTACTTTAAAACAAGGTAAAATGACACACATTAAAAGTACATGTAGTTCATCCTAGATTACGTCACAAACACTTCAGCATGTGAGTTCGAGTCATTGAGAAATAACCTGAACGTAATTTCGCTTTTCAGCCAATGAAATTGTTAGAAATTTGTCAAATTTGATTATAAAACTTACAAGTAATAGCATTTGATATCTTAAATAAATCATCAATGTTAATTATAAGTATTAAATAATCAGAAAAAAATTCCATGCTGAATACACAAAAACATTTCTGATACTTCAACAAACATGCAAAACTAAAAAATAACAGTTACAATTGACCATTTTGACAGCTTGTAACTGTTTAGAACAGACTTATAACAACTAACTCAAAACATACTGGTTTTCAAGACAGTGGATGAAGTTACAAAGACAACAACATCAATAACTGGAATGACACAAGCTTATACAAAATACTGGATTGAAATGAAAATGAAGGTGGGTGAGTGGATCAGTAAAAAAGGAGCTTGTAGACTGAAATTATGTACCAAAATTTTTTTGAAATGAGTTTTCAAAATACAAATGTAAAATGAATCAATCACAAAACTTATGAGTCTATAAATAAACATTTGCTGGACTAAACTGCTGCAATTAAACAATATGTGATGAATAATCAGGTCGAGTTGGAGGATTAATGGTCTGCAATGAAATGATTTTATATACACATGTATATATATTATAATTTCACTTTTCAGAAATTGTAGTCAACATCAAGTTCAAACATTTAACTTTTCTGCTATTTTGCAAAACCAGGATGAATAAAAATGTAAGTTACAATAATACAGTCAACAAAAGCATTTAAATGTATGGCCAAAAAAAAAAAAAAAAAAAAAGAGATAAGAAATAAAAAGAAAGAAAAACACTTCTCTTAAAATGCAATTTAAGTCTGTAAAAGTCAAAATGAAAGATGATAAGACCATAATCATGACAATGAAAAATTGTATAATTGAATACAGGAAAATCAGAATATTTTGAGACTTAATAACAAAAGAAACATCATGTAAGCAAGCTTAAACATATCCACTAAGCTACAACAAAATGGCCATAACAATCATTTTCTTATGTTAAATAATTATTCACATGCAAGTTAATGCACATTTACAGTAATAATGGTTAACCTGATGCATGTACAGTAATTATACTTAACAGATGAATAAACTAATCTACAATGGACACGCCCAACTGAATAGCAAAGCATCTGATTATATAAACAAAACTAAAATGAGATGGAGGTAAGAAAACAATGTCTTACCCCACACAAGCAACTTGATGCATGTACGGTGATAATATTTAATGGATGGGTGGACTAATCTACAATGTACATACCCAACTATAAAGCAAAGCAGGTGATTATAAAATGAGATGCTGGTAAGACAATGTCTTACCCCTCACAAGCAACTTGATGCATGTACAGTGATAATATTTAATGGATGGGTGGACTAGTCTACTAATGGACATACCCAACTGAAAAGCATGGTGAAAATAAACGATAACTAAAAATGAGACGGTGGTAAGCCAACAGTGTCTTACCCCTCACAAGCAACTTGCATTTCTTCGTGTGCTGTTAACGGTAAGTTAGGGTTATCTTTTCTATCGCTGTAACAGAAATGACGTAGCTAAATGAAGCGCTAGCAAGCATCTAACACATATCAACAAAGGATAATTCAAACTATATATATAGATAAATACATACATATAAATATATACCTGTAATTACTTTTGACAGGTAAAAAACAATTAGTCAACAAATTCAATACCCTAAATTTGATCATTTTAAATTCATTACATTCAAACTTTAAAAAAATCTTGATTTTATGTGCACATGTAGACTCAAAACTATATTTAATGGTGATCGAGTTAAAGGGTACCTGTAACCAAAATTTTTTTTATCACAATTGTTTTATATATTATTTAAATATAACAATATTGAAAACCGCATCAAAATTGGTGACAAAATAAAAAAGTTATAGCGGTTTGAAATCCACATTTTATAACTTTCTCTTTATCGAAAAGTGAAACGCCTCAATTTGAGTTATAAACGTGTGACGTCATTGCAGTATTAGAAGTAGTGTCTAACATAATAGACAGTAGTTACAATGATGATATATTGACGTATGTAGAATAAAGTAACGACTCTGACATGTACCTATTTATGTCAAATAGTTCGTCATTATTTGGGGAAGCAGTAGACTTTCTTATAAGTGATGAATTTGGAGTATAACCGTTATTTATTCGAACCAGAAACAGACGAATCTGATGAACATATTGAGTCGAGTCCCAAACTACCGTCAAGAATTGTGACTGCATTTGGTTGCATAGCTGTTGAAAAATACTTGACGAGTGTTAACTTGTCAATAACTCGAAAATTGATTATATCTTTGACTTTTTTTAAAATAAATTATCTTATTAAGTCGGACTGGACAGACTCAAGAATTAAGATAAGTTGCATAGCTATAACAAAAAATACGCGATTAGTTTTCACTTGTCAAATACAAAATTAATTTAATCGTCGACATTTAAAAATGAATTAAATATCAAGTCAGACTGTACAGACTGCCTGATGAATATTATGGAACTTACCTTGGTGTCATGTGCTGATTTTGAATTTCTATTAAAATGATTCATTCAAAATTCAAAATTTTAAATGCATTATTTTAATAAAAATTCAAAATCAGCACATGGCAGTAGCACCAGCTAAAAATCAATTCATAAAAACCCAATCGCCTATGCTCTTTTGTGCAATGTTTATTGACAGTTGAAATTAAATGACCGTGATGTAGAAAACTTTTAAATATTCTGGCGGCATCACATTTCCTCGATAATTTGAAGATTTTCACACAATTAAAGTTTGTAACACAGTTGTTTTCAACTGTCCGATGACTAATTAATGCTGGGGTAATTAAAAAGAAACTTGAAAAAAAAAACAAGATATTCCATCTCAAATTATTTTAGGCGAAATATATCATAATTGTTTAAAATGAAATGACACGGATTTTAGAATGAGACCACATTTAAAAAAAAGAGATAATAATAATAATAATAATAATAATAATAATAATAATAATAATAATAATAATATAATAATAATTTTATGGATTTGTATATATAGAATTAAGAATTTAAGAATATCACAGCTAAATGTATTCCCAAGGAAAATTTAATAAAATCAAATGCTGTAAGTAGATCAATAAGCATGTTTTAGACTATTCTGGTCGTCAATTTTTAATTTTGCCTAAAAGTCATATTTTATTATTATTATTATTATTATTATTATTATTATTATTATTATTATTATTATATTATTATTATTATTATTATTGACATGAAAACTAAGAAAAAAATTCTTTTTCTTTACTTTTTAAAATTTAAAAATGAAATATCCATTTTTTCCCCGACTGATATCTTTATACTGTATATGACAAATAACGTTTACCAAATAAAAATATTTTACTTTACTCGAACTGTAAATATATTATTGTATATTACAGGACGTAAGATAACTTTATCACCCTGCAAATCAATTTTGCAAATTATAAGTGACGTCCTGTTAATTACAGGTGTGGGTCTGAATCTAAGGAATGTGTCTAATAAACAAAAGGATTAATAATAATCTTAATTATCGGTACATGTCAAACGGGTGTTAATACCACTTCATTAAATGGTTTTCTCGTAAAATAATCATAGAAAGTTAAACTACGAGTTTGTATTTGACTTATTTTAGTAGTTGGTAAACAATATTCTGTGGAGGTATGTTACTGGTATGACGTCACAACACGGGAGCCTCGATATCGACCTTTTTGATTTGGATTTCTAGAGATGTATTAGAAAATCATCGATATCTACCTTATTATGATATGGAAATTTATGGAATTTTCGATACAGCCATATTTAAGTACGACGAATAAAATATGTCAAAACTGAAAATCGTTACAGGTACCCTTTAAAAAATTTCAGCTCAAAAGGTGGATCCAGGTCTTTAAAACCTCATCTAAGACTTTTTCAAACATATTGATGCAGCATTAAACTCTGGAATCAATGAGGAAACTGTCAAGTAGCCATAAAATCCTTTGGCCTTCAGTAAGTATTAAAGGTGAAAAACTTTTTTCCTTAAAGGATCTGCCAAAGTTGGTCACTTAAACTCAAAATGTATGGCATATAAATGTTTCTAAAAATAGCTTATGTCTCGCCTACACAAGTCCAAAAAAAACCCTTTTTTTTTTCTTTTACCTACGACTGATATTGTCACTTATCATCATCACACACACACACACACACACACACACACACACACTAATAACAGTTTCTTCAAAATATTGGATGACAACAAAACAGATGGCTGATTATTGTTGTAAATAGTTTTTTTTGTCAGAATTTCGTTCTTCTTTGAGTCTGCATTGATAACTTAGAAAACCAAGATTTTTTTCTTTGACTTTTCTTTAAATAAAAACCCCACTGTGAATTAAAATTCTATAATTTCTGGCGATTAAATTTCTGTAATTACAGGTTAACTATTTCAAATTAATCTAACAACACAAACAGCTAGTAAAAGACGTACAAGATCAATAAAAACTCAGGTTTTGTAGAAAAAGTATGTAACACACATACATATAATATTTACTGAAGTTTTGATGTAAATTTGGACCAATAAATAGTCCAAATTCTAAGGTGAAAAAGAAAAAAAAATAGAAATTCAAATTTGTAAACTAATGTGTCTAAGATGTAAATGTTCTAATAAATTCATTTCAAAACAATTTACACTTGAACTTTGTTAATTTAGAAACAAAAAAAACCAATTTTGGCCTTTAAGTTTTCAAATTGCTAATCTTTTTTTTAATTAGAAAAGAAAATTGTTTAAACTAAAGATACTGGGTTCAAGGATGCCCAAGTTATCGAAGTATAACAATTACAATTTGTTCACAAGAAAAATTTGGACATATCACAAAAAATTTTCACTTTCACTCAAATGTCTTTTTTTCAAAATGTACATTGTTAAGCCAAAACAATTAAGTATGTGTGTAATGGTGTTATAATGATCTAAACAGAAGGAGGGAGGGAGGGGAAAGAAAGCGACTGCCATAACATTTAAAATGAGTGAATGGAATGGAATTGTATAAATGCAGCATTCACAATTTGTAAATCAACAGATTTTCTGCCTATTCAATCTTTTTTCCATAATGCTTCAAAATTCTCGACATGAAAAATTTAACACAAGAAAATAAATCTAAAGTATTGCCAAACGCCAATTTTAACATAGCTTTTCATGCACATCAGGTTCACTTGATAAAAAAACAAACATTAAGTCTATCAAAAAAAATCTCAACCAAAGAAAATATTAAGTCTAGAGATGAAATATTACTGCACTTCATACATGGAAATGAAATAAGAAAAATGCAACATCATCATGAGCAAGAACATAATTAAAACCCGTGTATAAGGACCAGCTGTTGGACCTAGAAAAATTATGGATAGACAATCATATTTAGGCCTATATAGTTGTTATTGGGGGGGGGGGGGGGGGGGGGGGGGGGGGTAAACATAAGGCAAAGAGACCCTTCCTTATATCACCAAGTTTTTTTTTTTGAAAAAGACTCTTTTTATACAGAGCTATAGTAGACACTATAGCAGCTTTTACCATACACAAGTAAGTTTCTGTATGATTTTTTTAGAAAATATATAAAAAAGTACTAACTTGGGAAATTCAATACAAAATAAAAAATAATTTATGAGCATGATGAAATATACACTATATATATAATGTCTATTTAATTGTTATAATTATGCACATATGCTATACATAAAGACTATAGTACACAGGTATTTTCACATAGGTAGATAAGTACACAGCTGGCCGTCAGAAATTTACACACATCTGAGACTGATTACATATACTGATCACTGTACATAATTAAGATACTGAATCAAAAACACACCCATCAGATAGCATAGATATCTGTAGAAGGGCCAGTTTGACCTCAATAACATCAACCATTAACAGACATCTTACACTGATGTAACAGTTTGTATACCGTTTAGACTTATGCTCACGCCAGTAATATTGCATAAATTCTTCTATGCTTTGTTCAGGCTAGCTTATAATTTATTTATTTAATGGTGTTTTACTTCCTAGTCAAGAATATTTCACTTATGTCACCAGCTAAAGGTGAAATGGCAGAAGTATTTACCTTTGCAGATTGCTTAGGGCAATATGCAAGGAAGGTTCTTTAACACGCCACACCTGCTGTGACATGGGGCATCAGTTTTTAAGGTCTCAGCCAAAGGGTGCCCATGTTTTTCATTTCTAACTGCTGAGTGCTTTGTGAAAGAACAGTCACTACCTATTTTCAATTCTTGGTCAGACCCAGCCTGTTGTTCCAATATGCCTATTATTTTCAGAGAAAAAGATTAAAGTTATGAATGCAGTGATGCAGACATTTAAGGCATGTTGACCATTTCAATTGAGACCAGGCCCCATTTTTACAATCACTCACTCAACTGAGTGTACACTCAACTCAAATCAAGGAATATTTTAATGTCAATTTTTAAGACATTTTACAATGAAAATGAGTATCTAATGTTATATTAAAATTGTTTAGTGCAAGTTTGTTGAACAAAACAAAACATTGTCTCGCAAAATTTATTTTTTTAAATATTGATGAGAGAAAAATGGAAATAAGTGAGTTGAGTCAACCTGAGTGAATGATTGTGAAACTTGGACCGGAACCATTGCATTTAACACTGGTTAGATTGTCTAATATATGAAAAAGACAGTAAAAATCTAATGTCAAGGGAAAATTCTTATTTCATTTTTTTTAATCAGAATTTTCTTTACAGATGTTTAACATCATTATTACAACCATGTTTAATTTAAGCTTGAAACATGATGTTTGAAAAACTCGGTAGAAGTACTGGCAGTTTATGATGTTTAACATGTGTTAAATCAAGCAATATCACAGATTGATTTATTACCGAAATAAAAGTATAAAACTTTGTAAAATATCCAAGAAAAACAATAAAAGTTTAAAAGTGTTCAGATATACCTAAAACTCATGCCAGTTTATATGAATGCTACCTTTCATTTTACTATCAAAACTTTCCATGCTACATGGCATAAAAAGACTCATTATAAAGATATATAAACAAAATAATGAACATACCAAAAATATTGAATAGTTCATGCTAAAAGGTAAAGTTGTAAACTAACAACTATCTCTCTCTCTCTCTCTCTCTCTCTCTCTCTCTCTCTCTGTCTCTCTCTCTCTCTCCTGATTTTATATTATAGCACTGGTTCTTATATTCAGCAGGACAGATCAAATACCTACATCATTTAAAATCGTGTGCAAGTACAATAAAAGACTATTCAAAACTTAAGAAGTCTCGAAATTTTAAATAAAATTTGAAAGTAACCATAAAATGTGTAATTTAGAAGACACTGTAAAAATGGCATCATATAATTATTTGAACATGATAATTAAAACAAATACAAAAAGTTTTATTATAAAAATTTGACTAGTGAAAAGAGATCAAATGGTGAAAAACAAACTTGTGATGCAAATAAATAATGAAAAAAAAAAAAAAAAAAAAAAAAAAAAAAAAAAAAAAAAAAAAAAACGGAAACAATTGTACATGTTCTGTTTGAACTATCTTTGTTAATGATACTTCAACAATAAAACAACAATAGTGTGCTGATAAAGGTTGGTCATGGTGTCTTCTCAAGTTGCTCTGTTAGTTTCCAATAATGATGATAATGATAATGTTGGTGGCATTGTGTTTGTTGTTGATGGTGGTAATTATAATGATGGTGGCAATTATGGGTGTATTGTTGTGTTGTTGTTAGTGATGTTGATGTTATTGTTAGAGACAATGATGATGATAATGATGTTGTTGATGATGATCATGATGACGATCATCATCATCATCATCATCATCATGATACTTCTTCTGATTCCAGTCAATATGATTCTGAATATATTTTATCATGACACAAAAAGCTCAAAGTGAACTTCTAACATATAACTAACTAAACAATTTGGTGGAGAATGCTAGAAATGATTAAAATAAGATGTAAAAGATTTTCATGCCAGTTTTATCTCATTTAGTGTTCTGATCCAAGGCTTGACCTTGAGATCCGACACAAGTCACATGATCTTCAAAAAAAAAATAACCATCAATACTTCTTAAAGGAAACAAATGGCAAATATGAAATAGAATTTATTTTCACAATAAGTCACACAATTATGATTAGACATTGAGTAATTTTTTTTTCTTTTTGCAAAATTAATACAAATACCAATGGCAATCAACCAACAAACCAATTACTTAAACAAATTTGCAGAGTGGTAAAGGTATTAGTAGCAGTATTAAAAAAAATTAAAAAATAAAAAAGTCATTTTTTGGTTCTAATGGAGGATAACAATAGCTACAAACAAAGAACAGAAAAAGGAATTAAGTTGTTACAACAAAATGACAGTTCCGTAAGTTACAGTATTAGGATGTAAGAAAGAACATAATTTTTAGGAAAAACCAGTAGCCTCATCACTATATTCTCCTCACCCATAAAACTACAAAAGTTATACTTATGTACTTACTTTCCAGCTGCATAGACTTCAGCAGTGTCAAAGAAATTTATTCCACTTTCATAAGCCAAAGTGATGATTTCTTCACTAATCTGCAGTGTAATAAAAATGTCAAATTCATTTTCCTTTTTTACTGTCCAATCAATGTCTTCATTTTGATAAACATATGACCTTGAAAAATGCTTGAGAAGATGGTGAAAAAAAATCAAAATAAACATTTGTATTCTTTTATAGTATGATCTCATTGTAATATCATAAAATATTTTACTTGCTAACTAACACTGATAAAATAACAAAAATTTCATCTAGATATGTTTTATTAACACAAACTGTCAAGAAATCAATACAATTTTCAGATTTTTCAATTTTTTTTGTCTTTATCCTTAGTTAAAGTATAAATAATTTATAAAAGTATTTAATTAACAATAAATTTCCTAACCTCTTCTGTTACTTGACCACCAAAGGTTACCCATGTACCTAAAAAAGACAATAAAAAAAAAACAACTTTTAATTAAAATCATGCAATTTTGAAATGAAAACATCTTCCTCACATATATGTGAATATATCATTTCGGAAAACAATATATTTCTAAAATACCCCCTCCCCCCTTAATGGTCTTTTAATTAAGACATCTATCATTCGAAAAATCTGCAATATGTTTTGTTTTTACCATCAAAACCAAGATGCTCCATGCTGATGACATAAGGAAAGACAATGAGGGTTTTGTATATTCTACTTTTAAGTGATTAAAGGTATTGCAACTTCATCTTTTAATGCCTAATTATACATAATTACTGTTTCTAAGTGGAGATAGAATTTATTTCAAAATCCTTCCTTGTGCTGGAATCTACATAGCCATATTAATAAAAAAAAATTCTACCTAAATGCCAAATAATTTCTCTATCTAAATGCAAAATCATTCCTCTATCTTTATACATAAGAATTCCTCTATCAAAACTTAGAGTGAAATGATTTACTGAGAAACAACTGTATCACATTTTTTTCCTCATGACACGATATGAAACATTTTTCATTTTTCTTGCACCCCAGATAGAAATTTCAATATAAAGAGCGGTGCAAGATATTTCTTTTTCCTGCAAAGATTTATCAATGAAATCCGAGGTGTATCGATACTTTGAGAACTGCTTTAAACCCAAGAATCTGGCATATCTTCGCACAAACAAATAAATGGAACAGGTAATACTACAGTTAAAATTTAAAATGTAATTTTAAAAACCTTATTTTTTAAATCAATAACCAGTTTATTTCAAATTACATTAATTTTTTTATGACGTAATTTTTATATGACGTAATGTTAATATGAATTGACGTCACGCTTGTTCCTGTCTTTTGTATTCACATGCCACTGCCATCATTTAATTTTTAATTTTTATAGAACTTGTGGTGCAAGTAATAGAATCAATAACTACTTATGGTGTCAGATAAGGAAATCTCAACCCTCGTTCTAATATATCTGGTGCAGAACTCAGCAAGCCTCGTTCTGGACTCTGGTTGAGATTTCCCTATCTGGCACCACAAGTAGTGATAGATTCTTTTAATCCTGAAATAAAGATACAATAAAATATATATAGAGTACTAATTAGTTTTTTTTTTAATTTTTTTTATCAAACCTAAACTTCTGTTCCAATGCAAAAATCTATAATTTTTTTCCTAGTAGCATAATCCTGTGTGTCAATTCAAATTCCTAATATTCTTGAGGGCTATTTCATATTCTATTGAAAAGTGTTTAAAAATGTCCTACGGTAATTTTTGTGATCAACATCAAAACACGAGGCTGGCTACCCAAAAGTTTCAAAGCCAGGGTCTAAACCAGAGGTTAAATAATGATAGGTCCAGGACTTTTTGCCTTTATTTAATTAAAATTGGGAGGTCCCATATCGAATAAACTTATGTTGATCAACTTCGTTTATATTCTTGATCAAACAAATATATCATATACAACTTATAAACACTTAAGCATACTGTCGTCAAAGCGGATGTGCATTATATTTTCATTTCCGTTAACGATTGGACAACAAAATCTTTGACAAATTGCAATAAATTAAGATTTTGAAACTGTTTTAATACACAAAGAAAGAGTATTATTTAAAAAAATTATAATAGATAAAAAAATGTATTGTAAAAACTGTCCCAACAAAATAAAAAAAATTAACAAGGGTCTCAAAGTAAAATCAAAGGTCCCTGACCTCAGACCCGGGGGATTTTGAACCCTTGGTCTGAACTGATTTCTATTACTGGTAGTGTTCAATTTTGTTGGGTAATGTTAGTTTCCTCATTTGAAAAAAAGTGTGTGAATTTGCAAATTCAAGCTGTATGGACAATCTTCTAAAATGTATTTTCTCTAAATGTGTAACCCAAGATGTACCCTTTGCTGACCGCTGTCATTGACCTTACTGGCAATTGTGGAGCCTTGTTGTTAGCCCAATATTGCATATACTGACATTAGAAAGGCAGTGCAATCATTTAAAAAGGTAAAACCACCTTGCAAAACAAGAATTCCACAGATTTAAATGTCTCGCCTGGTTAGTTTTTGATCAAGTTGAAAATACATTACTTTAACATAAACTTTTCACATTTTGACAATTGCAGCGCCGTTGCTGCCACTGCCGCCTACAACGACACCAGAAAAGTAACACCCTGGGATAACAAGGTAAATTTTGTAAATAATTAGCCAAGCAATGACAAAACATATTAAATTGTTCCTTACAAATGCAGCTAATAAAAAAGTAATGACGAAACATCTTCAAATAAATAGAAAATTATTAATTAACCATAATATCTCTTTCTGATGATCCCCAATATATTTACCACTTAATTTATTTTCAAGGTATTTAATAGCCCTAAAGCATATTCTTTTATGTTTTCCCTTATAAACCCCAATTTTATTGCCAAAACCAATTAATGAGGCCAATATCTTACTGAACAAAACATGGCAATAACTGAACATTCTAATTAGGTTTTTGAGCTAAAAAAGTAGAAAAAATCCATTTTCTATGGCATTTCTAATCATTTGTGTGAATGCAAATACTACAGCCCTTAATTAGCCCTATGTAACAGCTAGCTGTCTTGCTTTTTTTTTTTTTTTTCATCTTTCGACATGTTTTGATAAGCTTTCATCCATGAATAGCTGTAATAATTTGAACCTGATATGGCTTTTAATTTATTCCACATGGTAAATTGATTCCCAGTCAAAGCTTACCCAAAAACAGGAAGGGAGAAAAAGAGAATAACAATTAATTCAAAATCTGGGCGTTACTGAGACATACAATATATGATATAGATAAAAATATATATATTATCTTAAAATAGAAACACAGAAAATGTAGAAGTCATGACTGAGAGGTAAACAAATCTTGGTTTTTTTTTTTTTTTGGTTTATTTATCGCCCTAATGAAGGCAATTACTCAAAATAAAAATTTAACCCTCATATAAGTTTGTTGTAAACAATTCTATAAATAAGTCATATGCCACCACAAAACAAAAAAAAAAATATATGAATGAAAGTTTTCTACATAAAATCAGTGATTGCTGGCATGCTAAGTGTGCGTCTAAAATAAAACAGAGCAGCCGTTGAGAGTTACAAATATTGACGATGTATTGCCAATAATAACCAAGAGTGTTACTATAAATATCTCACAGGGTCAAAATTCTTATACCTCAGAAGATCGGGGATACAGAACATTATTGTTGTAACAAATAAGAGACTCAGACTTTTATAACTTTCTTCTTGAAACATGTTTTCTATAAGAATACATGTAGTCTCAAATATTTAGATCACCCATTAAAATGCTTGTATATCTAGATGCTGCATATACATGTATGTATACTCATCATTATTATAAAGTTGTGGGTCCTGATAAAAAGATTTTAATTTTTTTTTTAAATTTTTTAATATATCTGTGTATAAGGACACTAAAACTTGGTTTTATATTTTATAGCATTGAACAATTTTGCAAAATTAAAAAAAAAATTCCTTTGATCTGTTTACAAGTTACATAACCTAACAGAAACCTGACACTAATGGTTGTACAAATGGGCAGATAGAGATTCTGACAGACAAACAAATGAACAGATTGTCCGACACATAGATAGACAGACAGATGAAAAGATATATGGTCAGACAGATAAATGGACAGACAGACAGACAGGCAAACTGATAGACAGACAGATGGACAGATAGAGATAATGACAGATAAACAAACAGATGGAAAGACAAATGGTCAGACAGATACACAAATGGTCAGACAGATACACTAATGGTCAGACAGATACACAAATGGTCAGACAGATACACAAATGAACAGACAAAAATACATGTACTAGTTAGGCAAATTGATAGACAGACAGATGAACAGATGGGTAAGTAGACAGACAAATGGACAAGTAGATAGACAGACAAATTGATAGATTGACAGATATGCAGACAGATGGACAGACAAACGGTCAGACATACAGGTGGACACACAGACTAATGAACAGACAGATGCACAGAGAAATGGAAATATAGACATATTATTTAATACACCCTAATATTATTTAATACACACTTATTCCAGTTCTACTCTATATAACAAAAGGTGTATATATTTTGCGGAGAGCATTGTGTATTAGAACATGTAGTGGAGCTTAGATACTGTTAATCTGGAAATTTTTGCATGATTTGTTAATTTTTACAAAAATCATCATGTAAAGATATCCACATCCTTTTATATTTGCACTTTGTAATTGCAATTTCAAATGCAAGCAAAATACCTCAAAAACACTAATTATTCCCAAATGTTTATTTTCACCTTTTTCACATGACAGGGGCTTAACATTTTGAGACATATAAATATCAGTTCAAACGCTGCCTTTGAAAATTGATTTTTTTAAGAATCAAATGATAATGCCTAGAATTTACAGTAATTAAAACATTTAGTCTGTTTTCTCCAATATAACAGTAAACTGTAATTCCTCATACTTGTTGTCAATCAGGCCCAGTTTCAAAATCATTCACTCAATTAAGTGTACACTCAACTCAAATTGGGATATATTTTTATGTCAATTTGTAAGACATTACACATTTAAAATTGAATATCTAATGTTGTATTTCGATTGTTTAGTGTAGGTTAATTGTTAACAAAACAAAACATTGTCTCATAAAACTTAAAATTTTTAAAATATTGTTGAGAGAAAAATTGGAATATTTGAGTTGATTGTACACTCAGTTGAGTAATGATTGTGAAACTGGGACCAGAACTTTAGCATTTTTTTTAGTTCATTTTCATTTCAATACACATAAATTCCAAAATCGTTCACATGAAAAATGAACCCCAATGTACTCTGACTGTTGAGTTATATATAACTTATATATATCAAAGATTTCTTTTCCTATAAATACTACATGTACTGGTGTATTTCTAGACCATTTCCTAAGTTTGCAATTGATCAGGTTGTTGAAATTCTTGGATAAATTGTGTACATATAGAACTATTAGGCCTGTAAGGAATGTTTATCGACTGACCGATTCTCTGATTTATACATCTGTCAACAGATGTGTTAGTACATTGTACTTCTACTAGCTATATTCTGAATGAACAACGTCCAGACATGGTAATTTAATAATTATAAACAACACTTAAGAACTTAATCCAAAATTCAATCAAACTATATAATTTGTAAAAACCACATAAAAATCTATTTATCCAAAATTTCAAAGCCTTCATTTTATTTATTTATTTATTTATTTATTTGTTTTTTATTTTTTATTTTTTGCAAACATTGGTAATAACATTATGTGGTTATAGTAGTAAAATTAGAAAGGCCTAAAAATGATTGAACTTTTAAATTTTCTGTGAAAAATAAATTTTTAAATTAAGTTCGAGGATGTTTTAAAAAGCATGGAAATTAGTATTTTACACCTCGGTCAAGATATATCACTTATCATAAAGTAAGTCAATAGTGGATGGGTGGATTGAATAGGAATGGATTAATGATGCGTAATGCCCCAGTCAAGACTCTTTCACATACATTGAGGTGGTCAGTTTTTGGATGGTGGCAGAAACCAGAGTGGAGAAAAACACAGACTTTCAGCAAACAAACTAACAATTTCCTACCTAAGCAAGATTTAATTTTAGTCAGTGAGAGGCACTACGATCTGTAAGCATATTTTTATCATTAGTTTTGTGTTCATTTAATTTGTTTTGTAACTTTGTTAGCACTGGTTCAAGTTATTGTGAAAAAAATTGTGTAATCTGATAATATAATTTATAACTTAAAGCTGCATTAAGTTTTTCAATTTTCTGAATTTTTTTTTTTTTTTTTTTGGTCTTCTAAAAATATATTTTATAAAAAGAACTTTTAAATTTTCTGTGAAAAATAAATTTTTAAATTAAGTTTGAGGATGTTTTAAAAAGCATGGAAATTAGTATTTTACACCTCAGTCAAGATATATCACTTATCATAAAGTAAGTCAATAGTGGATGGGTGGATTAAATAGGAATGGATTAATGATGCGTAATGCCCCAGTCAAGACTCTTTCACATACATTGAGGTGGTCAGTTTTTGGATGGTGGCAGAAACCAGAGTGGAGAAAAACACAGACTTTCAGCAAGCAAACTAACAATTTCCTACCTAAGCAAGATTTAATTTTAGTCAGTGAGAGGCACTACGATCTGTAAGCATATTTTTATCATTAGTTTTGTGTTCATTTAATTTGTTTTGTAACTTTGTTAGCACTGGTTCAAGTTATTGTGAAAAAAATTGTGTAATCTGATAATATAATTTATAACTTAAAGCTGCATTAAGTTTTTCAATTTTCTGAATTTTTTTTTTTTTTTTTTTTGGTCTTCTAAAAATATATTTTTTTAAAAATAGATAACTTCTAATCATGATCCATGAGATTCATTTTCTAAAATTTCATTCCTTTTAGCTGTAAATAAACAGAATCCTCTAACTGTTTGGTCAATTTTTATAGATGATTAAATTATGAGCCGGGAGCATGCGCACGGATGTACAGAAACTCCAGTGAATCGAAAGTGAAACCTGACAAATTTTTTTAATTGTCCGTCACTAATATCCAGATGTATTCCCAATGGTGTTATGTATCCTTTACTAAGGCACCAATGACAAATTCAATAAAGTTCTTTGTTTAATTTATTGTATTTCACCATTTTGTAAGTTGTATTTAAATGACCCGGTTTTTCATGATATAAGCATGTTCTAATATTAGATCCCACATGCTATATCTTGCTTGGAAATTATTGTTGTTTCTGTATTTATTCGAGCTTTTATCCTTGAACCAAATGTAACATTATTCATTAGGAACATCATTAATTAGATCAGCACAGTTTTAATTTTTTTCCATGGAAAACTTAATGCAGCTTTAAATTACAGGAAATGATATGATGGTATATTCAGCAAAGAATAAAATATGTTGTGTTAATCTTCAGTTAAAGGATCCATTGACTATTATAGAGATAAAATTTATAATTTGAAGATAAAATTCCATCAATTCAAAAGTTTTTTATCTTATTAATAAATGAGAATAAGATAATTGGTTCTGTTTCTGTCCAATTGAGATAAAATAAATATCTATTTATTAATGATTTAAAAATAATACATGTAGCTTGTTGGGCAGATATAGCTGTTGGTAAGATTTTTAGTGCTGGCCCCCATTTCACAATCATTCCTTCAATAAGATTTTCATTAACTTTAATTAAGCAACTTTTGGCAACATCTTTTTAAATTAGAAATAAGCATTTGTGATGAAACTAAATTTAGCGAATTTTGGCAACATCTTTTTGAATTAGAAATAAACTGTGAAGAAACTAAATTTAGCAAATTTTGGCAATATCTTTTTCAATTAGAAATAAACATTTGTGATGAAACTAAATTTAGCAAATTTTGGCAACATCTTTTTGAATTAGAAATAAACATTTGTGAAGAAACTAAATTTAGCAAATTTTGGCAATATCTTTTTCAATTAGAAATAAACATTTGTGATGAAACTAAATGTAGCAAATTTTGGCAATATCTTTTTGAATTAGAAATAAACATTTGTGATGAAACTAAATTTAGCAAATTTTGGCAATATCTTTTTGAATTAGAAATAAACATTTGGGATAAAACTAAATACAAATTTTACAAACTTAAAGTGATCTTCAAATTTCAAATTTGTCAGATATAAGTTAATAAAAATCTTAATAGTTAAGAAATCATTGTGAATCTGGGCACTGGACGAAAACTCAAGACAGCGAGACCTAAAAAAAGACCCTCACATCATCAGTGGTCACAGTAGAGTTAAACAGAGTAAATTTACACCCTTGTCAAGATTCTTTCACTTATAACAAGGTAGTTAATTATGAAAAGTTGCAAGAAATTGAAGTGGCAAGGTGAAAATCATCAACCATAAAAAATCAAACCCACTTGTAACCTTTCTCACATTATAATCAGCCTGAGTGGAATTCGCACCTTACATTAATAGGCAGTGAGCCTATTCTTTAAACCTGAATCTGCCCAAGCCACCCCCCTCCTCTCCCAATTCCAAATGATAAGCAGATGGCACAGATGACAAACATAAGTATAACATTTAACAAAAACAAAAATTATTTTAAAAAAATACAAACCAAGGATAAACCAGTGACAAATGAGATTGATCTTTTAAATCTGAACTATTTCATCCTGTAGTTTATTATAAGAAAATGTGATTAAATCTAAGCTTCCACTTAATAAAATTCAATAAAAGTAGTACATCTTTGAAATAAACGTATATCAATATATACATGTATTATCTCAACTTACTTCCAACAAGAATAAGCAAGTTTAGCATGTGATTTGCTTCTTAAGAATAGTGTAAAATAACAAAAATTTGTAGGGAATTAAATTAAGCCATTTCTGTTGGTTAATAAAAACCTCAAAATTTAATATCATTGAAAATTTTGAATTACTGAGGACCAATTAAATAGTTTTACAAAACTCAATTGCACAAAATTTTCTCCAAACTGAATTTTCTTAAGAATGTAAAACCACAAAATTTTTTTACCCAACAAAATTGCATGATTCCACAGTATTTGAACTGCTTATCAACTAAAGTTACCGGTACCTGTAAAATTTTTACATTCCTGCAACACAGCAAATTCCTACTGCAAATTCCTGCTTATTTGTTGATTGATTTTGAGAACAAGTGGGCTGCATAAAATTTTTCACATAAGATTTTATTACTTATAATGACAAACACTCTCATACTAGTCTATCTGCCAAAGAGGAATTCAAACTTCAATGATAAGAGACACTGTGATCCATATGTTGGCAAATTAGACCAGTCGACTATGGGAAAATTAGACCAGTTGACTATGAATAAATTAAACCAGTCAACTACAGAAAAATTAGACCAGTCAACTAAGTAAAAATTGAACAAGTCAACTAAGTAAAACTAAGTCAACCAGTTGACAACGGAAAAATAAGACATCTACTATGGAAAAAATAAACCAGTTGACTATGGAAAAAATTAAACCAGTCGACTATGGAAAAATTAAACCAGTCGACTACAGAAAAATTAGACCAGTGGAATATCGAAGCCCAGATCACAAAAATAATGTATAATGAACCAGATACCAATAATATTACAAGAAGAAAATTGATATATATATAATTACACAATAAGAATGTAATGTAAAACACCATGTTATAGAAAGCCTGGAAAGTAGTACTATCATGCAATATATTATTGTTGCTAACAAGCTCAGTTACTGGTGATATGGACTGAAAGTGGTTAAGATTGTAAACCAATAGTATGTTGTTTGATAGTCTAACGAGCACAGCTCCATCCAGATAAAATATGTACTCATTTAGCGACATGATTGATGTACGTTACTGATCAGCTATGACGCAGGAGAACCCAGCCAAACGAAAAATCTGTTAATTTTAGAAGTCTGGATTGATCTTGGCTATGGTTTGTAAGGATAAAGATAGAAGATAGGCAGTGTAGAAACAGTTTTACTACCAGATACCATCACACAATCATAATCCATCACACAACAAAACAATCCATTATCTTGATACTGATTTTGGATTGTCTGACTATAAATGTTATCCTACAGATCTAACAGAATATATCATTTGTATTATGTAACCCAGCAAGAAAACTGAAACATATCATATACTGCATATACATGACTTGTAAAAAAAATTCTTTTACACAATTGACATTTAAAATAATGTCTTAAGCAACTGATACACAAAATATTTTATTTTAAAACTGATATTCAAAGAAAAAGACATTAAATTATACAACTGTATTTCATACAAAACAGGGAATTGCACCAGATGAGTTTACAATAAACTGCTGTGTGATATAACAGACTACAACATGTTCTACACATCCAACCCATGATTAGACTATTGATACATTTTTATAAACAAAATGTTGTTTTAAACAACTAATATGACAAAAATATTGTACTACAAAACAGCATAACAACAAAACATAATATTGAAACATTTGCACAAATGACACTGACATTTTCTTCAAGGGTTGTACAGAAATTCATGGCAAATCTGGATTATCTCCCTTTGTCACACAATATATGAGTGCACTACTGCATCAAAAACAGCAGCTTGCATGTGAAAACAATGTTAACTTACCTAGTCCAACACAGGAAACCCTTAGTCCTGACTTCCCAAGGTTCCTGAAAAAATAAATAAACAAAATTTTATAATTAATGAGGGCTTATATTGCTGAAAAAGATGAGATGGTCTATTTAATTTGCATATTCTGCTTATAATTAAACAAGCCATTGGAATATATTCTTTGACAAAATCAAACAATGAAATATATTCTATGACAAGATCAGCCAATGAAACATATTAATCTATGGCAAGTTCAGCCAATTAAAATATATTCTATGAAAAGATCAGCCAATGAAATATATTCTATGACAAGATCAGCATATGAAATATAATCTATGACAATATCAATTGCATGTAAATTGCAAAACTTTCTATATATTTGAAATTTAAACATTAATTGAAAATAAATGTGTAGCTAACTTGTTCATGCTTTGACCAGTTATAATAATGGTAACCATCTTAAATGTTGGAAAAATTTTAAAGAATTTACAATTTAAAAAACTTTTGTCTATTCCATTACAGTATTTTCATAATATATTGCTCAAATTTGCCAACACTTCTTGAACAAAAGATTCATAAAGGATGTATTGAAAACAGCAGTTCATTTGGAAATGTATTTGTAGAATTTGAGATTTTAACTAAACCTGTTTAAATTAACACTGTAATCAAGACATAAAATTAATCAATGAATTTCAAACAATGATAGATTTGAATTCTCTAGTTTTTAATGATACTAATTCCTGTAAATCAGAAAATTCGTGATTGTTTCATTTTTGCATTAATTCGCAAGTAAAGCAAAAATAAAACTATCACTAATAAAAAGTCAATATTATTTATGCTGGTGGTCACCAGATTACATGAAGTTAAAGGTATGCGAATAGATGTCTATATTGTCGTTCCCAAACATTATCTTACAGGAAAATTTCCCAATTTACAAGTACGATTGAATACTAGTATTTGTTATGCAATTAACATGGATACTATCACATGTTTTAATAACTCCTGACAAAAATGCCTGATTTTCTCCATTATTCTTTATCCAACACCCTGATATCTGGTATGAATTAAATCATATGGATTTCATTAACTCAGATATTGGAGAGGTCAACAGTACATGTTACTGCAATAAAATCTTGAACATCTATACAGATTCATTATCAACAATTTATTGACATAATTAAAACTGTATAATGCTGGTATCACAGGCCTTCAGGTACAATCAAAATATTTTAGAGATCAAACACAAATTATCTGATTGTTATAAATCCATTTACAATATTGATTTTAGAAGAATTAATAACTGCATTTAAGACTTTCAATGGTTCAGTAGACATTTTTTCCTCTTTTACCTCAAAGTTACAATTTAAAGTGTAGATAATATATAATGATTTATATGTATCCAGAAGAAACAATGATCACAAAATATAACATATAGTTAAAATTCTACTTTTCTTTCTTTCTTTTTTTTTTTTTTAAGGGGGAGGGGGTGATGGTACAATTTTTGTCCAAATATTATTTGGCCAATCATTGTAAGCTGAAGCCATCTAACAGATTTTGTCAAAAGTAATTGTGAGAAACAAAATAATTAGTCTAAATTAATACCTAGAATTTTGAGCGCTACTCAGGAATAGTAATTAACCTAATGAGACAGTGCTTGATATACACAGTTCTTTTATCCCCTAATTTCGATTATGATGAGTGTAAGTGTTTGATTGGTAAAACACCTAAGTTGCCCATGCTTGATGACAGAATTCTGTAATTTACATGTCTCTGGGGGTATGAACCTGAACCTAGGATCGTATCTTGATGTTCTATTTCTAGAACCCCCTGATGGCTCAACATTTGGCCAAAGTCACCTGGACTTTGAGCCATTAAAGTTCTACTGTATGTCTGTTACATCTAGGGCAAGAGTGAATATGTATTGGCAGAGTCCAATCTGTCTATTTATAGAGGCTTTATAATTCTTTACCTTGTAAATTTTGTCTTAATACTCTTGGTGTTTTTGCCCCTAGGATTCAACTTCCAGGTTTTAAACCTTGGAATACAAAGAAATTCTTAGAGAAATCCAAAAATAAAAGACAACCAAGGTTTTGACTTTTAATTCTGCTTTTCGATTTTTTCACTTTTTATTTTTGTTTCATTTCAAACATATTAATTTTTCATACTGTTAAAACATAAGTTACGTTTTTATTCTTCAAACAAATTCAATTTTCTTTACTGATCAAAGTTCTATTATCAGTTAACGAAAAAAGATACAACTAACTTAACATCGACTACAAGACGTTTATTAGCAATTTACACGTTTAAATGATAGTAGTAATAAAAAGAACTGAAATCATGCCAAAATCCTTATTTGAAACTTTTTTATAGTAAATGCATGATGTAATGAGTTAGACCTACATGGTGGGTTTTTTTTTTACCAGTAAGCCTTACAGCATTTCCTAATTAATTTACCTGTGTTGAATTTCAAAAGCATGCTGAGTGTGAGATGCTGAATTGTATATAGTTTAACATTTAAAATTGGAAGAAAATGCATCACTAATTTCCAGACACAATATCATGGATTGTCTAATCATAAATATTTCATGATTCTCATAATTGTTATGATTTAAGTCCAGTTCTTTTGTACTAATAATTCCTTTAAAAAGGTGTACATAGCTATATGCTGATCATTAAATGATACTGACATTGAAATTCATGAATTATATAAGTTAAGCCCTCCACAAAAAAGTCAATATTCTAAAAACAAAAAACTTTGCTTTTAATTTACGCAATAAAATCTTGATAAAACAAGACCAAAAGGAATATCATTTTGACTGTTAACCATGAATTCAAAAATAATTCAATGTTCAATGTAACAGAATTACATATAGGTCACATACCAACCCAGATTTAATGTCTTATATTAAGTTTAATATTTAGAAATCAAAAGTGATGTTTGATGTATACACTTCACACTAATGAAGCTTTTTGTGAGCATTCAATCAAAAATGTTCTGTGTCATTGACTTGAATAAAGTAGGTCAATGTGACCTTTATTTTTTCTTCATTGACCTAATTCAAGTTAAACATTAAAATTTCAATTATATTTTTTTCTTTGCTGCTTTATATTGCAGTGTCTTGAAACTTTGAGTTAATATACATCAATGAAACTCCTGTGCAGCTGAAATAAAGTAGGTCACTTTAACCCATATTCAATGCTTCATTTGCTTAGATTTAGCTAAAAACTGTAACTAGGAAATTTTCTTGTCAGTTAATATTCCCGAGACAATATGGACATCTATTCACATGCTTTAAACTTTGCCTAATCTGGTGACCCCCAGCACAAATAATAATTGAATTTTTATGTAAGTGATAGCTTTATTTTGGCGTCTAGCATTACTCACAAATTACCACGAAAACTAACAAAGACCGTGAAAATTTCACAATTTATGCAGGTATTACAAATTCAAAAATCATAAATATACAAGGCCTGGGCTTAGTCCATTATTAAGAATTCAAATATCGAAAAAAAAAAAAAAAAAAGAGAGAGAAAAAAAAAAAAAAAAAAAATTCTTCAAAAATGAAAGCTGGACTGACTAAAAAATATGTGTGACAAATATTTTATATTTAGTGATTGCGTTTACTCGGTTTCTGTATTCATGTAGTTTTATATAATGGTGGTTTTTTTGGCATGTAGTTAATGTCTATTCTAATAAATCCTCTATCAAGACAGCTGAGATTAATTAATAAATACTGTAAGCCAAATTTAACACTGGGTTTATTTTAACAATGTCTGTACTAATCTATTTGTATAATCTTTAGGTAACTCAAATGTCACTTTCTGCAATATATACATGTATCACGGATAAATGAATCATTCTAATTTGATCTATTTATATTTTTATCATCATATCTTTTAAAATTGAGCAACTCAAGTCCTTGTGCACTATCATTTATTTCAATTCCGTAGTATTTCAGAGAAAAACAATTAATCATATTATGTCGATATCCAATGTAAATACTTAAAATAAATAAATAAATAATGAATAAATACTAGTAAATAAATAAATAAATAAATAAATAAGATAAACAAACAAACAAATAAATAAATATGATTACTTATTGCTTTATAATCATGAATGTGTTCATAGTTTGGAGGTAATTTTTTTCAAATAATCTTACCTGTAGTGCACTAATGCACTCATATCTTCTCTATGTTAGTTCTTCTTATATAAAAACATGTAAAAATCCCTCCTGAATGACAAACAGAAATAATGGACAATTCACATCCTAGGTCCAAAATCAAGTTAATAAAATATATCACTACATGTGGTCAACACAAGTACATACAGTGTTGTATCCAGTACAAAATATCAATTCCAGGTGATGATAATGATTATGATGGTGATGATTAGATCTGGTCCAGTTTCCTATATATGTCCAGCAGTATAGTTATGTGTATGACCACCCTGGTATGGTCCAGTTGTTATATTGTGTAAGAGGACTTGTGTATTACAACTCCGCCACCACCCACCTGCCTGCGCCCGCCTGTGGTGAGCCAGTTTATGTAAGATCCTGAGCTGTAGTAAGCTTGCCTGGACTTATAACTTCTGTATTACTACCTGTTGTGTTTATATAACATCTGTATAGTAAAGAAGAATCACTTATTTATCTATCGTGTTCATCTTATGTCAAAACAACATTATAATTAAGATGATTAACACCAGGTGTCAGTATTAACTCACAGGGAATCTTGACCTGCCTAATTAATGTGTATCTCCTCCTGTCTGCAGCAGTATAGTATCGCTGATATTATGTCCACACTTTCAGATATGTACTCACTCCTCCATCTTGGGGGTATGATACAGCTGAATATTTCTATCAACGACCCCCTCACCACACACTAATCCTACCTGTCCAATCAATCAGCTACAAATGACCATCCTCATCTAAAATATAAATACAAAAAGTGGTCATATATAAATACCAGTATATATATATATATATATATATATATATATATATATATATATATATATATATATATATATATATATATATATATATATATATATATAACAGTCTTCTACTTTCTATTTCATTAAGCAGTAAACCTGTTTTGTGCTGACCAACACTGGTCAAATAAAAAGTCAGATGTAGGACATTGATTGTAACCCTTTTTAGTCTTGCTATTGACCAAATCAGAAAAACAGATATTGGACACAGTTCAATATATTTATTTATAATTCACCTCTCTGTATGACTATTTGCCAAATAATAGTCAATCAGATATTGAACACTGTACATATATACAGCTGTGTTGATTTCTTTATCAATGTATAAAGTAAATCCTCCCGACTGACCGACAAAATGTTTGTGATTATTTGTATATGTCATAATTAACAGCAACAGTCTACAGGCGAACTTAACAACCAGTCACAGTATGAACCAGAGACTGTGTTTTGAATTTAGACCATAAGAGTAAATAATCTTATGTATATTTTTTACTAGGGCCGATTAAATGTAGTTCTAAACTGAATAAAATAATGTGGAGAAATGGAGCTCGAGTTTAATGCTCAAAGTCACGATTTGTTCACTTATATTGAGGCAGCCAGTTCTAGGGTGGTGGAGAAAACTGGTCATTGGAGTAATCTAAATACATTAATCATGGAAAATGACTTACTTCTCTCTCTCTCTCTCTCTCTCTCTCTCTCTCTCTCTCTCTCTCTCTATATATATATATATTTATATATGGATCTACTTGAGAGGGATTTTTACTCATGTGGTGAGAGATTCTACGATTCATAAGTGCACACTTTGGATAACTTGTCCAGCAAAGCCCCTTAAGGATCTCAAGGAAGTTCACAAACTTGATTTCATCACTTAAGGCATTTCAATGATATTACAAATGTTACTCAGAACCTTTTCTTTATGAAAGATAACCAAAAATACAAGAAGTTTTTACTTCATTGTACTAACTGCATTATACATGTACTGGTAATGCATATTATTATTGTAGCAAATTAATATTTTTAGTATTTTAGTAATACAATGTCAGACAAAAAAAAATTATAAAAAAAATAAACAAATAAATATAAAAAATAAACATTTGATAATATAAAATAATTATCTCCCCTTGACTTGCTTGCAAATAAAATTGGAGCTTAATCTGAAATTTTTAGAAAAAGAAGTAAAAGCAGTGGGCCACAAATGAATTATTTAGTTACTTAGTTACTTTATGTATCTTCTCTATATTTAACCCTTTTAGAGTGCAACATGGCCATTCAGTATAAGATGTATGCACATGTTATTTATTGTTGTTTTTTTTTTTTAAATTTGCAATAAGTTCTATAAGTTCAAATTTTTATATTTTTGGTGTTTCACCTAGGATTTGCATGAAGAGCTTGGATTTTTCTTATACACATATTTGCATTATTCTTGCTGTGCATTTCTTGTGTCAAAATGGCCAAATTTCACTAGAAAAAAGGGTCAGAACTAAAATATATATATATCATAAACTTGGCTAATTATAGATCTGTATGTTGTAATGATATAGGAATCAATGATTTATGTTTATGAAATATATATACATATGGAGCCAATGTCTCTCCTAATACACAAAATCAATTTATTTTCTTTTAATCCAAACAATAGATCTATAATGAACAACATTTCATGTGTTATTATTTTGCGACATATGTTACGGATCAAATGAATTGACTTTACATTAAAACTTTTATACATACAAAAATATTGATGTGGGTAAATCCAGCTCTCTACATACATAGCTGAGTGCAGTAATGGTGTTTTCTGTCCAAGTCATGTATCCTTTACTTATTTTTAGGCAGTCAGCTCAAGGATGGTGGAGGAAACTCAGAGTGCCTGGAGAAAAGCACCAATCTTTAGCAAGGAAACTGGCAAACTTACTCACACTAGGATCGGCCCAAGTGGGATTTGGTAGCAGGCAGTGAGAGGCACTATGTTCCATAAGTGTGCACTTTAGACCATTTTGGCTACCAAGGCCCTCTTTTCATCAAACAGCGATAGCTTTCAAGAAAACAAATAATGTAGCTTTGATTGAGCATTTTCTTCCATAAAAAACAAGGTCATTCTATTTGTAAATAAAATGCTATTACTTAAGATGCTTTGTCATATGACAGGGGCTAGTTACGCAAAAAATTTTCTTCCCAATATATGAAAAATTGTTGTTTTGTAGATATTTGGTCAAGTGTTTGTTAACAAACCATTGGCTCAAACTAAGATGAATTATCGGGTTACAGACCAAACAAGAGGCCCAATAGGGCCTGTGATGCTCAACTGGCTGCATATGTAAGACAATGTTTGTTTTCGATTGAAATGCTGTTTAACGTTCAACTCAAGAATATTTCACTTATATGGAGACTGTCAATTTTGGAAATGATGGAGGACACTGGATTATAGGAGAAAACCACGACCAAGCAGCAAGTTAACTGACAAACTTTCAAAGATGAAGTGCTAGCGCCACTTGGCATTAATGCACAATGTCAGGGGTGAAAGGTGCTGTGATTCGTAACATCGAATGCTTAAGACCACACAGCCACTGTGGTGCCTTTAAGACAATGTGATGTGGTTACCATAATTGGTTCATCAGCTTAAGATGGGAAATAAATTGAGCTTATGACCATTTTGCTTCAATGAAGCCTACTTTGCAACACACACATGCAGGCATGCTTCATTATGCCATAAACTCAGCTGGGTTTAGCCAGTTGAGCTTAGAATGGATCCACAATGGCTATTTTTATATATATATATATATATCTAGTAACAACAGGCATCTTAGACTGGTTCAAACTTTTTTTAGGCCGATGTAGGAACCTTCCACAGGAAGTTTGGTTCCAATTCACCCAGTTATTTTAGAGGAAAAGATTTTTACTAAATATTACACCTAATTTGCATATTTCTTGAAAATTGGATCAATAAAAATTTTCTCAGAAAAAAACATTATATATTTTGAATCCCACAAAGTATACTTTCTATATTTAAAATTTGAGCTCAATTGGTGGAAAAAAAGATCAACAATGGTCTTTTTTTTTCTATTTTTAGTTATGACGGCCATCTTGGATGTCAGCCCCGGTTGCTTGGTACCACCTTTAGTCAGGCCGACATTTGGACCTTCCACACAAAATTTTATTCCAATTGGCCCAGTTGTTTCAGAGGAGAAGATTTTCAAAGATTTCGCGAAATATTACACCTTAAGCATAATTCTTGAAAATCAGGTCAACGAAAAATTTCCCACAAAAACCGGTTAAATATGTTGAATCCCTCATGATATACTTTGTATATTTCAAATTTGAGCTTAATTGGTTGAAAAATGGATCCACAATGGCAATTTTAGTGTTTTTTTCTATTTATAGTAGCAGCAGCCATCTTGGATGTTGGACAAGGTTGTCTGGTACAAACTTTATTCAGGCCAACCTTCCACACAAAATTTAGTTCTGATTGCCCCGGTGGTTTCAGAGGAAAATTTTCAAAGAATTGCTTAAATATTACACCTCATTTGCATAATTCTTAAATCAGGTCAACGAAAAATTTCTCAAAAAAACCTGTTACATATGTTAAATGCACCGCTATCTACTCTCTACATTTCAAATTTGAACAAAAACGGTTGAAAATTTCTCAGCAATGGCTATTTATGTCTTTTAGCTATTTATGGTAACAGTGGCCATCTTGGATGTCGGACGGGGTCGCCTGGTACAAACATTGGTCTTCCCCACCTAGGGACCTTCCACAGCAAATTTGGTTCCAAATGGCCCAGTGGTTTCAGAGGAGAAGATTTTCAAAGAATTGCTTAAATATTACACCTCATTTGCATAATTCGTAAAAATCGGGTCAACGAAAAATTTCTCACAAAAAACCGTTAAATATGTTGAATGCCCCGCTATCTACTCTCTACATTTCAAATTTGAAGAAAAACGGTTAAAAAATGACCCAGCAATGGCTATTTATGTGTTTTTGCTATTTATAGTAACAGCGGCCATCTTGGATGTCGGGCGGGGTCGCCTGGTACAAACTTTGGTCTACCCCACCTAGGGACCTTCAACACCAAATTTGGTTCCAATTGGCCCAGTGGTTTCAGAGGAGAAGATTTTCAAAGAATTGCTTAAATATTACACCTCATTTGCATAATTCTTAAATCAGGTCAACAAAAAATTTCTCACAAAAATCTGTTACATATTTTGAATGCCCCGCTATCTACTCTCTACATTTCAAATTTGAAGAAAAACGGTTAAAAAATGACCCAGCAATGGCTATTTATGTGTTTTTGCTATTTATAGTAACAGCGGCCATCTTGGATGTCGGACGGGGTCGCCTGGTACAAAATTTGGTCTACCCCACCTAGGGACCTTCCACACCAAATTTGGTTCCAATTCGCCCAGTGGTTTCAGAGGAGAAGATTTTCAAAGAATTGCTTAAAGCTTACACCTCATTTGCATAATTCGTAAAAATCGGGTCAACGAAAAATTTCACACAAAAACCCGTTACATATGTTGAATGCCCCGCTATCTACTCTCTACAATGACCCAGCAATGGCTATTTATGTGTTTTTGCTATTTATAGTAACAGCGGCCATCTTGGATGTCGGGCGGGGTCGCCTGGTACAAACTTTAGTCTATTCCACCTAAGGACCTTCCACACCGAATTTGGTCCCAATTGGCCCAGTGGTTTCAGAGGAGAAGATTAAAGTTTACGCACGCACGCACGGACGCATGGACGCACGGACGCAAGCAAAACCATGCCATAAGCTCAGCTGGCTATAGCCAGTTGAGCTAAAAATATCAATAAACCATTAATTGGATACCATTTTGTCAATTTTTTATGTGACTTCGAAATACATAAGATTTTAAAATATGAGATGATACTTCCTTGCCTGGTACTCCGCATAAAGAGGATATATTATCATATGTTTACTAATGATATCACTATTTTTTTATGTGTGATAACTCGAATTTACACAAGTTGATATCAGCCCAAGTGATATCACACCCCTAGAAAAGTGATATCACACCCCTAGAAGTGATATCATACCCCTCATAAAATCCCGATAATGGCGGATTTTTCGTGTCGCTTCAGCTTGATACTAACTGTTTATGGTTAACATGATGAGCATGTGTACAGTACAGTCATGTATCAGTTGTATTTAAATTAATTTTAAACAGAGTTTCGGAATTTGCAAACATACAAACACATCGGAGAGGTACAACTAGTTTACACTGATTGCGCCCGGCAGCACTTTAAAATACAAACGATGCTGGCTTCAAGCTGACAAGCTGAGACAAGTATGTCAGGACAAAAATGAGACATCAGTTCGAAGCGGAACTGTTCAGCCGTACAAAAATATCAACCAATAACACATTGTCATCACTATGATCAATAAATAAACTTACAGAAGCCAAAAATTAAATAATTCCGTCTGGTAGCCAATATAATCCTGTACTTGTGCAGCCGTTTCCCTGTCATCATCGAACCTATCCAAAATATGATGCGATGCACCTGCCGATTCAAAAACTCAAATTCGCTGTTGTCATCACAATCATGATTTATGGCTGCAGATCTTTAATCTAATTTTAACAACTTTCACTTTTTAATGAAGAAAACAAATTTATGCCTCTGACCATGTCATGTTGAACGAATATGGTGACTGAGTCACTGAATATTTGACCTAGTTGTCGGGAAATCGACGTCAGCAGTTGCTAAGGGTAACATTGACGTATGAAGTATGTGGTAAAAAAAATAATCTATGAGACCATGATAGATATAAAAAATAAAATCTGCTGGACTGCTTGAAAATTTAATTATTATTAATTGTTAATTTATTAAAAGAAACATATGATAAATAGTTTATGATATGACCATTTTGATATCACACCCTTCATCAGCCCGAGAGTCCTGATATCAGACCTCGGGCCCTCTGGCTGATATCAGGACTCTCGGGCTGATAAAGGGTGAGATATCAAAATGGCCATATAATAATCTCTAAATATTGACTAGTCTGACTGGTATCAGGATAATGTGACTAAAGGAGTGGTATGCTTGTGGCATGTTAAGATCACCCTAAATACACAGCAGACCATAAAACACACTTGCAGATACCACACACACGTACATGAATTGGTTGCACTCATCACTAAAATAGTTCACCTCACTTTTGTTTCAAGGATTTTGATTGGTCAGACCTTTTGTGTTACATTTTGTATGGAAGAACTGACTATCATGATCAGTGACTTCATGTTCTCTTGGATGACACATACAGAAATTTGTATTCTTATGCCATATAAATGCGCTTTTTTACAATTTGTTAAAATACTGAATGTGCCAAATTTGTTGTCAAAACATTCTTTAAATTGAAATTTAAAAAAATAAGAATAATATATATATATTTTTTTAAAAATAACTTTATCAAATGCTGCCTGTATCATTAAAATAATTTAATCAAATGCTGCCTGTATCATTAAAATCATTTTATCAAAAGCTGTCCGTATAACTAAAATCAATTTATCCAATGCTGCCTGTATCACAGAAATTATTTTATCAAATGCTGCCTGTATCAAAGAAATCATTTTATCAAATGCTGTCTGTATCACAGAAATCATTTTATCAAATGCTGCCTGTATCACAGAAATAATCATATCAAATGCTGCCTGTATAAGTGAAATTATTTTATCAAATTCTGTCTGTACATGTATAACTGAAATAATTTTATCCAATGCTGCCTGTATAAGTGAAATAATTTTATCAAATGCTGTCTGTATCATTAAAATCATTTCATCAAATGCTGCCTGTATCATTAAAATCATTTTATCAAATGCTGCCTGTATCATTAAAATCATTTTATCCAATGCTGCCTGTATCATTAAAATTATTTTATCAAATGCTGCCTGTATCATTAAAATCATTTTATCAAATGCTGCCTGTATCATTAAAATCAAACCCATACTGCCTGTATCACTCAAATCATTTTATAAAAATCTGACTGTAACATTAAAATTATTTTATCAAATTCTGCCTGTATCATTAAAATCATTTTATCAAATGCTGCCTGTATCATTAAAAACATTTTATCAAATGCTGCCTGTATCATTAAAATCATTTTATCAAATGCTGGCTGTATCACTCAAATCATTTTATAAAAATCTGACTGTATCATTAAAATCAATTTATTAAATGCTGCCTGTATTAATAAAATAATTTTATCAAACACTGACTGTATCACTCAAATCATTTTATCAAATGCTGCCTGTATCACTAAAATTATTTT
Organism: Tegillarca granosa; assembly: GCA_029721355.1. Classification (NCBI taxonomy): domain Eukaryota; kingdom Metazoa; phylum Mollusca; class Bivalvia; order Arcoida; family Arcidae; genus Tegillarca; species Tegillarca granosa. The sequence goes on along the minus strand of CM056597.1, from coordinate 37,376,717 downwards.
ATCAAATGCTGCCTGTATCACTCAAATTATTTTATCAAATGCTGCCTGTATTACAACATTTTATCAAATGAGGCCTGTATCACAGAATACATTTTATCAAATGAGGCATGTATCACAGAATACATTTTATCAAATGCTGCCTGTATCACAGAAATCATTTTATCAAATGCTGCCTGTATCACAGAAAACATTTTCAAATGCTGCCTGCATTACTGTAATCAAGTGCAAGATAATTTGATATATATATCACTCATTTCAAGTAATCAAAAGTTGCCTGTTTTATTAAAACTAAGTGATTAAATGCTGCTTGTATGGAGGAAATAAAGTACATGTTCAAATGCCGTCTGCTTCAATACCAAATTTCAACATGCTGGAATTTTGTCAAATTTAGTTACGACAGAAAAAAATTAATTAATTTGTTCAATATTTACATTGATACAAGTTGCTTAATTATTGGAAATTAGAAAAAATCAATTAAATCTCTAGAGAGTTGTCTAAAACTACTGACAGTAAGTACATGTGTACTTAAATAATTTAAATAGTACAATAAATTAAATAAGGAAACCACCAACATCTGTTAACATTTGTTTATTTTGTGTTGCAGTGGGCCTGGCCCCAGAATTAGAAACAATGGTTACAGGGTCCTTTGGAGGAGACCTTATAAAATGATGCTCCATGTCATGGCAGGTGTGACACATTAAAGAACCCTCCCTACGCATTGCTCTAAGCACACTGCAAAGATCAAAACTTCAGCCCACTTCACCTATAGTTGGTGACATCTCAAAATAAGTGAAATATTCTTGATTGGGACCTAAAACACCATTAAATCAATTTCTGACATTCAGCCACTTCAAGCCCTTGAATTATTAAAGCATTTGTCTAATGACACCAAATTGGCACTGCAGCAACTAAAATAGAAATATGAAACACAAAAGTAGAAAAAAGTTTCAAGTATAAAATATGTACCCGCAGTTCTAAACTGATAAACATTTACATGTGATATAGAGTATATTTGCGTGACAAGTATAACAAACAAACATATTATTAAAATATTATTGATTCCACAATGAGATATCATATTCTCATAATCTAATAGCATAGAAAGACAATAAGTAGTTTTTATAAACAAGATCAATTAAAATTACATTACTCATAAATTTATGAAAGGTCTTTAGCATTCTACTTTTTTAACCAATTATTACAATTTTTAAACCTGTTATTACAATGTTTTTGTAACCTGTTATTTTTAACCTGTTACTACAATGTTTTACCTGTTATTACAATGTTCTTTTAACCTGTTATTACAATTTTTTAACCTGTTACTACAATGTTTTTGTAACCTGTTATTTTTTACCTGTTATTAGTTTTTTAACCTGTTTTTACCATTTTTAACCTGTTTTTTTCATTTTAACCTGTTAATACAATTTTTTAACCTGTTACTACAATGTTTTACCTGTTATTACAATGTTCTTTTAACCTGTTATTACAATGTTTTTACCTGTAATAACAATTTAACCTGTTATAACAATGTTTTTTCCTGTAATTACAATGTTTTACCTGTTGTTACAATGCAATGTTATTACTTGTAAAATAATGTTTTACCTATTACTGCAATGTTTTAACCTGTAATTACATTGTTTTTACATATAACAACATGTTTACCCTTATTACAATGTTTTTAACCTATTATTGCAATGTTTTTACCTGTCATTACGATGTTTTTACTTGTGATAACAATGTTTGTACCTGTTATTACAATGTTGTGTCTGTAATTACAATGTTTTTTACCTATTAGTACAACGTTTTTACCTGTTATTACAATGGTTTTTTTTACATGTTATATCAATTTTATTCTGTCCACATCCTTACACTCTTATAACAAAACTCTATTAACTAGATTAATAGAGTTTAAGCCCATGGTTGCGATTATTCTCTTAGGTGGCAACGATATCAACTCTAAAACAAAACCTTTAGACATTACTCATGGTCTCCTTGGAATTCAAGAGACCCTAAAAACGGCTGGAATTCAGCATGTATTCATTTTTGAAATCCCCACCAGGGGAAAATTCAGAGATCCTCAGATGGACCAGGCAAGTTTTGACAACATTCGGCGAACTGTCAAAAAACAAATTAAAGCCAGATCACCAAAATACCTTCTTGAGCACTCTGCAAAGTACCCAAGATGGTATAAAAGTGATCTAGTCCATTTTAACGCTGAAGGATCTAAGCACCTACTGCTGAAAATTATACGTTCAGCAAACAAAATCGTTGCCAGCTAAAGACACATCTTTAATGTTAAATGTTCAATGTTAAATGTTAACTGTAACACGTTCCCTATGTCTGTCCTGTCCTATATGTTGTAAATGTAAATGCCTGTCCGGTTACGTTAGGTCCTGTCAAAAAAAAAAAAAAAAAAAAAAAAAAAAAAAGGCTTATTAGCTCCAAAAACTTTAGACAATTATAAACATCTTAGGAATAGTTATACAGGGTCACTATGACCAATATAACGTTAAAAATAGCATCAGTCACATCCTTACATACAGGGCATGTATTTGTAATACTGACTTTAGCATAACTGTAGGCTACAAGGCCAAAGATGATTAAAACATGGTTGAATTAAACAAACTCTATATATAACACAACTTAGTTTAATTTATTATTCTCTAAATACACAATTCATTTGAGCTCTCCAAGCCCATCCTAATGTTTAATTAAACAGCATAAAGTAATATGATAATCTTGATGTAATTTCAAAAAGGCCAAAGGTATATATCTGTTTTGCATTAAAACATAACCTATTTAGATTGTTCTTTCAAATTATAAACTTGATGAGATGCCAAATGGATTGGAATTTATAGGTGCATACCCTTAATGAAACATAAATATAATAATGTATATATACAATCAATTTTGAGTCCGTTACAAATTTATATACTTATATAAACACCGGAAATCTACTTAAAAAAATTGTGATGATGTAAGGTATTTTATTCCTTAATTTTATTAACATTTCATGTTTTGAAAAAAATCAAAAGAGTCTGTTACACAAGCCACTACAATGTTATTTGTTTTCCATATCTGGGAGAAGTCTGTAATATTAAAGAATCTGATATCCAAGCTTCTATTCTAGATCTAGGAGAAATTTGGAAGGTTAAGCACTATTCTAGATCAAGCTGGAATCTGATATGCAAGCTTCTTTTCCAGATCTAGGAGAAATCTGTAAGGTAGATTTAGGAGAAATCTGTAAGGTAGATTTAGGAGAAATCTGTAAGGTAAACATTATTCCAGATCAAGCTGGAATCTGACATGCAAGCTTCTTTTCCAGATCTAAGAGGAATCTGTAACAGATCCACTATTCTGGATCTCTGAAGAATCTGAAAGTAAGCAACATAAGCAACCATCTAGGATCGAGCTAGTGGAATCTGCAATGTTGGCCATTATTTGTGATCAAGAAAAATTTAAAATCTAGAAGAATCTAAAATGTAAGTTACTATTCCAGATCTTAGAGGAATCTGCAATGTTTGCCAGTTTTCTGTATCTTGGAGAAATCTGAAACATTATAGCCAGTATTCTGTATCTAGAGTAATATTTAACATAAAACACTTTCTTGACCTGGGATGTTCATTTGCAAAATTATCAACTATTCCTGATCTAGAAGGAATCTGCAATTTGAACCATTATTATTGGATCTGGAAGGATTATTTGCAACATTAGCCACATTTTCTGCTTTGACAGAAATCTGCAAAATCAGCTACTGGATCTGGAAGGAATCGGTTTTCAGATCTTAAGGAGGAAAATGCAATGTTGGTCACAGTATGGTCCAAATAGAAATAAAACTTAGTCAGCCTTATTGAATTTATCAATTAATATTTTTCATTGACATTAAATGAAACTTATTTTCTTTTATTTCCAACAATTTTTTTTTTTTTGGGGGGGGGGGGGGGGGGGGGGGGGCAACAAAAGTACCATTAATTAGTTTTTGTATTGGGCAAAGCATTAAATGACACTTGTGAATTTTATGACCTAAACATATGTTAACATGTTGATCATATGTTATCTTTAATCAATATAGTTTCTTTATCCTTAGTAGAACCATGCAGCAAAAGCTAAAAGGACTCTGTAGGTAAATTTTTTAAAGCAGTTAGCATCACAAACTGAACCAAAAAACCTACGTTTCATTCTCCAAAACAGGTTCAAGACTGCCTTGGTGGCTCAGTGGTAAAGATTTGCTTCCTAGACCCGCGCTCAGCATTAGAAGCTTTAAGGACAGATTATTGACTGGTTCATTGAGTGCCAAGATAATGTGACTTGGGGAGTAGTATGCTTGCTTCTCTGTGCCATACTTATTTGGTGAGCTTGCACCTTAACCTAAAGTTGTTCTGAGTGAGACATTTAAGCACACCATATCACACACTCACACACAAACTTGTTCTTAGAGTAATCATCAGATTATGGTAATAACCTTTCTCTCCTCAGAAAAACCTGAAAAAAAAGTTGATGCAACATCAAACAACATTATAACCAACCGACCAAAGCAGATTTGATTTAGCTCAAGATATATTACTTCTCTACCATTCATGAAAAAAAAATAAGCTGACGACCTACAAATTGCCTTAAGTACCAATGGGATTTAAACTAGATTAAGATCAAGATTTGCCCTAAATTTTTATTTCTTTTTTTTTTTTAGAATATACTGTTAAGAACACACAATATTTTCAAACATTGATCAAATAAACTGACCAATCCATCCATAAAGAGACAAATTAAATATTCTATTTATAGTTGGTTTTATTTAAGAAAGTTTAATGTTCGCGAAGAGAACTAAAAGTAGAACTTTTAAAAAAACAATCACCCAATTTTCTACTTTTAAATTGAAAATCGTACTCTGGATAATTCCAAACAAAAGACAAACAAATTCAATAAAATCAAACATTACTACAGTGAGTGATTGAGTGAGTGCATGGCCGATAACAACGATTCCCCGTAATCTATTTTATTCGTATAGCACATGACATAGATTTATTATTGTACAATAATTGAAACTGATTTTTTAAATATCTACCATTTTATCGGCAATGATCATTATTAATGACACAGCTATTTAATCCAATAGTTCATCGTTAATGCAATTGTTTTTAACTACCGATATGTAGATTTCTGTATCAAACCCCTTTTTTTATCATAAAAACCCTGCAAGCGATTCATACTATATATGGTTTAACTCAACTCAAGTATAGGAAGTCTGTTAAAATCCAAAATATTTCATACAGTACCTCATCATCACAGACCATGAGGCTGCTTTACATTGTGTAATCTTTAAGTACAATACACATCATCATAACAGCCCAATGTGCAGGGAGGGTTCTGTACTGCAGAGGTCAAAATTTCTGCCACTTCACCTACAGCTGGTGATGTGTTGAAATAAGTAAAATATTCATGACCCAGGGACTTAAAACCCCTTTAAAACAAACAAACAATTTCCCTAATACCAAGAGCCTGATCATGGCCTATAACCACAATCATATCATAGGGTACTTGTATCATATGAGCCCGTTACTGTCCCTTCCTTCCAATAAAACATCAAACAATATTTCCACTTTTTTCAGCTCTTTTACTTGCATGACTGACCTAAATTCCCATTTTCATTAAGTATAGGAATCTAAAATCTTGAATATTACCAACTTTTCACAAATACTCTCTATTGATCTCTGTCAAACAGTAATATATATATTTTAAAAAGAAAATCTAGATGTGTAATATCAATGGATTACTATAACTGTGTTCTTTATTTACGAGCACCAAACATGCGATGATTGCTTACTTCGGAGTACTTTAACAGACAAAATGTCTAGTTTACGACAGAAACCAGTAATACTTATAGAATATATATATTACTTTTATTTATGTACAAAACTATTACTATAAAACTATTTATTTCATTGAATTGTTGGTTGGTTTTAATGTTGTTTAACATTGCATCAGCAATATTTTAGCTATTAGCAATGAGAGTTATGTTAATAATCTCCAAAAATTTACATAAGAACAAGTATGCATGTGATGTGCGAGTGTGTATTGTATATAGTTTGCCTTGTATTGGCACATTTTAATGGTGACATTTTGTTAAGGTGCTAGCTCACTGAGTCAGTATGCCAAAGATATCCATACCGCTCCCCGAGTTACTCCTAATGCCAAGTGCCAGGCAAGGCAGCAAAAAATCTCAAATGTTAAAGTCAGCTGAGATTTGAAACTGCAATCACCATATCGAGGCAGATACCCTACAGATGATCCACTGAGACAGTTTTAATTCATGAGGCATTGTGAAAAACAGCCATCCCCACAGGATTTAACTTGTCTGGATATAAATATACAAAAGTCTAAATCTTATGATTTAATTTAGAAGGCCAGATGGTTAATTGGTCTTTACAAAAACCATTCTTTCCCACATGATACTAACTTGTCTGGATATGAATAAGCAACAGTTAAACTTTAACAATTCAATTTATAGGGCACAAGTGATTGGAGTGGTCTTAAAAAAAAAACCCCTCATCCCCAACTGGTTTTTACTTAATTGTCTAGATATATAAATAAGTAACAGAATTGACAAGTGAATAATCTAAGCCAAGAGCGTAATCTTTTTAAATTACAAAAAAACTGGAACAACACCAAAAAACTGGAAGTAAAAAAAAAACTGAAGCAGCAAATGCCGCCAATCCCCATTATCAAAGACATTCGCTGTGTAAAATATATAGATTTTTCAATTTTGTATATACTTTTATGTTAAAATCAATAGCTTCTATTGGTTAATGGAACTACATGTAGTTTATATTCATAAGTTTCGTTATAAAATGACAAATTGTTTAGAAAAAGGAGAAATATCGCATGCAACCATTGACTTTCTCATTTTTCTTATATATATATATATATATATATATATATCATAAACCTAACATTGCATCCCTCTAAAAGTATAGTAGTGAAACATATTGCCAGTAATAAGCTTTAACAGAAACATAGAACCTAGCATTCAATGATACTGGCAAGCATACCATATCAATTATTGCATATCATTTCAATTAACATAACACAATGATCAATATCAATTAACATAACACAATTATAACTATCATGTTAATTTAATGTCTGTTATATTTAAATGAACAACTTAACGAACTATCAATTATCATGAAAGGAATAATTGATGTAAATATCATAAATAAAACATGGTCTAAATTATCGAAATGTTTGGAACCATTATTGCTGTAAAATAAACATCGACTGCTTTTACATCTCAATAAATATTAGTTTTATATCTACATATTTCCGTATAAACACTGTCTGTTCCAAACACAGAATTCAGGAAGATTGGGTTTATATATCATTTACAGTACAGAGATATTTTTATGTTCGCCATAAAACTGGTACTGTCATGATGCCAACCAGCTAGAAAGTTCTCTACAACATCGGAGTAACAAAAATGTACCGTTTGATAAATTAAATGTATAAACACTTGTTTTAAAAACCGGGGTATAAAATAAATTAACATAACCAATGATGATTGATTTCAATTTTAACGACATCAGTTTACTTGCCAAAATGATAAGAAACCTATCATCAAGCCCAAAAAATAATAAAAAAAAAAAACAAAAAAAAAAAAAAAAAAGAAAGAAAGAAAGAAAAAAAAAAAGAAGAAGAAAAGAAGAAACAAGAAAGTACATATAAAGGTGAGTATGCTCATTGAAATATGTAAAGAAAGTACATAAAAAAGGCGAGCATGTTAATTGAAATATGTATAACATTAATATTTCATAGTAAATGTACATGCATATTTGCCAAAATAATCAGGAACTAATGCAAAAACTTCCTTCACATAAAATGCTTGGTAGTCATTAATTGCTATAGACATATTAAAATTTGTATGGCTTAATTAATATTTAATCAACAACCCTGTATTTCCTGAAATAAAGCACATAACGCCAAAACTTTAACACATAAAGAAGCCCATCGTCCGTGACCCACAGGCTATTCACATCAATTCTCTCTATTATCAGGAAGCTTCTAGACTCAAAACCGTGGTTTGTGACGAAAAAAGTCAAATGTACATTATAAAATGCAAAATGTGTGAAATGTATAAAATATATAAAGCAGATTACATTAAGTGAAATACTAATAAAAAATGTGCATATTTATAAATATTTAATAACATCAGTGTATTTGCGAAAATGATCAGGAGACTTTATATAATAATAATAATAAAAAAAAAAATTTGCAGTCATAAAAAGCTGAGTAGATAAATTGTGATATGTATTATAATTTGCATGTTTTATAGTTAATAACAACTGCCTATTTCCCGAAAATAAAAGCATGAATGCCAAAAATTCCTGCACTTAAAAAAGCCAAAAGTACATTATAAAGTGAAACATGTTTGTAATATGATTCATTTGATGTTATTCTATTCCAAAGTAAACAAGAAATGCTATTGATTTCGACATCAAAGAACCATTACAAAACCAATTGCTTTCATTTTTCTTTATACATATATATATATATATACCGGTGTATATATATTGAAAAAGATCATATAAATGACTGGCAAATGGTAAAATACTTAAAAACAAAAAAAATCATAAAATACAACATAAGCTTATACATTTCAACCTATTTGATATAGTGCTTATTATTACTTGAATAGTCCCTAAAGAGATGAAAACTAAAAATTTACGTACATGCAACATGCAAAAAATAAAAGCACATGGTCATTCTTTCAAAGTCTAAAGTTTTAAACTGGCTTAGAATGACCTTAAACTTGTCTATATTTAATGAAGCAGAACTTTAATAATTCAAACATGTCAAATTTGTTAGGTTTTTCAAGGCAGATATCTGATAATCTGAATATTCAAAATTCTTAAACATATTGTTTGATTTATCCACAGTTTATGAGAAACAGTGCTATCATTGTGATATTTACTTCATTTACAAATAAAAGATGGCTTGATTGATTTAATAGGATTTTACACCCAAGTCAAGATTATTTCACTTATATCAAGAAGTCACCAGCTATGGGTAAAGTTCCAGGAATTTTGACCTTTGCAGTGTGCTTAGGGCAATGTGCAGGGAGGGTTCTTTATTGACCACGCCTGCCATGACACAGGGCATCGATTTTTAAGGTTTCATTCAAAGGACCATACAAATAATTGAGTTTTGTTTTCTTGTGTTGGCATACAAATGCCAATTATAGGTCTTTGCTTGTCAGAAACAACATGTTTCTGAGGAATTATACACAGTGACCACGCGGTCTTAAGCAATTTATACCTATCAGATCACAGTGCCTGTTATTCCTCTCTGTCGGATCCTAGTATGAAAAATGTTTTCAGTTTCCCTGCAGACAGTGATTTTCTCTGGCCACTCTGGTTTCTCCACCATCCCAGAAATGACTGCCTTCAGAGAAAGAATCTTAAACGGGATAAAAACCACTACACTCACACTCTGGTTTCCTCCATGATCTCAGAAATGACTGCTATCAGTAAAAAAATCTAGAATGGGAAGGAAGACACTCTGGTTTCTTCCACCATCCCAGAAATGACCGCCGTTAAGTGAAAGAATCTTGAACGTGATGAAAACCACTACACTCAACTTAAACAATATACTATTTGTATCAAAAATATGCATATAATTAAAATTTTTACTAATTGGATGAAATCATCTTCTTCCAGTTTCATGTACAAATATTCTGGAAAATCCATTAGAGCTGTATCTGAAATTGTGTATGTGGTTTTAAACTGGTAGGAACAAATGTGAGGAAACATAAACAAAATTACATGATATATCTATTACCGAACACAAACAAATCAACTCAAGCCGACTGTATCAGCGCATTGCCAAAAATCCTTACCTAAATCCTGTCCTTGGTTAAACAAATTAACACACTTTTAAGTATTATTTACAATATCTTTATTTCAAATAAACAACGGTTTTATCAAAATAAGTAATGTTCTATTTCAGATTTGGCAGTAGGAGTTGTTATTTTCTTCCAATTTCACTAATGATAAAGGTGCACTAGTCTGAAGTGATGTGATTTTGTTTTCTTGCTGTTATCATACAAGTAATTATATTAAAATAATTCCAATATACATTCAATACTGGATTCAAATGATATACAAGATGTAACAGCTGAATACTATATAGCAGGTTATTTTTGTGGGGTGCAAATTTTGGTGTATCTAGGCAGTGTTATCAATATCACCAAAAATAAAATCGTTAAAATTTTTGTATACTAGTCGTCCATAAGTGAGTAAATTTTTAGATTGACAAAAATAAATATGCTAAAATTTATAAATGACTTTTTCTGAAATGTTACAGAAAAGGACAAACCTAATATGATTAGAAAACAACCTCAATTAAAACAAACCTTTTTAAATAGGATATGACCTAAGTTGGATCTGAACAAATATATAAAGAGTGATAAGTCCAGAAATAGTGGTGTTTTATGCCCCAACCAAGATTACCGGGAAAACCACTGACTTTCAGCAAGTGAACTCACAAAGTTTCTGATGTAATAGAATCTGGGCAGTGAGAGGCACCGTGATCTGTAAACTCATGCTTTAGTATACTGAGCTTCTAAGCTGAAAATGGTTAAACTAGAATATGTCCAAGTGTGGAATCAAACCTAGGCAGTGAGAGGCAATTTGATCTGTAACCACACACTTCAGTCAACTCGACCTCAGCTGATGCCCCTCGCTTTTAAACTAAAGAAGTAATAGGCATTTGAAATTGTTAGCCCTAGTATAATTAGCATCATTATAAGGCCCCTAAAAAGGTTTAAGTAACACACATGTCCTTGAAGTAGACCTTAAACAGACTACTACCAAGTAAGATTAAGTCATCTTAAACTAAGGTTTGTCCCCTTGTGCAAAGCATTCCTTAGCTGGATTGGAGAACTTTAGATTCATTAATTTTCAACTGTTTGGCTTATGTTTTTTATCTATAAAACTTTTCGGCCTTAGTGTCAATGATGAGGAATGAATTTCGGAAATGTGCACATATGGCACATCAAAATTTGACTGGTATTTGTGTTGTATATATATATAACACACCTGTCCCTGAATTTATAAAAGTGCAAATATAATAAATTATAAAATTTCATTAGCAAGTAGCTGGAAATAGGCATTATTACATGCACTGAGAAGTACATGGCTGTATACAAAAAAAAGTTAATATTCGCTGTGATCAGAAACATAAAATAATCTACCTTTGAAAACCAATATGATTGACAATATTAAAGCAACTTTTTATGTTTTAAAAAATTATTGTAAAAGGTCAAATCTATGTAAATCTAGTGTTACAACTGCAGAAGAATATAACATATCTAATATATCTTTAAGGTAAAAAAAATATCTATTGGAAATTTTAAAACTTTAACAAAAGTCAAACAGTATATATATCTTCTATGATGGTTCAAAGCGGCCACCAAAAACAAATACAGTTTTGTTGTATTTCGTATGCTAAAATTGACAAAATGAACAGACAACTTAAATAAAAATTAATATGTTTTTTGTACATATAAAATTATCAAATTGTACTGACACTTTTTTCTTTTTTAAGAATACCCTGCACTTGTTCACATTTATGACCAAATCAAATAATTCAAGAGGGAACTCAATTTGACAATTTTTTTTTTTTTTTTTGTACAAAAAAAACATACCGGTAGTAATTTTTATGCAAATTGTTGTTACATTTTGTCACTTTAAGTGTACAAAACACAACAAAACTGAATTTATTTTGGTGGCCGCTATGAACCATCGTTATCTTCATGCAGCCTCATATATTTCAGATAGTTAGAATAACTTTGATGTACAAATTCTTTTCTTTGTAAATGAAATTATAAGTCAATTAAGTGGGTGACAAACACAAAATCCCAAAGGTGACTCATTTCTTAAGACGCTTGTCGGATGCATTGTGACAGCATGGCCCAGATCAATACCGAGATCTTTTATAGTCCGTCATAGTGCTAATGATGCTACATGTATAAACGACAATCTGTGTCAGATGAAGATATATTCAGTCAATCACATCAACCCAGTGCAGTTTATACTTTTAATAGTGTTTCTATAAGTGGATTGGTCACAATAGTTAGTATAAGCAGCTTGATCACAATGGTTTGTAAGCAGCTTGGTCACAGTGATGATTTGTTCTGTTTTTAATCTATATAAGCTACAAAACCTAGTTTATGAGTGCATGGGGGTCATCTTTATAGCGATTATGCATGGTGGCTGATGGCTGTCCTAATCAATTAAGGCAATCAACAAGAAAACGGAACACAAGATCAGCGAATCACGAGTCTTCATTTTAAAAATACATGTACTGTCAATAAAATGTGGAAAAATATAGAGTAGATTCTGAAATGTGGCATAGTCAGTAACAGCCAGATTTAAGATCCAAGTGTTTTGTGTTTGAATCCCATCAGGGCCATACGTAAATATCATTCAAACTCACACGGCTACTGCTGTAGCTTCAGTACAATGTGTATAACCTGTGAGCAAAGCGGGTTGACCTCCTCTGCAAATGCTGTCTCAAAAAAAGAAAAAAAAGAAAAAAAAGAAAAAAAAAGCACCTTAAAGTAGTCCTGAGCTTGTGCTTAAGTAAAACAGCATACAGTCACACACATACAACTCACCAAATTAGTGCAACAGAGTGCATTCCAGATTTGCATAAAATTTGAGAAAAGTGTTGAATTCAGTGAAGAAATGGAGTTTGAAATCCCAGTCAAGGTTCTTTGACTTTTATCAAGGTGTTCAATTTAGAGACGGCGGAGAAAACCTGGGTGCCTGAAGAAAACTACCAACCTTTCTCAAGCAAAGAGACAAACTTCTAGCACAGAAAACTTTTATCACACAATTTATTTTAACAAATTTTGCTGAATTAATACTTATTTATCAAAAATTATTGAATTTCCATTTCAAAACCTGATCAAGAATCTGATGTTAAAACACTTTTTGGCAAAAATATTAAAACTATAATTTCTGAAATAACTTTTGTGATTTAATGTAAGACTTAGTTCTCATGAATCCTAACTATCTATCCTCTTCGCTCTGGTTGGAACATAAGGTCAACAAAACACCTAGACCAAAAAACCCTGGTCCTCCTGGTAGGGGTTTGAGCATAAGGCTAATAGCCTCATCTTGTAAAATACATTCTATTTCCGAAATTAACACAGTTCTCATGAATATTGTTAAAAAAAAAGGGTCTCAAATTAGCAAACACGACAAAATGTTCCAATAATTTCATCTCATTTAATCGTACTGCCTGTCAGTTTTTATCGTGAAAATGTGGGAAATATGATAAATAAGAATGTCCACCTGGGAATAAATACGTCACTGAAACAAGGATTTTAACACAACATGAAGACCTTTCAAATAACCTGGTTACAATATTTGTAATAACAAGAATGGCAGCTAAGCATGGAGAGAATTTATTAAATGTACCAATATAATAGGAGCTGAAGACAACAGTACTCACAGTGTCCTAATTTAATATTTCTATTGGAGAACATTTATGTTAATTTATGGTATCTGTATGTCTTTAAAATATATGTGATTGTAAATCATATGATTGATTGATCAATTAAATGACGTTTTAAGTCAAACTCAAGAATATTTCACTTATATCGAGACGTCACCAGCTATAGGTGAAGTGCCAAAAATTTTGACCTTTGCAATGCACTTAGGGCAATGGGCAAGAGGGATCTTTGACATGCCAGGACTGCTGTGACACAGAACATCAGTTTTTAAGTCTTATCCAAAGGACCCCATGACTTTCATTTCTATATGCTGTGTGCTTGGAGAAAGAACAGTCACTACCAATTTTCCAGTTTTGGTCAGACCCACCCCGTATAAGTCATATGTAATCAAATAATAAAATTAATCCTAAAATTTAGTATTTTTGACCTAGTAAGTTTTTTTTTTAATTTTTTTTTTTATCTAAACATGAACAAAAGTGCAGCTTAATAATTATGATCTGTTTATTAAAATCTTTGTTTAGATAAATTTGAATATTATACAATGCAGGTCATTTTTTCAGATTATTTCAGTAGTGGCAAAGAAACATGATTATTGGTTGAACCTAAATAGGATATTGTCTGCTGGATAGATGAGTCATGAGACAATCATAAAGGGGGCAGACTTTTTAATAGTCACTTTGTCAGCTTTCATTTTCTGTTTCCTAATTTAAGTTATTAAACAAAATGGGTCTAGGGCTTAAATGTAGCTTCAATTTATATAATTCACTGCTACTGGTTATCAGAAAGTAGCTTTAAGTTATAAAATTACAATTTGGCTTCAACCAATATAATTCACAGTTAATTGTTACAACAACTTACAGCTTTGACTAATATATATAGTTCAAGGTAATTAATAATTATAATGTAGCTTTAATAACTGGTAATATACATGTAATTCAGTTACTGGTTACTATAATGTAGCTATAACAACCGATTTTATAATTCACAGTTGCTGGTTTTTACAATGTAGCTTTAACTTTTATAATTCATGGTTACTTAATTAGTAATTATAATTATAGCTTTAACTTATAATAATTCATAGCCACTGCGGTAGCTCAGTTGGTAGAGTGCTCACTCCAAAAGTGGAAGGTAGTGGGTTTCGAACCCTGGCCGGGTCTGACCCAAGACTTGAAAGTGGGTAGTGACTGTTCTTTTGCCAAGCACTTGTAATTAAGAAATGAAAGTCACGGTTCTTTCGGATGGGAACTTAAAATAAATTAGGTCATGTGTCATGGCATGACACGATAAAGAACCCTGCTGTATAATGCCATCAGTGCAACGCACAGGCAAAATTTCTGCACTTTCACCTATAGCTGGCGACGTCTCAATATAAGTGAAATATTCTTGACTGGGATGTTAAACACCATTACTCAACTCCACTCTAATAATAATTCATGGTTACTAGTAATCATAATGTAGCTCTAATGTTTATAATTCATGGTTACTAGTAATTATAATGTAGCTTGAACTTTTATAATTCATGGTTACTAGTAATTATAATGTAGCTCTAACTTTTATAATTCATGGTTACTAGTAATCATAATGCAGCTTGGACTTTTATAATCCATGGTTTCTAGTAATCATAATGTAGCTTGAACTTTTATAATTCATGGTTTCTAGTAATCATAATGTAGCTTGAACTTTTATAATTCATGGTTATTAGTAATTATAATGTAGCTTGAACTTTTATTGTTCATGGTTACTAGTAATTATAATGTAGCTTGAACTTTTATAATTCATGGTTACTAGTAATTATAATATAGCTTGAACTTTTATAATTCATGGTTACTAGTAATTATAATGTAGCTTGAACTTTTATAATTCATGGTTTCTAGTAATCATAATGTAGCTTGAACTTTTATAATTCATGGTTTTTTTTAGTAATTATAATGTAGCTTGAACTTTTATAATTCATGGTTTTTTTTAGTAATTATAATGTAGCTTGAACTTTTATAATTCATGGTTACTAGTAATTATAATGTAACTTGAACTTTTATAATTCATGGCTACTAGTAATTATAATGTAGCTTGAACTTTTATAATCCGTGGTTACTAGTAATCATAATGCAGCTTGAACTTTTATAATCCGTGGTTACTAGTAATCATAATGTAGCTTGAACTTTTATAATTCATGGTTTCTAGTAATCATAATGTAGCTTGAACTTTTATAATTCATGGTTTCTAGCTATCATAATGTAGCTTGAACTTTTATAATTCATGGTTTCTAGTAATTATAATGTAGCTTGAACTTTTATAATTCATGGTTACTAGTAATTATAATGTAGCTATAACTTTTATAATTCATGGTTTCTAGTAATCATAATGTAGCTTGAACTTTTATAATTCATGGTTACTAGTAATCATAATGCAGCTTGAACTTTTATAATTCATGGTTTTTAGTAATCATAATGTAGCTTGAACTTTTATAATTCATGGTTTCTAGTAATCATAATGTAGCTTGAACTTTTATAATTCATGGTTACAAGTAATTATAATGTAGCTTGAACCTTTATAATTCATGGTTTCTAGTAATTATAATGTAGCTTGAATTTTTATAATTCATGGTTTCTAGTAATTATAATGTAGCTTGAACTTTTATAATTCATGGTTACTAGTAATTATAATGTAGCTTGAACTTTTATAATTCATGGTTTCTAGTAATCATAATGTAGCTTGAACTTTTATAATTCATGGTTTCTAGTAATCATAATGTAGCTTGAACTTTTGTAATTCATGGTTACTAGTAATTATAATGTAGCTTTTACTTTTATAATTCATGGTTTCTAGTAATCATAATGTAGCTTGAACTTTTATAATTCATGGTTACTAGTAATCATAATGTAGCTTGAATTTTTATAATTCATGGTTACTAGTAATTATAATGTAGCTTGAACTTTTATAATTCATTTTTACTAGTAATTATAATGTAGCTTCAACTTTTATAATTCATGGTTTTTAGTTATCATAACGTAGCTTGAACTTTTATAATTTATGGTTTCTTGTAATCATAATGTAGCTTGAACTTTTATAATTCATGGTTTCTAGTAATCATAATGTAGCTTGAACTTTTATAATTCATTTCTACTAGTAAGCATTATGTAGTCTAACTTTTATAATTCATTTTTACTAGTTATTTTTATGTAGCTTTCACTAATATAAAATACAGTTTCTGGCTATTATAATGTAGTGTTTACTTTTATAATTCATGGTAACTAATTGCTATAATGTAGCTTTAACTAATATCATTAAGTTCCACAATATTTTATGTCCCATATCACAGCAATTTGTGCTAATATAATAATGCCTCTTTGGAACTAAGTGTCCATTCATGAACATCAGATCTGTGAATTATGAATAACCTTATTAAATTTACTTACTCTATGTATTCTTTAATGACAATATATGATTGTCTTCTTTATATAAGAAGCAGGATAATAAGTATTGATCTCTATATAACTAAAGCCTTCAAATAGGGATCCAGAAAGGAATCAATTATTTAATACCAGACCAGTGAAGCAGCATGCAAGATCTGCCTGTCTGGACTCCATAAACTTGTTACGCATGTTTACTTTCTGCTGATTTTTTCTATATATAATGGAAGGTTAATCTTCAGTTCAGATCCGGATAAGCTCTTCAGTCGCCCAATATTGCTGGAAATGTTGGACAAGTGGAAGTCAATACAAGTATTGACAAAACTATTAGCGAAAGCATCAATCAATCTTATCTATATATGTCTATATGTGTATACCATGTACATGCAATACAATAAACCCATTAAAATCAAAGGAATCCAAAAAAAAAAAAAATCCATAACGATTCAAAGATGGGGATTTTAAAGCTGCATTAAGTAGTTTATTAATTTTTTTTTTTTTTTTTTTTTTTTTTTTTTTTTTTTTTTTTTTTTGATTATCTAAAAATACATTTTTTTAAAAATCATGATCTGTGAGATTCATTTTCTAAAATTTCATTCCTTTTAGCTGTAAATAAACGGAAACGAAACCAGGTGATGAAACCAAACAAATTATACAAAGGTTTTCTCTTTTTTTTTTAAGTTGGTGGAAATTGAGTGCAACAGATTATAAATCAATTTCATTAACATTATCAACTACTGTCAATCTATTTCTTACAATTATTTCTATCCTGTTTCAATCAACACTATATATGCAAATCTACTGTATGGCAAGAAAACATACTCCTTTTGAATATATATATATATATATATATATATATATATATATATATAGTACATTAGTACATATATATTAACATTGTATTATGTCAAAATAAAAATCCATAAATCAAAAAATGAAGTTTAAAATAAGCATGACCAATAATAATTTCTTTCAGACATGGGATTGAAACCGCACAATAATATGTACACAATTTACCTCTTAACCCATAAAAGACTGTCAATAATTGGTCAATAAAGATATTAACAGAGTAATCAGTTAGGCTTTGTATAGATTCGGAAAAAAATCCCTTAGTATAGTCCGTAGTGTGATAAAACTAGTAATAATCGTATTATGGTATAATGAAATTACAGATCTATTCTCTGCTATTGTTCAGAACAAAATAAAACAATGTGTTTCTTTATCAAGCCACAGTGATTTTTCAATAAATATATGGTTATTGGGTATGGTACTAGAGGGTTGTAAATTTCATTCCTGATATTTGCTTTTGTACCAGGAACTGAAAGCATTCAATCTATACAGATCTGACATCAGAGAAACTGAATATATTGCTATTGGTTACATCAAACTGCTAAATGTACCATGACATCCTTTAACACAGTATCCAAACACATCAATTTCTCTTTTGCATGGAAGCTCACGGAGTCACTTATTAACTGCCTACAAAAATTGGAGAAAACAAAAAGGAGAATTAACTGCCAACAAAATTTGGAGAAAGCAAACAGGTGGATTAACTGCCTACAAAATTTGGAGAAAGCAAACAGGTAGATTAACTGCCTACAAAAATTGCAGAAAACAAACAGGTGGATTCAACTGCCTACAAAAATTGGAGGAAACAAACAGACGGATTAACTGCCAACAAAATTTGGAGAAAGCAAATAGGTGGATTAACTGCCTACAAAAATTGCAGAAAACAAACAGGTGGATTAACTGCCTATAAAAATTGCAGAAAACAAACAGGTGGCTTAACTGCCTACAAAAATTGCAGAAATCAAACAGGCAGATTAACTGCCAAACCTTGATTTGATTAGTCAAAATTTGCTCACAATTATAAGCTCACATGTTTAAGAAGAGCTAAATCCTCAAAGTTTTGTCAGACTGTCTTGGTGGTTCAGGGGATATATCATCTGCCTTAAGTGCAGGAGGTTGTATGTTTGAACCCCAGTCATGTCATAAATATAACACTTTCAGATGTTGCTTCCTCGTCATGTGATCAATATTAGGAGAACGAGATGCCTGGATAACATTACTGGGAAAGTGGTACACGTCTGTGGCATACTGACTTGATGAGCTAGCAACTCAGTGTGTGCTAGTACAAAACAGATGACAATACATACTTGCACATTTCACACTGAAAACTTGTACAGATTTAAAATAAAAACAGCTGAAATATGCTGATGCAATTTTAAACACATTATTCCACTCCACTCCACCAAAAGTAATGTATTTTGTATCTATGTATTTTGATAGAAATAATATTTTAAAAAATCTTCTTCAAAATTGAGATCTTTGGAAGATAAATCCAGTTGAACACCAACTTTTACTCATCTCCTTTAAACAGTAAATATCAAGACAAAAGTTCTGAATACAAAACTATTCCAGTTCGTATATAGCTACAACATGAAACTATTGATTGTTTCTTATATACTGTAAATCGAACAATGTTGGACATCACTGCAGGCACCAATTTTCACAAAGATTTTTACTTATGTGACATTAATTAACAATTTAATGACAAAACATTTTGGGGCACATGACGCTAAAAAAATTGAGAGAAGTGATTTTCCCCTAATTAATTGAAAGTTGGTTAAGCGGAGTTATTGTGTTTAAGTAAACACACAGTCAAGACTTTCACTTAAAAATCAATGCGGCCAGTTCTGGTATGGTGGAGAAAACAGGATTATATGGAGTAAACCATTTGCAAGAGAAATAAAAAGCTTTCTCACACTAAGATATGCTTAAAGCGGAATTTGAACCTCGACTGTAAAAGGCACTGCAATCAAAAAACGACATAAGTGTAGGCCTTAGACAACTCGGCTATCTTGGTGCCTCAAAATTAATTAGGATATAAAACAGGATAAACAAACAGTAAAATTATCCCTCTTAAAAAAATTACATGAGCTTTTTGTATATTTTCTGTAATGTTTTTTTTTCTAATGTCTGGTATACACAGAAATACCTATGCAATTTTTCCCAAATTATTCCCTTTAATGCACTCATCATGAATATGATTTTAATTACCAGTACATGAAAGAATTAACAATAAAGTTTATAATTTGTGTTTTTAGAATAATGTATTAAATTGAGCAAGAACTTGTAGAGAAATTACACAGCTATCAGACATAAAATGTGTTAGGTTCAGACCAAAATCTGCAGACTTGCAGAGAAGATGTGATGTTTTACATGTGGCCACTTGATAATGATAGTAAAGAGTGCTATCTATACTTCCCCCTTGTTTATTTGAAAGAATATTACAAAGCTTGAACATTTTAAGTTCTTATTTAATTTTTCTTTACAATGCAAAATTAAGTCTTAGTTAAGTTATCATAATTGATTTTTATTTCCATAATTTTACTTAAATTTCTTGTCTAATTTTTCCTTTAAAAATGCAAAATTAAAGTCTTGATTAATTAAGTTGTAATGTCAGATTTTTATTTCCATAATTTTATTTAAAATTGCACTCTTTAGTGAATGAGAATGACTAATTTAGGAAAAGTTGTAATAGGTTTCTCTATATATATTCATACAAGTTCTTCACATCAGTCTTCCAAGTTTGTTGCTCATTAATTGTAAATCTAAATATTTAATGTTCATTGCTCCCTTAATTTTTGGATACAGTGTATATAGGGGTTTACTACAAAATTACACATTGTACAACATACGAGAAAACTACACACAGAATACACATAAATTTGGTTATATGTCGCTGACATCAGTATCAAGTATAGGCCTATATGCAATATCCACCAATACGATTTATCAGATATTGATCTCACATTAGCCGATTTAATGAACAGAATTTCACTTGTCCATAAAAAAATCAAAACTGTTTTTAATTTTATACACTTATTCTGGAAAACTGGGTTATAAGACCTACCTCTCCGCTTATCAATGCCTCCGTACAAGTAGCACTACCGTAATGTGTATATTGATTTTGACAGCTCCTTGTTTTGACATGTGTTCGAATGTGGCGCCCTCGTGTTGGAAATGCCGCTTACATGCATGAAAATATCAATAGATAGAAAGCGTATATTTGCAAATATTCGTGCATAAAATATAAAACTCGAATGATAAAAAAAATGATTTTGAATCTTATGTTCTTTATCATTTATTTATGTCGTCTGTGGAAGTGCTTGGCGTATTGATTGGGGTTGTCTGCTTGTTTAAATAAATTTAGGGGGTATGATTTGCTTTTAAAATGTATTGGATCTTCAAATATGTACACGATCAATGTGCAAATAAATGTTCCTATCATGTGACTGCTAAAATGGCGACTCCCGTGGACATGTGAAAGGTTTTGTTTTTTATTTCGCGCCTTATTAACAAATATGGTTAGAGTTTTAAAATGTCACCATTTTAAATCACAAAATGTTGTCCCTGTTGACGGAGAACCGGTGTCAGTATACGCTTGTCAGAAATGGGTTTTTGTAGCGACTGAAAACTTTCTGGTGGAAGTTTTTCAGGTACATGAAAGGGAATCCAAATACTTCAAACTGAGTTCCTTTAATACTGAAGCGAATGTTCATCAGATCTTATTCAATCCCACAGGTTAGTATATTTCGTCTTGTGTGTCTTAAACATTCTGATAATGTAATAGCAGAAGTTAGATAGTTTTGATAGGAGCTACAAAGTGGGTTTATCTTGAATGCATAAGGAATAAATTGATAATATATCTTTATAAAATTTTCTAAATTTTTTCTATATAAATGTTCTGTGAAGATATATAGAAAATATTATTCTGATGCATTCTGGGTAACTTACTTGGGCATTTCTCAACATTTCTGGTATATATCTAGACAAAACAAAAATTGTTGGTATTATTTAAAAAGGTTTCCAAGAAATTAGAATAAGAAATATTCTTTTTTTTTATATTATATAGTCCTGAAAATCATGACTCTTAAACAGCTTTGCTATATGGATATGTGCCATTAGCAAAGCTGTTAAGAGTCATGATTTTCAGGACTATATATTACATGTATATGATTATAGGCATATCTATTAGGGTATGTTACCATCATTAACCTGGCCTGCTTGAAACTTGGTTGAAAAGAAATTCAGTTTAACATGCATTTAACTATATTTGTGTATAAAAAAAAACAAAACAAAAAAAAAAAAAAACACATAGACAAATCAAATACTTTTATCTTTATTATAGGTAATTACATTGTGACTGTGGAGTGTAAGACTTCCAGGAAGCAAGAATTTTATTCTGTTCGGGTATATTTAAATTGGCAGTATGCAACTAAACAGACATCTAAAAGATTGTTTGTGCGACCAGCTGGATCAGACCATGGTGTTAGGGCATCTTCTGTTAACTCAGAACAGCTACAGATTATTGATATACCCTGCAAAATTAAGGTCAACTCAATAGCAACATGCTCTCAAACAGGCAATGTTGCCATAGCAACAGGGGAGGTAACCAAGATTTATCATTTAGTTGAAAAGACTGTTGCAAATACAGATAAAACATATCATGATGTTGTGTTATTTTTGGAACTGCATTGGGGGTTTTTCATTGAAAAAATTTGCATCTCTGAGGAATACATATCTGTCTTGTCAGAAGGACAGGTTCAAGTAGTAAGAGTTTTGTACTCTGATAAACAAGACAATTTAAGTGATTTTAGTGGACCAAGACAAATCAATTCAGAAAACCTACGCAGTTTATACAGAAGATCGTCATCATCTGTGATCAACAGAGGCTCGTCTAGCGCTTCTTTAAGATCCAACCAAAGTAGCACCAGTGAGACTGCTTCATCTGGGAATGATAAAACTCTGAAAGCAGGCTCAAGGAGTTCTGCTACAGCAAGTCCTGCCTTGTCAAACTCATCACTATCAAAGTCAACTGTAAATGATTCCTCTAACTTTATCCAAGATGATGAACATTTTGTATATTGGAACTTCGAAGATTTCGGGGAACCGGAAAACTATACATCAAATAGAAAACAAATAGCTGGTAAAGAATTACCAAAGACAGTTATATTAAAACAGCTATCAGAGTTTTCAAATAGAGATTTACTGCTTGCAGATACTCCACAAATTAAAGATTTGAGAGGTAAAGAATACATGTATAGTGAAGTCATTAGAGATTTTGATGATGGTAAAAAACACTCACACAGACACAGACACACACACATGCACATGCATACACATGCACATGAACACATATGCACATGCACACTAACACATTATGGTTTAGATGCATTACATATTTTAGAATTGCAAAACTGTTAACATAATGCTCGACAATTTTTGCTTATGTTACAGCACAATATTTGATGAGGACAAAACAAGATCAGTAAATGCCCAACATGTGTTGTGCCTATTCTCAAAGTTTACATATTCTTGTCCTCTTAGTTTTTTTTTTTTCATGTCATTTCACAATAAACATAATAAAGAAAAGCATTTTTAAGGAAGAATTATTAATGTTTCTTATTCAAAAAAAAAAAAAAAAAAAAAAAAAAAAAAAAATTACTACAGGGAATCTGGGGTTAATGGCAAGAACAGGTACAACACTGGTATGCCTTTTGTTCATTAAAAATTTAGGTACCACTTCTCCCATTTTTATATGCTAACAACCATATTGTAATATTGTTTGACTACGTTACTTTTGTTGTGATTACAGGTGGTGTACATTCTACTATGGGAGATGTACATATCATAAATCTGTTATATAAAAGAAGACCATTATCAGATTCTGAATGGAAGTTTATGTGCCTTGTACCATTGTATTTATCAAGTAAGTTAATATTTGTTTAATTTGTAACATAAATGCTCTGTAAGTTGATTGGTTGATGGTTGTAATGTTGTTTAATGTCACATCGGCAATTTTTTGGTTATTTGTGACAAAAGCAAGGTTATTTATCTGCAAAGATTTATCTAAGAACAAGTCATGTACACATGTGTGAGGTGTGCAGGAGTGTATTGTGGTCTGCTACTAGTGTGCACTCAGGGCAACTCTTTGTTAAGGTGCTATTTTGCTAAGCTGCAGGCAACCATACCACTCCCCTAGTCACATTATCCTAGACCATCCTCTGTCTTCTTAATGACAAGCACCAGGTGAGGAAGCAGTTTCTCAAATTTTAATCTTGTGCATGACCTGACTGGAGTTTGAACCCCCTGCACTCCAGTTCCTGAGGCAGACAATCTACCACTAACCTACAGGAGGGTTATGATTTGAATCTTAGCCAGCTCCAAGAAGATACTTTTGTTGGTTTAAAAGAATGGTTGCACAATGTGTTGAGGGACAGACAGGGTTTGATTTCTAGCCAGGTTAGTCAATTGGTATAATGAAGGCTCTGTGAGTGCACTTTAGGATGTGATTCAGAATGTTAGTTGGTAAAGTGATCACTAAGTGAATATTGAAACAGGGTTTGATCCTTAACCAGGTCAGACCTGGCACTTATAAGAGACAGACTCTAGACAGAAACTACTTCCTGAACAGTCGGTTAACCTCCAATTTTATTGGAGATGTTCATTTAGTCAGCCATTTTGAATACTTCAATGCATTCAGAAAGCCTATTTGGAACCCAGTATATAACATTTTTGTTTACTTTCAGAAAGCAGATTTGAACCCAGTATATAACATTTTTTTTTATTTTCAGAAAGCAGATTTGGAACCCAGTATATACCCAGTAGTACACCATTACACTCAGCAAGTCATAGTGGTCTTATTGGTATGTGTTGTTTATTTAGCTGTGGCACTGAAGGATATTTATATGATGTTTGGTCTCAAGCACAAAAGTTATCAACTTACAAATATACATCAGAGGCTATACAGGTAACGAGGAAATTCTAAAGAGACTTTGTATATGAACTTGATTCTGATTTTCACTTGCCTGCACAAAGTATAGACACCAGAAGTTACTCTGAACGTAAGAGTAATGGTTTGATGGATGTATTCATATCTGCATTTCAGATGAAGCTGTATTGTTAAAGTAAATACACATATATATAATGGTAATATTTGCTTGTTGCTGGCTGATATTCAAGAACACTAGCTTACAATACTTTCAGTAGTTTGATTATCAAAATCTAAAATTGTGTATGAAAGCAATCATTTGCCCACAACTGATATGATAATGGAATATGTTTATTTTGAGAACAGTTATGGAACAAATGGTTTTTGTCTTTATACATTTGTTTCATTGCTTATTGTTATAATACAAATCATATTTTAACAGTAATTATATCAACATGTCCTAAATATAAATATGTTCTATGGGAGCCTTGGTGTCTGAGTAGTATAAAGTGCATGCTTATGGTCATAGTGCCTCTTCCTAATCTAATCCAACTCTGGGCAGATCTTAATGTCAGGAAGTTTCTCAGTTCTCTTGCTGAATGTCTGTGGTTCTCTGGTAATCTGGTTTCCTCCACCATTCCAGAACTGACTACCCCGATACAAGTGAAACATTCTTGACTGGGGTGTTAAAACCTTTCTCCACTCCATTTCACTCATAATACAAATTAAATTTAAAAGTTTTTTACATCAAAGTGTCTTAAGTAAATACTCATAATTTTGTCACTTGGAGCCAGATTAACTATGCAAGATTGACATTGAATTATAATATTTATCTTGCTATTTTGCAGATTGTGTTAGATAGTGATTTGTTGCACATCATTACTAAGACTGGACTAGAGACATACACAGCAAGATGTACGGCAGGGGCTATACATAACACCGAGGTGTTTGATAACATACACAAGGTAACCACAAGCTATTGTAACTATCGTAATTTACGCAACACTCACTTTCAGGAAATTTGATCCAAGAATTATTTATAGTACTTTTTTTCTCTTATCCAGTGTAATTACATATTCATGTTACTATTTATTCAGGAATCAATCTTTGATTTAATGCACTTTTACACTGGCATTGGTTCATTTACACTGGCATTGGTGCACTTTAAACTTGCATTCGTGCACTTAAAGCTGGCATTCAGGTGCACCTTTTTTTTTTTTACTGTAAAATCAATAATTTTTAAGGTGTCCAAATATCATTTGTATTATTGTCACCTTGACCCATAAATATACATAGCAACAAAATAGTATATAAGTATGTTACATAAACTTACTTTAAAAAATAACCACAGGTTACTGATTTATCATCCAACAAAACATTTTTCTTAGTACCACAAAATTAGACACCTAAAAAATTAACAAGTTTTACAGTTTAACATTTACATGTATATATTATACTGATTGTCTTATTTCTTTTATTTTAGACATTTCCGCCAGCGGATCTTGAAATTTGCCTTTGTGGAGTTCATCCATTTATGGGAGCAAGGGACATAACTTTGACAGATAAACATGTCATTTTGTTATCTAAAATGGATGATTCTTCTAGGTGAGCATATTCTGAAAAATGTTCAATGGACAAAAATTGCAGCTTATTATGATATGTAAATAGCTTATCAAGTCTGGTTTAATTAGAGATATTGACAAGTACATGTAAGGGGCCTCGGTGACCAAATGGTCTAAATCTCGCACTTTGGACATTGCCTCGACTCACTGCCTTTGATCCATTCTCGCTTAGACAGATCCTAGAGATAGAAAGTTTGTCAGTTCATGTGCCTAAGAATAGCTGTTTTCTCACAGGCACTTTGAAAATAAATAAAGTCCTTAAAGTTTTTTTTGAAAAACATTTACCAAACTGCAGACAGAACAGAAATACTGCAAGGGAAGTAGTTAATTTGTGCATAGACTGGATGTAAATAGAAATGGTGAAAAGTGTAAATTTAGTCTTCATACCTCTGAAGTAAGTTTTAGCACTGATCAGGCAAACAAATTTATTTTCAACAGAAGGCAAAAATACCATGCTCTCTTTGATTTAACTTATTTTAAAGTTATTCCTTAATAAATTTGCCAAGATGATCTGTCCTTAATAGTACTATTGCAAACAGCTGTACCATATATACTTCATTATTTAAATGAGTTATCTCCCCTTAGACCACAATGTACAACCTTTAAGCAATCTCTCTCTCTCTCTCTCTCTCTCTCTCTCTCTCTCTCTCTCTCTCTCTCCTCTCTCTCTCTCTCTGAACATGAAGTAAAAATTAAGAAAATTTAAAAGGTTCACAATTTTATCTGCCAAATATCTTTTATTTCCACTTTATTTAACTTTTCTTCTTCTTTTAAAAAGATAATGACAGTAAATTTTTGTAAAAAAGAAAATGGTGATTTGAGGTAATGCTTTCTCTTTGAATAATACTTAAGGCAGTGTCCTGTCCAGAAAAATATGGGGAATATCTTTACCAAAACAAGATCAAACTTTGGAGTTTAATCTATCATTCTTCAAAAGATCAGTACTGTCTGTAATTTACAAGTTCTCACCCAAATTCTTTTATTGTTATCATGCCATCAGAGACATATATAACACATTATACAAAAGTGTATATCTCCGATTCAAAATCTTTTATTACTATATAAGACATGTGTCAGTTCCGTATAAAAAAAGAAGTTAAAAACAGTTAAAAAAGCAGTATTAGGTACTTATAATTTTCAACAAAGATTGACAAGAAAGAGATCCAGATGTCTGAGATGCAGTAATTTTTAAAGAATTTTGTTTTTTGGGACCAATAGAGCAATGACTCATTTCTAGACTGAACACTAATTAAAGTATGTTTTGTTATGATGCTATGTTCTGTTTTGTATTGCTACATGTTGTCCTGACGTTTTATTGTTGTGATCTATATTGCAGGAAATCGATACTATGTTCTGTTTTGTATTGCTGCATGTTGTCCTGACGTTTTATTGTTGTGATCTATATTGCAGGAAATCTAATAGTGACTGGAGTTTATATGCTTTAGAGAAATCTCCCGTAGCTGATCTCTACAGAGATATGGTCAGTATATAAACAGTGCTGTCTTTAAATTTTTATATCCTGAAACATGTTTTACAGCTGTTAGTAGGGTCACCTGATTTTTACTGGTAATGAAGTACTAATTAAAACCAAAAATAAAGTGTTATCACTGTGCTGTTTGTATATAAAATTTTGATTTTTTCAAAGGCAATTTAATGTGTCGCTCTGTTATGAAAAAAATATAAAATTTTAAGATTAGTTCATCAATTTTGTCCTACATTTACTTTTTGTCCCAGTTTGGATTTTGGCCATTGAAATGTCCTATGAGCCTTATTAAGCTTTTTATTATTATTATTTATTTATTATTTTTTTAGAATTATTATTGATGTTTGTTAAATGATTCTTTGATCTGGCATTTCATTTGTATAAATATGTTTTAAATTAAAACACAATTACACCTTGATCTGATTAATTCAGATGTTATAATGTTATAAATGTTACAGTCCATTTTAAATGTTGCTGGTCTTAGTTGGATTCAACATAAACAGTGAGAACATGCTTTTATAATCATAACCTAATGCATCTTTTATTTGGTTATCAATGTTGTAGGAATTCAATTAAATCTTTATTTTTCTTCCAGTTTTCATTTGGTGTGAAATACCAACAGACCAGTTCAGCTACCTACCTACATTTGCTATTGGAAGGTCACATGATCCTCAGAGGTGCATTGATTGGCTGTCAGAATGACAACCTCCAACTCCAAGACTTGTTGCATGAATCATGCGCACTTCTAGGGGAATATTATGCCATGTAAGTAATACTTATACATGTTTTATACAATGAATCACATGTAGTTAACTAAAAAAAATCACTTGACTTCTGCTCAGATTTCTCAGTTTTTTTTTGTTTTTTTTTTTTTTTTTTTTTGGGGGGGGGGGGGGGGGGGATATGTGATTCATTGATTGAGGTTCTATGTCCCAGTCAAGATGATTTCCCACTTATCTGGATGTCCCAATTTAGAGTAATAAAAAATAAAAATAAAATACATGTATTTATTTAACAAAAATACTGTTTTATTTATTTTTTTCTGTGACATTGTGTGCATTACAGAAATTTATCCCTCATCAGTGAAACTAGGGGCCAAAAAAGTTGATAGATAAAAAAATAATAATCCAAAAATCTGAAAACTAATGAACCCAAAGTTCCAAAATTATATGAGTCCAAATCCAGCTAATGAATGCTTTGCATGAGAGAACAAACTTGAGTTTTATATAAATTTCAAAATTAAGATGACTGAAAGTTTTGCCACATAGTACATTTTCTGACAGCACAAAGTACTGTCTACTGAGTTATGAATACCCTTGGGGTGTTTTACTCCACCGGCAGCAGTATCCACTCAGAGGTAATAAAAATTGTTTTAAAAAAATCCTTATGTAGCTGTAAATGATATACAGTTCAGTCATATTTAAACACCGTCCCTTTGAAGATGAATCAAAGTAAATCCTAATATGTCTGTATTTTAATTTCAGGCCAGATTGTGAAAACTGGAGATTAGCACTGCCATATTACATTATGTCTGGGATGAATGTAGCAGAAGTTGTGCGACAGGTTGTGCAGTATAAACAACATACAAAAAAGGTCAATGTCATAAAAATTCTGCACTGCTTTGGATGATGGCTTGTTTAATTTATCATAACTATACTTTAATTTGTAGATTTTCCATTGTCATTATTTGTAATGTTAAACTTATTTTTTAATTGAAGCCCATATATGGGAGGTCTAAAATGCCAGCTTATGGATCACATCTCTGTCCCTGAGTTTGAACCTGGCATGGTACAGATCCTAGTGAAAAAAAAAACAAAAAAAAACTTGTCTTATTGCATGCCAACTGCGTAAAACAACGTAAATCCACTCAGCTTGATTCATAGACTGCACTTGAAAGTGGAGTGAAATAAAAGAGTTTTATGGCCAAGTCAAGATTTTCAAACATATTTAAACAGTTCTGGGATAGTGGAGAAAATAGCAGATGTTCAACAAGGGAATTGATACACTTTAATACATTAGGATCTGCCTCGGCCATGATTCAGACCTAAGGAGTGAGACACTATGAACTCTAAGCATGTGCTTAGGGCTACTCAGATATTTTTCTGGCCATTTTGGGAAAGGGACCTTGGGATGAAATTGGGAAAATCATTGACAAAATCGACATTTTGGGAAAAAATTTTCATTAAACTTTAAAAATTTTCACATTGTCAGCACATCAAATATTTTGCCTGGAATATTTACTATTTTGATACATGCTGGTAGTCACTCATTTGTACCAAATCACTCAGACATTAACACAAAATCTTCATAGACTGGCTTCAATACAAACATCTGAAAAAGTTGTTTCATGAGTTGCTCCCATTCTACCAGATCCTCATTGAGTATAAATCAAAAATTGCATAAATACAGGTTATCATAAAGATACATGTATACCAAAATTATAGAGTTTTTTCACTTTTTCGTAAGTTTCTCAAAGCAGGATCATTTGGGAATTTTTACCTACAAAATTGGGAAAAATGTATGCTCTTTGGCATTGGGAATGGGTCCCTTTACCGAACCCTGTGAGTGGCCAGAAAAATCCCTTCACCTCTATATAAAAAACAAGAGTGCCTTTAATTAACATTTTGTAGATGTTAAAAAAGATATGAACAAATATTTAAAAACAAGTTATGTTAAGAAGCCATTAATATATGCACTATTTTAAAAATATCAGAAATTCTTGACAACTCTTTTTTCTATTTGTTCATGTACATTTTATTTTATTCATTTTATTCAAAAAAATTGAAATATTGTTCTGGTGTATTATTTTGGAATTTTTGATTAAAAAAAGTATTTAGAATATTTGTCTTTTTTTTTCAGACAACACCATATTGTTTTGGAAAAGGATTCTTACACTACTTGAATCATGTCTTGTTTATGGATGATGAACCTTTTAATCTAAAAGAGGTAAGTACACATGTACTTGTATACTTATAAACAATTTGATATAACCAGTAAGTCCATGTTTTCTAGTTTTTCTGCCAGAAAGGTTGTATTCAAAATGTTTATATAATAATTTATTCTGAAAATTTTTGTTCAAACTTTTGCAATTAATGTTATGAACATTTTTAATAATTCTAGTTTTAAGCATTGTTGTCAACACCAAATATAAAAATTTTAGAAAAAATTTCATCATAGATCAAAAGTGTTACCAAATTATAGTTATCTTGCTGCAGACAAAAAATCTTTAGTCAGAAAAACTTTTAAAGTTTAAATTTTATTTAACTATCTAGGATGAAGGAGATCTAGTCTTGGAGGTGTGTAATGAAGCTATTCCACACAAATTATCGAGTGTTATTCTGTTGTCAAGGATACAATCATTTAATGCAGGTACATATAATATACATATAAAAATACTTTTTTGTGATTTTTTTTTTTATTTAATGCATAGTTTGAGTATCAGCATTAGGCAAAGTGTTCTTGGATTAAAAATACATGAGGTTTTCTTAAATGGTGTTCACCGGCTGACCAACAATCAATTAAATTTAGTATTTGTGAGAACTGTTATTGAAAACAGTTACATAGCAAATTTCTTTGTAATGTCATTCTTACTGGAGAAAATTGACTTATGTCATTCCATATCCTGTACCATTTTTGATACAGTGAAACTTGTGAAAACCAGACCGGCTCCTTTCCTTGAAAAAAATCTGGTTTTTAAGGTTATTCGCTAGAGTTCACATGAAATGATAGACGGGTGGGATCAGACATCATCATTATGATGTATAACTTGAAATACGACGTATATCATAAAGTTTTTATGGTAAGTAACGTGTATTTTAAGTTGTTTTTATTTCGATGCAAACATATCGGCAATTGAATTTACTGACATGGTACATAATCGATGTTTGGTTTATGTCGATTTATGATAACAACTGCCATTCCATTGTTAAGAAACTTGTTTTCCTTATTTTTCTATCATGACTGCGCAGAATGTTTTATCTATACAAAGCGCATTTCAGTTGTTCAATTGAGAGCCGAATAATTTCATGATTTGAGATCATCTTAACTGCGACTATCCTATCCTAGAATGAAGTTTTGTGTAACCTCAAAACTTATTAAAATATCAATCTTGACTGAAATTTTGTCAATTTAAGATAGCGAGAAAGTTGTGAATTATCACTGTGATATCGAGTCATACCAGCAAAATGAACCAACAAAGGTGTTCCTTTAAAAATTAACGCGTTACAATGGAACACAAGCTAACCTCGATTTCGGTTGACTGATCTCATTAATCCGATAATTATTGTTTATTTGTGACACCTTTCACACGTGTTAATGTATACTGAAGCCATTTGATGACGGTAATAATTTGTATTTCTTACAGTTTTGTTTTACTTAGAAGTTAAATGATGTTATTTATGATATCGGAAACTACTTTTACTTTTATTTGTAGTTAATGTTTTTATAATACATGTATTGGAAATAACAGTAATTTTGTTACAAATTTGCAAGTTTAAAAAATTTCAATAAAATTCTCGGTTTCGGTTTCGGTTTTTTTTTTTTCATAATCAGAAAATCGAATCCGGTTTACAAAGGTGAAAATATATAGGTTTTTTATGATCCGGACTGTGAGATGCGTCCGTTTTTCAGAATTCACAGGATCCGGTTTATTAAGGTTTCTATCATATAGAATAAAGAAGAGAGTAAATCGGGACAAGCATACATGTCCTGTTTTCACAGGATTCCGGTTTTTCCAGGGTCCGGTTTTCACAAGTTTCACTGTAGTACAATCCTGGGATTTTACAATGTACATGTTAAAAACAACATTGAACATATAAAGTAATATAAATTGTACATATAAAGTAATATACATTGTACATGTAAAGAAATAAACTTTGTACATGTAAAGAAATATACATTGTACATGTAAAGAAATATACATTGTACATGTAAAGAAATAAACAGTGTACATGTAAAGAAATATACATTGTACATGTAAAGAAATAAACAGTGTAAATGTAAGGAAATAAACAGTGTAAATGTAAGGAAATAAACATTGTACACATAAAGAAATAAACATTGTACATGTAAAGAAATAAACATTATACATGTAAAGAAATAAACATTGTACATGTAAAGAAATATACATTTTATACATGTAAAGAAATATACATTTTATATGGGAAAAAAAAACAATGTACATGTAAAGAAACATGGTTTCACAGCCAAGACAGTTTGGAGACCAGTGTGACCCATACAGATGATGAACTGGCAGTTGTGGCTATAGAATCTTTAAGCAAAAACTAGGCAATTAACACTGAATTGATTTTGTTTGTCTTAACGTTTTTACAATCATGTTATTGCAGATAGGAAAAATTATAATTTGACTCGTTTTATTTGTATTTTTACAGAAAAAGCAATTTCAATATTGCAGTCCTGGTTAAAACAAAAGTCAAGTGCACAGGAAAGTGCCAGGTAATGTCTAAATACAGATGGGGGTCTCGGTGGCCAATTGGTCTAAAGCGCGTGCTTACGGATCACAGTGCCTCTCACCGCTTGGGTTCCAATCCAACTTGGAAGAGATTCTAGTGTGAGAAAGTTTGTCATTTCCCTTGCAGGAGGTCAATGGTTTTCTCCCACACTCCAGTTTCCTCCACCATCCCAGAACTGACTGCCTCGAAATAAGTGAAAGAATTTTGACTGGCACGTAAACACATTTACTCCACTCCACTCCACTCTAAATACAGATGTATATAAAACCCATTATGTGTTTAAATTTTTTATGACTTGAAAATGGATTTGACTTGCAATATAAAGCAACAAAATATAACTCTGTATTGTTCTGTTCTAAAAAGTTAAGAATGACATTTTTAATTCAAAAGGTACTTTGTAATGTTTCTTTTTTATATCAAAGAGCAATTACGTATTTTATTTTATTGTCTTTTTTCCATTTCCTTCACTTTCTTAGCCTTTTCCTCATTTACTCACCTCCCTGTAAAATCTCCCTTTAAACTCTTTGTCCTGTTACCACCTGTTTATACACATAATCTACCTTCCTTTTATTTCCCTAGCTGTCTTCTCTAACCCCTAAAGCTCATTTCTTTTTCCTCAACACCCTTCCGCGCTTATCTTTCTTCCCCCCCCCCCACCCCCAAACTCCAATACATCCCATCCTGTAAATCTCTCCCTGTTCTTCCAACACTCCCCTTAACCCCTCCATACACATAATGTCACTTATCTTTCCTTCCCTTTATATCACTTCCTTTTTTAACCCTTCCTGCCCTTAACCCTCTTCCAAAATCTCCTCCCTAACAATATGCCCTTAACATCCTTTCCTTTCCTTCCATACATATTAAACCCCTTCCCAACACATTAAACCCTTCCCTCCACTCCTCTCCCTAATCTCCCATGTGATCTCCCTCTCCTCATCCTTTCCTCTCCTTAACTCCCATTTCTTTAATCCCTCCTTCTCTCCCAATAACCATCTTCCCTAAACCATCTCATATAAATCCCTTTTCTTCATCCCATTCTAAACCATCCCTTTCTCCAGCCCCCTCACTTCTACCCTCCCTTCCTCCTAACCTTGCTCCCCTTCACCCCCTTAACCACCTTTCCTCAACCCTTTCCCTCTACGTTTCTCCTCTGCCCCTTCCCTCCCCTCTACCTATTCCCTCTACCCTTCCTCCTCTTCACCCTTCTGTCTATCCTCACTTCCCTCTCCTTAACACCCCTTCCCTTTCCTTCCCTCCCCTTTACCCCTTCCCATCCCTCTACCCTCCCCCTTCCTTCCCATCCCTCTACCCTTATCCCCCTTCCTTCCCATCCCTCTACCCTTATCCCCCCTTCCTTCCCATCCCTCTACCCTTATCCCCTTCTTCCCATCCCTCTACCCTTATCTCCCTTCTTCCTTCCCATCCCTCTTCCCTTACTCCCCCCTTCCCATCCCTCTACCCTTATTCCCCCCTTCCTTCCCATCCCTCTAGCCTTATTCCCCCCCTTCCTTCCCATCCCTCTACCCTTATTCCCCCCTTCCTTCCCATCCCTCTACCCTTTTCTCCCCCCCTTCCTTCCCATCCCTCTACCCTTATCCCCCTTCCTTCCCATCCCTCTGCCCTTATCCCCCTTCCTTTCCTTCCCACTACCCTTATTCCCTCCCTTTTCCTTTCCTTCCCACTACCCTTATTCCCTCCCTTTTCTTTTCCTTCCCATCCCTCTACCCTTATTCCCCCCTTTTCCTTCCCATCCCTCTACCCTTATTCCCCCCTTCCTTCCCATCCCTCTACCCTTATTCCCCCCTTCCTTCCCATCCCTCTACCCTTATTCCCCCCTTCATTCCCATCCCTCTACCCTTTTCTCCCCCACTTCCTTCCCATCCCTCTACCCTTTTCCCCAATCCTTCCCATCCCTCTGCCCTTATCCCCCTTCCTTTCCACTACCCTTATTCCCCCCCCTTTTCCTTCCCATCCCTCTACCCTTATTCCCCCTTTTCCTTCCCATCCCTCTACCCTTATTCTCCCCTTTTTCTTCCCATCCCTCTACCCTTATTCTCCCCCTTTTTCTTCCCATCCCTCTACCCTTATTCCCCCCCCCTTTTCCTTCCCATCCCTCTACCCTTATTCCCCCCTTTTACTTCCCATCCCTCTACCCTTATTCCCCCTTCCCTCCCTCCCCTAATCCCCTACCTTGTCATCCCTCCCCTTATCCCCCACTTCCTTACCATCCCTCCCCTTATCCCCCTTCCTTCCCATCCCTCTACCCTTCCCTACCCTCGTTTTCCCTCAACCCACCCTCTTCTCTTAACCCCTTCTCTAACCCTCCCTTATCCCTTCCCTTTACCCAAACTCCCTTTAATTATTCACTTACCTTAATGCTTTAATTACCATATCTTGCTATAGCTTACTTTTGGAGTCAATGATTTTTGAAGATGGTGACATCTCTGTGTAGGTAAAATAATTTGTACTAGACTATCCTGTCATTACTTAAGCTGGTGATGTCTCAATAAAAGTTGATTTGTGTTTTATAAAGACTGAACCTTATTAAATTGTTTTATCTAATGACATCTTTGTACATGTATCATTGAAATAATTTTACTAGACCATCCAAAAATAACCAAGTTGGTGACATCTCAATATAAGTGAATCACTAACAAGGGCCATCAAATCAAAGCTGCATTAAGTTTTTCAATTTTCTGAATTTTTTGGGGTTTTTTAAAAATATTTTTTTAAAAATAGATAACTTCTAAAATTCCATTTCTATAAGCTGTAAATAAATGGAATCCCCTAACTGGTTGGTCAGTGTTTATCGATGATTAAATTCTGAGCTGGGAGCATGCCCACGGATGTATGGAAACTCCGATAAATCGAATGTGAAATCTGAATTATTGTATTAATTGTTGGTCATTAACATCCAGATGTATTTGCAATGGTGTTATGTATCCCCTACTAAGGCACAAATGAAGTTCTGTGTTTAATTTATGGTATTTCACGGTTTTGTAAGTTGTGTTAAAATGACCCGGTTTTTTGTGACGTAAACATGTTCTTATATTAGATCCCACATGCTACATTTCGCTGGGAAATTGTTGTTTCTGTATTTATTCATGCTTTTATCATTGAACCAAATGTAACATTGTTGATTGGGAACATCATTAATTAGATCAGCACTGTTTTAATTTTTTTCTTGGAAAACTTAATGCAGCTTTAAGCCATTAATATTTAAATAATATTACAAGATATATTTAGACAATGAATTTATGAATTTTTTTTAAAAAAAAAATATTTTTTGAATTTTGATTCTCATTGAATGCACTCAGTAAAATTGAATTTTATGTCCAAGTGAAGATTATTTTACTTATATTGAATTCAGATTTTTTACAAACTTTATAAGGTTAAGAGAAAAACCTGCAGTACTTATTCCATTGCTCAGTATGCCTGCATTTATGTGAAGGGGAAATAAATATATGTGATGTGTTTAGCATTAAAAGGGAAGTAACTTGGATTTAATCCTTCACTATCTGAAAGTCTTAATTTAAAAATGCCAAATGATGGCCACATGGAAGGGTGTCAAATATACTATGGTTCAGGTTACTTAAATCTTTGACAGGGTATATTTTAAAGGGTCATGTAGACTGCAAGTTTTTCACCCCAGCCAAAATTATTTCAGATTTAGAAAGGAAGGGAAGGGAGCATAAAGGGAAGGGAAGTCAAGGGGAGGTTTCGAGTTAGCCATGCCGTTCTTAGATTGAGAAAGAAAGCGTGCCTTAGGAAAACCACCAACCTTTTTGCAAGCAAACAGAAATTTTCCTCACACAAGGATCTGCTCTAAAAATATTCAAATCTAATTAGTGACATAGGCACTGAAATCTGTGGGCCATAACATACTTAATTACGGTTTGTTTTCAATAAATGCATCTTTTAAAATTGGAAATCAAGAATTCTGAATTATTCTCCAATTTTTATACGCCCGTCATATGACGGGACGTATTATGTTACGGTGCTGTCCGTCCGGGCGGGTGGGCGGGCGGGCGGGCGTCTGTTAACAATTTGTATTCCGTTCAATAGAGACCACAAACATTTATGGATTCAAATGAAATTTGGTATACAGCTTTACCATGGTAATACCTTGTGCAAGTTCGAATTACAACTTTTTCGGATTATTTTTGGAGGAGTTATGCCCCTTTTTTAACTTAGAAATTTTTGTATGTATGACCATGTGGTTTCCGATCATCAGAGCCTACAACTATTTATGGATTCAAATGAAATTTGGTATACACATTTACGATGTTATTATCTGGTGCAAGTTCGAATTACAACTTTTTCAGATTATTTTTGGAGGAGTTATGCCCCTTTTTTAACTTAAAACACCTTTTTATCATACTGCACAGATCACGACAACAGTTCAAATTATAATTAAGCTTTATAGATATAAATTATTTCAGGTTGGTTAAAAAAAAGGTTCTCAAAACATTTCAGACAAAAAATGTATTTGTTTCCTAAAATCTTCCTGCATGCAATGCTTAACACATGAAAACACTGCCATGACCTAACATTATATTTTAAACTTCTTCCTTCCTGGAAATGAATATGAATTATATAGCAGTCTACCACTATCCATTTAGCAATATATTTTTACATACATATATCCTAGTTGTACTTATACTTCTCAGTAAGGAATGGAACAATCTAGAGGATTAGTGACGAATTCATTCGGAACATCCTCTGGATGTGAAATGATAAAGGCGACAACTTTCTCCTTTTTAGCAGCATATATTTGCATCTTGGGGACCTTGAAAACTCCTCGATAGATTTTGCTAAAAATTTCTGAGGTTATGGAGTCTAATGCGATCTAGCTATCTAACTTGGTGAAATTTTTGGGAAAAATCGGTATCATACTTAATTTGGGGTCAAACATGCGAAAAATGAATTTTTCCAAAAAACAATTACGTTTAACGCACTCCTGTTCAATAACAGTTCATTGTACGAAAAAGTCGTCCGTTGACCGAAAAATGTTTAAGATCTGACGGAAAAGACGGTATTTTTATATTTTTTCTATCTTTTACATAAAATCCACAATAACTGTTTAAAGTCGGCGCTATCATCCAAAAACAATTTAACGTACCGTTTTGAATTCGTACCCATATTAAAGTAACCAATTCTTTACCAAATTATTGGTAGGTTTGGCACTTATCCGTTAGGTCTGTGTCAAACTTTTGAGTGGCAAGTTCTGTGGATGAGCTCTACTGATAGAAATCCTCTAGATTGTTCCATTCTTTCCCGCGAAACCCCTAAAGGTGTTGCCACACTAGTAAATAGTACTACTCGATCAATATAACACGGGCGTAATATGCTACGCTCGGCGGTGCTCTTGTTTCTTTTAAACTAAGTTTCTTTTTACATTATAATAATACTAATAGTTTATCTTAGTTTAGATATAAGGTTCAATGGACTAACTGTTTTACTTGGAACGCAATTTCACATCAGAACATGGGATCTCGGTGGCCAAGTGGTCTAAAGTGCACATATGGATCACAGTGCCATTCATTGACTAGGTTCTAATTCAGCTTGGACAGATCTTCATGTGAGAAAGTTTGCCAACAACTGGTGGTTTTCTCCGGCACTTCTGTTTCCTACACCATCCTAGAAATGACCTTCTTGATATAAGTGATAGAATCTTGACTCAGGCATAAACACCATTGTTCAATTTATTCATTCTTCAGAATACATTATTATTGACTTATTGACTTACTATTTACACACAAGCAAGCACTTATTTTTCTCATTCTCCAAGGGACCCAACTTTATTGATGGGTTTGATCCCATTTTTTATTCCATAATTTCCAGGACTTGGACACAATTTGTGTCTTTGTTAATCCCAATCTTTATTACCATCCATTCCTCATACAATGACATATATTCTTGGACTTGGACACAACATGTGCCTTTGTTTTATCCCAATCTTTATTACCATCCATTCCTAATAAAAAGTCATACATTCTGGGACTTGGACACAACATGTGCCTTTGTTTTATCCCAATCTTTATTACCATCCATTCCTCATAAACTGTCATACATTCTGGGACTTGGACACACCATGTGCCTTTGTTTTATCCCAATCTTTATTACCATCCATTCCTCATAAAAAGTCATACACTCTGGGACTTGGACACAACATGTGCCTTTGTTTTATCCCAATCTTTATTACCATCCATTCCTCATAAAATGTCATACATTCTGGGACTTGGACACAACATGTGCCTTTGTTTTATCCCAATCTTTATTACCATCCATTCCTCATAAAATGTCATACATTCTGGGACTTGGACACAACATGTGCCTTTGTTTTATCCCAATCTTTATTACCATCCATTCCTCATAAAATGTCATACATTCTGGGACTTGGACACAACATGTGCCTTTGTTTTATCCCAATCTTTATTACCATTCATTCCTCATAAAATGTCATACATTCTGGGACTTGGACACACCATGTGCCTTTGTTTTATCCCAATCTTTATTACCATCCATTCCTCATAAAATGTCATCATTCTGGGACTTGGACACACCATGTGCCTTTGTTTTATCCCAATCTTTATTACCATCCATTCCTCATAAAATGTCATACATTCTGGGACTTCTACACAATATGTGTCTTTGTCAATGCCAGTCTTTATTACCATCCATTCCACATCTGGTATCATATTTTATGGGACTTGGACAAACTTTGTGGCTTTGTTAATCTCAATCTTTAATACCATCTATTGCTCATAAGATGTCACACTTTCCGGGACTCGGACACAATTTGTGTCTTTATCAATCCCAGCCTTCATTACCATTCATTGCTAATATTAAACATACATGTAGGAATTTTAACAGTGTATTATTTTTAGCAATTTTCATGCTGGGACAGTAGCACTAATTTAAATACACTGCTGAAATATTTTTGACTTATAGTCTATTTCTCAAAAGTTGTTTTGCACTAATTTCGATCCACCCAAATAAGTTGAGAATGTAAATTGGGCTAAAATATGTACACTCTAAAATTAGTAAGTTTACAGTATATCATACTATTTGGGACAATTTGTTTCTTCAGATTTAAATAACAGTAAATCAAGATTTTATATGTGTAGCCATCATGAAATCTTACATTCTTAAAAATGTACATGTTGAAATTTTCTTTACACAAAAATTGCATTGCAATTTTGACCAACCACTTGAGTACCTGTATTTTGTTTAATTTAAATATGAAAGAATTACGATAGATTTTCATTCATCTTTGATGTTTGTGTAAGTTAATAATATAAATACAGTGCAACTTCCAAATACCGGCTTCGTGCGGGACTGAGGAATTTGGCCAGTTTTAGAGGGCTTTATGAATCTGGTAATCCGATCCTGTCCGAATCTCATCCGTTTCAGAATTTTATCAAACAGTGTATTGAAAAAATATGAAAAAGTCATTATTTTCTCATAAGCATTGATCATACATGTAATTCATACATCATAATGAATTAACAAGTACCTTGTGTATAAATCTAAAGCTTACAAGCTGGCAGATTATTACAAACAAATGTACAATATCAAAAAAATGATACACATGTTCTGCTTGTGTTAGTAAGGCACACACGGTACAGCATCTGGATGAAAATGAAACACTTTATTTTTCAAAAAATAGTTTTATATAAATTGTATACGCTATTTACATAAATGAAGCAAAAATATTATCACATCACTTAAAATAAGAGCCGATTAGGCACCAATCCGATTTTTCAGTATTTCTAGTGACCGATTTCCAGATCATGGTGACAGAAATGTTTTGATATTGAATTGTACAATGTAATAATTTTTTTTAAGTGTCTAAATAAAAAAGAAATCAATGAATTTTTAAAGCAAAAAATATTTCTTAATATTTTTTTGCCTTGCGCGAGTAAAATAACATTATTGTTTATAAAACATTTTGATCACCATAATAAGAAAACCAATCACCTTATTCAAGTAAAGGGTACTTCCTGGGTAAAAACCTCGAAGTTAAGAAATTAAAAGCATCAGAAAGACAATAATTACAATAGTTTATTATCGAATAATAAAGGGAACCATTTAAGATTAATTTAATAATTTATTCAAGTACATCTGCACATGTAATCCAGTCTATTGGTACAATAATGTGTACATTACGACACGTTGTTATTTCAGTAATCGGATTAGCAGATAGAAAATCACAAATATAAACAAAGAAGGATAAATTTCGGACCGATCTCATGTGTCCGATATGAGGAGGTGATCGCTTTTTAGAAGGGCCGGTATTCGGAAGTTGCACTGTACTTGTTTACATGCCATAATGCATCAAATCTATTACATTACTTTAAGCACTAACTAAATTAATCCCAAAAATACTGAAAATATAAGGGTTAGGATTGTAACCATGGTGATTATAGCATGAATGACACTGATGACCCATACTTTTTAGCTCAGATGAGCTATTGCTATCCATCTTCGTCCATCATCCAGTGCGCGTAAACTTTTAACATTTTAATCTTCTCCAAAACCACTGGGCCAAATTTTATGAAACTTAGTTATCAACATGCCTGGGTGAAGACCTTTCAGATTTGCACAAATGAAGGAGTTATGTCCCCTTGGGGCCCCATAAGGGGGGAAACAGTGAAAAATGTACAAGAGGTATATCTTAGTTATTTCATTTATAACATCCTTAGGTCATCTTGTTTCAGATTTGCACAAAGGGTAGTCATAGGGTTCAAAATGGGGAAATGGCAAGGCACTTAGAGGGAAAATTGCTAAAAATTATATATTTGTCAATATATCTTGAAAACCATTAACTTTTTATATAGGCATGTATATAAGAATAATGTAGGTATTGACATGAAGATCATTTTGATATATGGTTCAAGGTCATACTTTCAAAGGTCAAGGTCATAGCTGCAAAAGAAGACTGAAATTGTTAATTACATGTATCTTGAAAACTATTAACTTTTTGTATAGGCATGTATATTAGAGTATTGTTAGAATTAACATGGCAATCATTTTTATTTATGGTTCAAGGTCATAGGTTTAAAGGTCGAGGCCATAGCAGCATAAGAGAACTTAATCACTAATTATCTTCAAAACTATAAACTTTTTATATAGGCATGTATATTAGAATATTGTAGGTATTGACATAAAAATCATTTTGATATATGGTTCAAGGTCAAACACAAAGGTCAAGGTATTAGTAGTACATGTATACGCAGACTGAAATAGTTAATTATCTGAAAAACCATTAACTTTCTGTATAGGAATGTATATTAGAATATTGTAGGAACAAGTATTGATATGACAGGGATTTTTCTGGCTACTCACAGGGTCCGGTAAAGGGACCCATTCCCAATGCCAAAAAGCATACATTTTTCCCAATTTTGTAGGTAAAAATTCCCAAATGATCCTGCTTTGAGAAACTTACGAAAAAGTGAAAAAACTCTATATTTTTGGTATACATGTATCTTTATAATAACCTGTATTTATGCAATTTTTGATTTATACTCAATGAGGATCTGGTAGAATGGGAGCAACTCATGAAACAACTTTTTCAGATGTTTGTATTGAAACCAGTCTATGAAGATTTTGTGTTAATGTCTGAGTGATTTGGTACAAATGAGTGACTACCAGCATGTATCAAAATAGTAAATATTCCAGGCAAAATTTTTGATGTGCTGACAATGTGAAAATTTTTTAAAGTTTAATGAAAAATTTTCCCAAAATGTCAATTTTGTCAATGATTTTCCCAATTTCATCCCAAGGTCCCTTTCCCAAAATGGCCAGAAAAATCTCTGTATGATAATCATTTTGATATATGATTCAAGGTCATTGGTTCAAAGGTCAAGGTCATAGCTGCATAAAAAGAATGAAATTGTTAATGTTTTAGAAATTACTTATTATACTATAGTTACTACATGCGTATTTACTTATAAATGCACTTTGACTAGATATTTCTGATTAATTATTGTGGCAGTTCTAAACTTTAGGGAACTTTGAAAGTTTCTGTAAATAATAAATTGTCTATTGCATTTTGCCCAAATTTTGGACATATCCTCAGGTGAGCATTAAGGCCCATGGGCTTCTTGTTGAAATTTTATTTTATCCAATATATACATATTTAGTTATGTTTATAAAATTTATTTAGATATTTCAAAACATTTTGGTTTTTGTTCTTACCTTTAATATAAACAGGCCCGTATTCAAAGGGGGTGCGAGGGGTGCAAATGCACCCCCTTTGAAAACCATTAAGCACTGTTAAAGCCTCGTTAAAAATTGTTTATCAATATTAAACCCGTACATTGTTTATTAAAATACTCCAAAATGCACCATTTTGCATTTAATTTTCAAATGTTTTGTTTTATTTTTATTTTTATTTTTTTTTTTTTTTGGGGGGGGGGGGGGGGGGGGAATGCCCCCAGACCCTCCTAGTGACTCACCTGTGTTGTGCACAAACACCATTGGTGCATGCGACAGCATTCTTCAAAATTCCCCCCCCCCACCTTTAAAATACCTACCTACAGGCCTGATATATAGTTTAAATATCTCATGAAAATGTAATTATTTTGAAATTATGTAATTACTTCATTCAAAAAACATCAAAATTCTTTTAGCCACTGTGGTAGCTCAGTTGGTAGAGTGCTCGCTCCGTAAGTGGAAGGTCGTGGGTTCGAACCCCTGTTTGGTCTGACCCAAGACTTGAAAGTGGGTAGTGGCTGTTCTTTCCCCAAGCACTCGGCATTACGAAATGAAAGTCATGGTTCTCTGGATGGGAACTTAAAATAAACGAGGTCGCGTGTCATGGCAGGCATGGCACGATAAAAAACCCGGCTGTATAATGCTATCAGCGCGATACACAGACTGGGACTTCAAACACCATTACTCAACTCAACTCAAAATTCTTTTATAACCCGACATTGGATTCCATTCTTAAAAAGACTGTTAATAAATATTTTCATTTATCATTATCTTAGTGTTATAATATTGCAAAATATTATTCAGTCTTTGAATTTGGAGGTCACTTAACTTCCTAAAAAATTGCAAAAAAAACTGTGTATTTTCCCCTTTTTTCAAAGCCAGATACACTAAGAGTTTGATTCGTCATAATTTGTTCTACAAAATATGTTAAATTCATCACGATAACATTTTT
Organism: Tegillarca granosa; assembly: GCA_029721355.1. Lineage (NCBI taxonomy): Eukaryota > Metazoa > Mollusca > Bivalvia > Arcoida > Arcidae > Tegillarca > Tegillarca granosa. The sequence continues at coordinate 37,332,268 of CM056597.1, read as the reverse complement.
TTTCCACTTTCGCCAATTTAACTGCTTATGGGTTTTTAATAACAATTTTTCAAAAGAGCTCTTTCTGACATAAAAGTTTGCAAGTTATAAGTAGATGGTTGTCCATTGCAAGTTATAAGTAGATGGTTGTCCATTTGTTTAACATTAATACACTGTAAATTTTTACACATATTGACTTGATCTGTTATTAAATTGATTTTTTCAGTCTCTGAACATCTGAGAAATAACTCGTTTATATATATGTCATTCATAAATTATCATACATACATGTTTGAAACTAGTCCTATTATAGCAGACTCAAACCACTATGGTAGCTCAGTTAGTAGAGTGCTTGCTTCATATGTGGGAGGTCAGAGTTTGAACCCTGGCTGGGTCTAACCAAGACTTGAAAATTGGTAGTGACTGTTCAAACACTCAAACACTCAACATTTAGAAATGAAAGTCAAGGTTGTCCTTCAAAAGAGACCTTAAAAACTGATGCCCCATGTCACAGCAAGTGTTGCACCCCTAAAGACCCTCCTTGCACATTGCCTTTAGCGCATTGCAAAGGTAAAAATTTCTGCCACTTCACCTGTAGCTGGTGATGTCTCGATATATGTATGTTTGGCTTAACCATTTGGTAATGTTGCATTTCTGTTTAAAAACTAAATTTCTGTTTAAAAAACAATATATAAACTGTTATTTTCAAGCACAAACAGCTATTAGGTTAAAATCCTAGCCACTTCCACCCATATTTTTATATTTTTCTCCAAAAATTTTTTTTTGAAGGAACACAACTTTGTTACATATATGTAAACTATTTATTTATGATATCACTTTCAATTTTTTTTAAATTTAAGTTAAAAGTTTATGTATATACCAGTAACTGTTATTTTCAAGCACAAACGTTTAACAGGTAAGGTCAAAATCCTATGTTCAGAATACATGTATATAATTAATTTAAAAAAATTTTGGGAGAAAAAAATTCTGGTAATTGTGGTTTTGTAATTTAAATAAGGAAAAAACTTCTGGTAATTGTGTTTTTTGTAAAATTGAATTGGCCCTGATAGTAAAAAAAAATTGTTGACATTAAATTTCTGGGTATGTATTAACCCATTAAAATAAAAAAGTAAATCCTCCACAAACATATGTGATTTTACAGTGGTTAATAATTAATCCCCCCCCTCACCCACCTCTCCTCATCCAATCATTTAAATTTTTCAAGCCAAAAATGAAGAATTAAACAAGCATCAGAATTTTATACAGAAAAACTTCTAAAAATCAGATATATAGATAAATGGACTTACCATTATTTTGACCAAAATAGACATGACCATCTGTCTCCATTTCTTCTCACACACACTTCCACACAGACCAAATTCTCCAGAAAAAAGAAAAAATGTTCAGTTAAAACAAAGAATTTCAATATTAAGCCAATAAGGTTCTAGGTTACATTCTGTTAGCCAATCAGAATCAAGATTAAAACTTTGTGTAGGTAGGTATGTTATATACCTGCTGGAAGGTTTGTAGGTAAGAGACCTCCTGATATGTGCTCACCAAAATGTTTTAGTATAAAGTGTTTACCTAACTGTACATAGTGAGGTATAAGATTATTAAGAAGACACAGTAGCAGTTGTGTCCAGCATGTCCCTTCAATATCCATGATCATATTTAGTTGAAAAAGCAAGCAATTCATGTTGCCAGAAAAAGCAAACATTTATGAACTGCTTTTGCTTTTGCTCTTGCTCATGCTTTTTTTTTTTTTTTTTTTTTTTTTTTTTCTTTTTTTTTTTTTTTTTGTTCATTGATTTAGTTAAACTTTAATACATTAAAATAAAAACTCAGTAGATTTAAAATATGTAACAGTTTACTTTATTTGGCAGATTAAGCAAATATGAAAATGGGGTTCTACTTAGCTAAATCTTTGAAAGTCTTTCCCTTTAAAACCAATGGTTATGGTCATAGCTGCATAAAAATACAAGAATACTGAAATGGTCCATTATCTAGAAAACAATATACCAATACTCTTTTTTACAGGCATGTATATTAGAATATTGAAGGTATGATATAACAATAATTTTGATTTTAGATCAAGGTAATTGGTTTGAAAGTCAAGGTCACAGATTTGTCAGAATAGTGAAATTATTATTATTATTATTTTGATGATATAAATAGATGATGACATAGGGTTCTCAATCTTGACATTTGAATGAGGTCAAGGTCAGAGGTTAAGCGCTATATTTTTACCATTGTGTTTTGCTTCTATTTGTGGACTTTTTATAATATTTCAGTACAGATTATAATTTTCATGTTTTATGGCACATTTTGGGCATGATGATAAGATTAGGGTAAAGACCACATTTAAGAAATAAAATTTAACTAGGAAAATATTAACTAAATGTACATTTAAAGATTTTAACATTGGATTTTCAAAAAAAAAAAAAAAATGTTTTTATTTTTATAGTGCTTTAGATTTGCTTGCCATGGCAGTTCTTCACCTGAAGCTTTGTGAGCCAGATTCTGCACAAGTTGCTCTGAATTCAATAGATCAGGTATGTACTTGTTATTGAATTGATATTCACTCATACAATTATGTAAATTAGATTTAACCAGTTAAAGGTAAATTTAACACCTACATTGTTTAAATTGACAACATATAATATGCATGGAACCAGCAGGGGGCCAGGGGTTCAATCCCTTGCTGGGTCATGCAAAAGACATTCAAATTTGAGATACTGCTTCCTTCCCTATTGCTAGGCAATAAAGGGAAAAAAGTAAACTGTTGATGTCAAGATGATATGACTCAGGAAGTGGTATTCTTATCTTTTGCTTACTAACTTGGTGAGCTAGCACCTTAATGAAATGAAACTAGTACAAGGCAGATCATAAACACTCTTAACACCTCATTCATACAAAAACTTGTTTTCTTTAGAGATTAATAACCTTGTTGTCTTGTAAATAGCTAAAAAAATTGCTGATGTGATGTTAAACAACATGACATTAAACCAACAACGTAATAAAAATTGAGGTATCTATACCAGTTATGACTGTTACTTCAAATGTTAGCCTTGAATCATACATGACTAATTGTTTCTTAATTTTAGTGTAGTGGGGCACAGATTCATGGATCCTGTGCCTCACCATATTGGACAGATCCAAGTAAGGAAAAAAATTGTCAGTTTATTTGCTAAAGATGGTGTTATCTAGTCCCTCCTAAGTTTCCACCACCATCCCTTAAATGACTGCCTAAGTATTAGTTAAAAGACATTGACTTGATGTAAAATATTATCACTTCATTCCACTTCACTCTTCTAAACTTTGACAATTCATCTAACTTACAAACTGGTCATAATGCAAATTTCTAAAATCTTAGTCACTGTCTCTAGTATTTACATTTGCATGGAGATTGAAGTGGAGTAATGGTGTTCTACACCCCAGTCAAGTTTCTTTAACATATAATATTGAGGTGGTCAGTTCTGGAAAAGTGGAAGAAACCAGAGTGCCTGGTGAAAACCACTGACCTTTGGCAAGGGAACTGACAATCTTTGTTACGCTGGATTTAAAACTAGGCAGTGAGAGGCACTGTGATTTCTAAAACTACTTAGCTAAGGAGGCACCATTTGCAAGAGAAAAGTGTTTGTTAAGAAGTGTGTATGTATGGCTCATAAGATTAATTTAATATCAAGAACTTTTATACAAGAGAATAAAATGATTGATACACTATTGTTGGCCTTCTATACTTAGAGACAGTCATTAATTAAAAAATGTTATGTTAGTAAATGATAAAAATAACTAATTTATATATTTATTGTCATACAGAAGGAACTGACAGAAGTATGTGCCAGTAACCATCAGCTGTTACATCAGGATTTTCAACAGTTGTCACCTTTGTCACAGGTAAGTAACTGTTTGTTTGTCTTATAATGTTCCCTTTGCATTTTAGAAGAAATAAAAACTTAACCCTTTTTTCAGTATTTTTCATTTATTTATTTATTTATTTTTTATTATTTTTTTTTTCTGCCTTGGTGTCTGAAGTATGTTAATGTTATATTTTTTTCTGTTAGTTTTAGCCTTCAATGTTATTTTAAGCTCCTATAAAAGTGTCAGTTTTTAGCTCACCTGAGCACAAAGTGCACAAGTGAGCTATTGTGATGGGTCATTGTTCTTCATGTGTTGTGTGTTAACTTTTGATTGTTAACACTCCTGAGGCCACAATTTGAAAGCTTTCTTAATCAAACTTGCTCAGAATGATCCTCTTGACAAAAGCTAGCTCAAGTTTGGGTATGGGCCATGTTGGGTCAATAAGTAGGTCACTAGGTCAAATAATAGAAAAACCTTGTTAACACTCCTGAGGCCCCAATTTAAGTGCAATCTTCATTAAACGTTGTCAAATTGATCTTCTTGACAAAAACTAGCTCAAGTTCATATATGGGCCATGTTGGGTTAATAAGTAGGTCACTAAGTCAAATTATACTAAAACCTTGTTAACACATCTGATTGCTCAATTTTAGTCCAATCTTCATCAAACTTAGTCAGAATGATCATATTGGCCAAAGCTAGCTGAAGTTTTTTTTTCTGGTTATGTTGTGTAAATAAGTAGGTCACTAGGTCAAATTATATAAAAACCCTGTTAACATATCTGAGGGCTCAATTTTAGACCGATCTTCATCAATCTTGCCAAGATTCATCCTCCTGACAAAAGCTAGCTAAAGTTCATATATGGGTCATGTTGGGTCAATAAGTAGGTCACTAGCTCGAAATATACGAAAAATTTCTTAAAAAATAGAAGCTGTAGTTTGCCAAAATCAAGCTGAGTGTACATTGTTTTCAGGTGAGCGTCCAGGGCCTTCATGGCCCTCTTGTTATTGTTGTATGCTGGAATATCAGTGTCAGTCTTCATGTCACCATGTTACCATGACGATTGTAAGCTTTGCTGTTAGTGCCAGCCTACATGTTTGTGTCAGCTTTCATAATATTGTCAGCTTCCAAGTTAGTGTTTGCCTTCATGAAATTGTTTTGCTGTCATGTTATTGTCAGCCTTAATGTTACAATGATGAAGATCAGCCTCTTGCACTATTGTCAGCTTTGCTGTTAGCGTCAGCATACATGTTAGTGTCAGCTTTCATAATATTGTCGGCCTTTTTGGTAGTGTCGGTTTTTGCATTATTTTCAGCAATTGTGTCTGTGCTCTTTGTTCTCTTTGACAAGGTTTGAATTTACATGTAATATTAATATGTTGTAAACATGTATATATTTGTAGTTGATGAGATGTCATTGTCCTGATGTACTGATTAAATCTCTAACAAGACTACATGATTCTGGTACAATATCATTGGATCTGAGTATTAAATTACTACAGGTAAATAACAAAAATATAAGAAAAAGTTCTATTCCTCATATAATGAGTCAATCTTTTACTCAAAAAAATGCATTTATTTTTATCGAAAATAACAAAAAAAAAAAAAAAAAGAAAAAAAAAAAAAAAAATACTATTGTATTTGGAGCTCTTAGGGGTGAGAAGTGGCCATTTAAAAATGACAGCTCCTTTAACTTCTAGATTGACATCTCATATTTATTAAATATGAAAAAGTGTCAGTTTCCTGATACCAGGTTAGTGATTTTTTTCTTCCACTTGCCAGAATTGATTTTCTTGGTAAAAATATCATTCCTGGGGCATAAAAACTTCAGTATTGAGGCTTAGTTTGTAAAGATCTTTATGAAGGATAATTTGTATCGATAATAATGAATGTTCTTTTCTAAACCATGTGTAGTTTGGTATTAAATCTTATTTATTTACGGAGGCAAAAAACCAAACATCAATGAATAATACAGTTTTATGCATGATATAGAAAAAAACTTTTGCTACTCATTGCAGTATATGCATTGCCTTTTTTAAGTTTCTGCAACTTTGTCTAAAGCACGTTTGTCTCAATATCAGTAAGATAATATTGCCTTGAATGTACATGTAATACCTTCCTAAATCTTTCACTAAAGATGTTAATTATTCCCATAAGATGACAGACAAAATGAAAAGCATCCATGATGTAAGCATATAATGATTAAATGAAGAATTTTTTTGTCAGGGTCCAAGTGGTCATGGAGAAATGCACAAAAATCTGCACATAAAGGAATATTTGGAATTATTAGTGAATGGTCAGTATTTATCCTTTATGATAATAATAATAATAGTAATAAAGTGAATAATATATAATTCAAAAATTTTTTTGGTCCTATTTATTTATTTATTTATTTAATTATTTGTTTGTTTGTTTGTTTATTAAACAACATGTTACCTATGTATATAACAAAAATAGAAGTTGTGACAGAACACATTTCATTTAATTAGTGATTAGATTTATACAATGATTAATAAGTTATTTTTGTTAATGATGCAATACATTTTTGTTACAAGGATTTTGATTGGTTTGACTTATTTTGTGATTTTTGTATGATAAAAAATGGCTCTAGACATCATGATATATAGGACAAGGCACACACATTTTACTGCATTCCTGTGCCATGGCATTGCCTATTATTATTATTTTTTTAATTAATTTCTTTGTTCATTTATTTATTTATTTTTTCATTCATTCATTCATTCATTTATTTATTTATTTTTATATATTTTTTATTATTTTTATTTTCATCTTTTGGAAAACTTTGAGATATTAGTTGTTCAATCCACCTTCACATTAATTATATTTTGTGATAAATATAGATGACCTCAAAAACTCTTTATTGCTTATTTAAAACCATTGATATCTCAAAGTTATTGTCAAGCCCCAACACTTTAGTTTTGTATCCTTTCCAATTTGAATAGTAGAAACACCTTCAAAAAAAAAAATCAAAGCTTAATAACTCATAGTCATTAAAGTATTATGTAAATGCATATTATTTGTGTATATTTTAATTGGTGCATTCATTATTTATCTATTTTAACAGCCTCACATAGAAGATACATTTTTGAAGATGCTATTGTAAGTTTGTGGTTATTTTTAACTTACATGTGCCATTAGCATAGATGCCATCCATTACCATATGAGTTTTTAACTTGAATTATTGCACTATGGTCCTTAAAGAAAAAAAATCTTGTCATTATTATGGGACTTCCAGTTTGGGTTTTCTCTGTTAATAATGTGGTAAATACATGTAATTAGACATATCCTGAATTTTGTATAATATGTTTATCAATATTTGTCACCCTTCAAAGAAATTTCTCGCATAATGATTGGTTAACTTGCCAGGGTACATGGAACTATGTTCATAAATCTGCCTGGGTACATAAACTCGCATGACATTTGGTGGCTTAAGGGAAGTAACTCTTACATTGTGGTGTTTGGTTACAGTTAACAAGCATGGCAATGACAAGGTTCGCAAATCACTAAGAAAACGAAATTGAAGTTAAAAGAGCCAGACTTGTGCCATCAAATACCAACAAAAGTAATTGATTGGCAACAAAAACGTTTAGGGAGTATTTATATGAAAAAAAAATCAAGATCCAAATTTACTTTAAATGTTAGTAAATACATAGGATACAATAAATGTTGATAAAATGATTGCTTTCTTTTTTTTTCACTGGTAGTGAATATTTGCTTTGAAGAGTGAAAAATAAGTTTGGGGCTCAGGGTACATATATCTTTGACAGAATACATTGGGCTGTATAACCTGCCAAAAACCTGTATAACTTATAATGTCTTCGAAATATCTAAATACGTAAACCAAAAACCTGATTATCTAAAGATGTCAGTGTTTAAAACTGCATTCAGTTTACCCTTTATTGAAAAAAATTAATTTTATAAAATTATTTTTTTATCAATATAAATTGATTGTTATTACAATCTGTGTGATTTATTTTCTTAAGTTTAATCTTATAAGCCCATAATAAATGGAAATCCTGAAAGCTTGGTGCAATTTGATAAAATGCTATTTATCAGCTTGAAGCATTTGCAGAAATTCTTTGTTTATGTTAACAATGGTATCCAAAGAAAGAAACCATGTTCATGCAAGAACTACAACAGATTCTGCAAAGAAAAGAACAAGGGCTGACTGGGACAAACTGACTTCAAGGATTCAAATCGGCCAGGCTCAGATGGGAAAATGGCTTTAAATAAAACAGTAGTTTGGTTTTGGATACACATGACAAAGTGGCCACATTGCTCTTGAAGACACACTTTTTTGCTGCATTTGTTGACGTTGCCTCTTATTCCATAAAGAATCTGATAATCATTGTTTTTATATAAGATTTTTGGTAGATCAAACTAGCAGTAGGTTTCCCCATGAATTTTAACATGAGTAAAGATTTTATCACAGAACCAAGTATTACATTTTTCATGAGAGGTATAGTTAAGTAAAAATGCACCATTTATATATAATACATAGGACTTTAATGCAGGATGGTAGAAATGGTAAAAATTAAAAGAAATTCATATAGTCATGTTTTTATTTTAGAGTATTCTGACCAAAATTTACATACAGCGGTTATTGGAGCAGACTGTCCCAGGGGCAAAGTCAAGGGCATTTACAAGTCCATCACAAAATACTTTGGTAATTTGAATTTTTTTAAAACAAATTCTGCATTATACATGAATTTGATCAACATTTTGAAAACGGGATTTCAGTTTAAAGAAAATTTATTATTATGGACCTCGTTTTTGCTTATAATTAATGCTATGGTTATAACAGTTGGTTGGCTGGTTGATTGTGCATTTGTGAACATCTCAATGACCTATATTGCTGGGTTACGGATCTCTAAAGGAATAATTTGTACTCAAGTTCAAGTGGTACATGAGTTTTCTGCAGATGTTTTTTATCTCCTGATTTTTTAAGTGTGGAGACAGTGTTTGAGCTAGAAGCTTTCTACCATTCTAGCCCAGGCCTTGAGAAGTTTGTTACAATTGTACTGAACAAACCTGTACAACCACGACAGAAAAAACTTTGTCTCTTGCAGATTTTTGGATCAAACCCATGATTTTAACAAGTCTTAAGTTAGGTAATTAACACTATTTATACTAAACCACCTTCTGTTTTTATGCCATACATAACAAAGTGGTCAGTTATTATTTCTGTCCAAATTGATATTTTCTTATTTTAGAAGCAATTTTTTTTTTCATTTTTTAGCCAAAAGGTGATGGCCATTTTGCAAAGCGGCCCAACTGGTTGAATTTTGTGCCTCCTTTTTCTGGTCCAGATTCGATTAAAAGTCCATGCCAATATACTGTAACTGGACCCAGTGTAGGCAGAAGGTCCAGTCCAGTTGTTACAAAACAAAAACTTAAAGATGTTTGTCCTTGTTTTTTGTGCAATGAGGATCTACTCAAACTACAGGTTTGTTATTTTTTCAATTATTTATTTATTTATTTATCAAAACATTTGCTTGAATAAAATAATTTATTCATTGTTAGGACCACATGTTCAAAGAATGGATGGAAGGAGTGAAATAATGATGTTTTACCCTGTAGTAAAGATTCTGTTACCAGCATCAAGACTGCCAGTTTAAGAATAGTGAAGGAAACTGAAATGCCTTGAGAAAATGACAGACTTTCAGGATTGAAATGGACAAAACATTTTAACACTAGGATCTGTCTGGGATATACTAGTATAGCTTGTCTTTACGCTTTAAAATCTTGCCTTGACAAGATTATCCTATCTCATATGGCAAAAGTATTAGTGAAACTTTGGTTATCCAAAACGAACTTTAATTTTAACCATATAACAGAAACATTTATTATGCTTAGTAATGTAAAAGAAGCCTCAATTTCAAAATGGACAAAACTAAAAACTGGAATAAGTCGCACCATTTGCAACACTTTCTTGCTCTATGTTACCACTTCCAATGATTGGCTGTTATACCTTTTGAGTGGGGCCTGATATTTTTAGTTGATTTCTCATGCTTCACAGTCAAGACAGAGGTTAAAATGGTATAAGAAATATGTGTGTATGTGAATTATTATTACTCAGCAGTAGCTATTTTCTTCTTCTTCTTCTTCTTTCTACATAATTTTTCTATTGTTGATTAATTGAACATTTAAATATATAAAATATATACTTAAGAAACTGCTTTATTAACTACTGGTTTTGACAATTTACCACTTTTTTCACAGAGTCTCCTATGTTACAAAGATATTCAGGTATCAGTTGTAGAAAAGGTGCTCCATTTAATTGAAGGGAAAAACCAAGAAATAGAAGGTTATGACTCGCTTTGGATGTTATGTCAGTTGCAAAAAGAGAGAGAGATAGCAATAGAATTTATGATGGACAGATATCCAACTGTGGTAATAGAGTTTGGATTGACAGAAGAAAAAACAGAAACTGCATTGGTATTTAAACACTTTAAAAATCCTACAATAAACTTTTTACATTTTTACAATGTTTTTCAGTCAAAGAACAGCTATTGCAGTTAAATAGAAATTTCATAAGGAAAATATTGTAAATTGATTTAGAATCTAAGTTTTACTATTTACAACATTTTACCAATGTTAATACATGTAGGTTTCCTTACGTGATCTGTGTAAATAAGTCTCCTCATGTGATCTGTGTAAATAGGTCTCCTCATGTTATCTGTGTAAATAGGTCTTATTATGTGATCTGCCTAAATAGGTCTCCTCATGTGATCTTTGTAAATTGGTCTCCTCATGTGATCAAAGTAAATAGGTCTCCTCGTGTGATCTGTGTAAATAGGTCTCCTTATGTGATCTATGTAAATAGGTCTCCTCATGTGATCTGTGTAAATAGGTCTCCTCATGTAATCAAAGTAAAGAGGCTTTTATCTCTCTGCAGACTTTTGTAGTTAGACAAGAGGCTTTTATCTCTCTGCAGACTGTTGTAGTTAGACAAGAGGCTTTTATCTCTCTGCAGACTTTTGTAGTTAGACAAGAGGCTTTTATCTCTCTGCAGACTGTTGTAGTTAGTCAAGAGGCATTTATCTCTCTGCAGACTGTTGTAGTTAGACAAGAGGCTTTTATCTCTCTGCAGACTGTTGTAGTTTGACAAGAGGCTTTTATCTCTCTGCAGACTGTTGTAGTTAGACAAGAGGCTTTTATCTCTCTACAGACTGTTGTAGTTAGACAAGAGGCTTTTATCTCTCTGCAGACTGTTGTAGTTAGACAAGAGGCTTTTATCTCTCTGCAGGCTGTTGTAGTTAGACAAGAGGCTTTTATCTCTCTGCAGACTGTTGTAGTTAGAAAAGAGGCTTTTATCTCTCTGCAGACTGTTGTAGTTAGACAAGAGGCTTTTATCTCTATGCAGAATGTTGTAGTTAGACAAGAGGCTTTTTTCCTCTGCTGACTGTTGTAGTTAGAAAAGAGGCTTTTATCTCTCTGCAGACTGTTGTAGTTAGACAAGAGGCTTTTATCTCTCTGCAGACTGTTGTAGTTAGAAAAGAGGATTTTATCTCTCTGCAGACTGTTGTAGTTAGACAAGAGGCTTTTATCTCTCTACAGACTGTTGTAGTTAGACAAGAGGCTTTTATCTCTCTGCAGACTGTTGTAGTTAGAAAAGAGGTTTTATCTCTCTACAGACTGTTGTAGTTAGACAAGAGGCTTTTATCTCTCTACAGACTGTTGTAGTTAGACAAGAGGCTTTTATCTCTCTACAGACTGTTGTAGTTAGAAAAGAGGCTTTTATCTCTCTGCAGACTGTTGTAGTTAGACAAGAGGCTTTTATCTCTATGCAGAATGTTGTAGTTAGACAAGAGGCTTTTTTCCTCTGCTGACTGTTGTAGTTAGAAAAGAGGCTTTTATCTCTTTGCAGACTGTTGTAGTTTGACAAGAGGCTTTTATCTCTCTGCAGACTGTTGTAGTTAGAAAAGAGGCTTTTATCTCTCTGCAGACTGTTGTAGTTAGACAAGAGGCTTTTATCTCTCTGCAGACTGTTGTAGTTAGAAAAGAGGCTTTTATCTCTCTACAGACTGTTGTAGTTAGAAAAGAGGCTTTTATCTCTCTACAGACTGTTGTAGTTAGACAAGAGGCTTTTATCTCTCTACAGACTGTTGTAGTTAGAAAAGAGGCTTTTATCTCTCTACAGACTGTTGTAGTTAGACAAGAGGCTTTTATCTCTCTGCAGACTGTTGTAGTTAGACAAGAGGCTTTTATCTCTCTACAGACTGTTGTAGTTAGAAAAGAGGCTTTTATCTCTCTACAGACTGTTGTAGTTAGAAAAGAGGCTTTTATCTCTCTACAGACTGTTGTAGTTAGACAAGAGGCTTTTATCTCTCTGCAGACTGTTGTAGTTAGACAAGAGGCTTTTATCTCTCTACAGACTGTTGTAGTTAGAAAAGAGGCTTTTATCTCTCTACAGACTGTTGTAGTTAGACAAGAGGCTTTTATCTCTCTGCAGACTGTTGTAGTTAGAAAAGAGGCTTTTATCTCTCTACAGACTGTTGTAGTTAGACAAGAGGCTTTTATCTCTCTACAGACTGTTGTAGTTTGACAAGAGGCTTTTATCTCTCTGCAGACTGTTGTAGTTAGACAAGAGGCTTTTATCTCTCTGCAGACTTTGAGAGTTAGTAAATTTCTGTGAGACAGGTAGAAAAGCAACATAAAATAGTGCTTTCTTTGATAACATAAAATAGTGCTTGTTTTGATCATGGTGATGGAGAAACAAACTTTAAACTATACATAGCTATTCATTGACATTAACCTATATGTTTCGTATACAATAATACAATTTATGTTATGAACTTATTTATTTATTATACATAGAAACAGGAATTATTAGAAGCCATTTTGTCAGCAGTCAGAAAGCAGGCTAAAGTACAAGATGAAAGAGAACCTGTTTACATGGAAACACTTAGAGGTTAGTACATGTATATTAACATATTCTAAATAAGGATATTCTCAGATCAAATGAAAAAAGTTGAATTTTTTATTTTACATACATCATTGAATCTTTGCATTGAATAAAGTAGGTCACTTAACACCCCCCCCCCCCCTTGCCCTTTTTTTTCCGCTCACCTGAGCACAAAGTGCTCATGTGAGCTGTTGGTATCACTAGAGGCAGATCCTCCATTGTCTGCCGTCTGTCTGTCCTTCGTCCTTCCATCTGTCAACAATTGCTTCAAATGACTTCTTCTCAGAAACTTCTGGTCACATTTTGTTCAAACTTGGGTCAAAAGCATCTATAGAACATTGCCTTTCAGTAAATTCAATTTAACAAGAGTGGTTTGGAATAATGAAATTTTACACCTCTGTCAAGATTATTTTGAGTATTTGGAGGTGGTCAGTTAAGAGATGGTGAAGGAAACTTGATCACCAGGAGGAAACTAATAACCTTTGACAACCATATAGTCAAACTGTCTCAAACTAGAATTTGCCTCCAAAGTGTGTGTGTGTTTGTGTGTGTGTGTGTGTGTGTGGTATCTTAATATTTTGTAATAAAATGCAAGATACAACATGTAATTCATACAAATAGCTATAAGCATGGCTAAGTTTAATAACCCAATTGCAACATTTCCATGAAAATTTGATTTTCTTCTATCCAAAATTTGTTGGAATTTGTATTAAACTGATATGCAAATTGTAACCCAAATGTTTAATTATGTGAATTTCTTTAAAGCTGCATTATGTTTTTCAATTTTCTGAATTTTTATTTTTTGATTTTCTAAAAATATATATTTTTTAAAAAATAATTTACTTCTAATCATGATCCATGCGATTTATTTTCTAAAATTTTATTCCTTTTAACTGTAAATAAATGGAATCCTCTAACGTGTTGGTCAGTGTTTAACGATGATTATTATTTGCTTGGAGCATGTGCACGGATGTACAGGTTTTCCAATGAATTGAAGATGAAACCTGATAAATTGTATTAATTGTCCATCATTAATTACCAAAATGTATTCGCAATGGTGTTTTTAATTTATCGTATTTCACAGTTTTGTAAGTTGTGTTTTAATGACCCGGTTTTTTATGACGTAACCGTGTTCTAAAATTAGATCCCACAAGGCTACATCTTGCTGGGAAATTATTGTTATTTTTGTATTTATTCAAGCTTTTATTGTTGAACCAAATGTAACATTGTTCATTAAGAACATCATTTATTAGATCAGCACCATTTTAATTTATTTCCTAAGAAAACTTAATACAGCTTTAAATGTATTATTAAAAAATTCTGACATTTTTATAGAATGTCATTATAATTTTTTTTCTCACTATATTTTACATTTCAGAACTTCTAAAACAGCTAGCTTACAGCATGAATCCAGAAACATTCTTAAACATATTACCAGATGATGGAAGTTTTTCATATTTTCTTCCATACATATCAATATGTTATGAAAATCAGCAGTCAAAAACACTCTTAAACAAAGTTATCGACAAAGGGAAGCAACTTCAGAGAATATCATAATCACTGAAAGTTTAAATTTTATCTGCAAAACATTTTTTAAATAGAGCTTTAATTATTGAAGCTAGAGGGTAAGAAACATTTGAAAGTGCAATAAAATCTTATATTTTTTTAAAGAATTTGTTTTTGTAAAATTTATATTTAAATGTTTATGTTATGAGAAAACAATATTAAAGCATGAAATGTATTTCAAAGTTTGTGATTATCATTTATATATATACATGTATTTATTTTTCAAATTAATGAAAGCACTCTTTAAGGTTAGGTACCAGTTTTACAATCATTCACTCAATGCAAATTAGAGAATATTTCATTGTCAGCTTTTAAGACTTTACACAGTTAAACTTGAGTAGCTAATGTTAAATTTAAATTGTCTAGTGTTGGTTTGTTGAACAAAACAAAATATTGATTATAACTTGAAATGTTTAAAATATTGTTGAGAGAAAAATGAGAATATTTGAGTGGAGTGTATACTCAATTGAGTAAATAGATTGTGAAACTTGGACCAGGGATAAATGCTTGGTTTGATAAGATTTATCACTTAAAAATGGCTAGAAGCTGTTCTTTTGTTGAACACAAATGACATTGAAAAAGAGAAGGGGTTCCTTATATGTAACATACAGAATTCCCAATGTCCAGTGTCACAGTTTGTGGTAGGGCAGATTGAAACCTTTTAGTTCATTGCTACAATAACTTTGAAAAGATTTATACATTTTTAACTTCTCCCATATGTGCATGTTGACATCATGGTGATATAAGTGACACAATCTTTGCTGGGACTATAGGGGAGTTGAAACTCCATTTTATCTGACTGTTCTTTGCAAAGCACTTGGCAATAAGAAATGGAAATCATGGGGTCTCTGAGGAGACCTTAACAAACGGATACGAGCTGGCACGCTAAAGAACCCTCCCTGCACTTTGCCCAAAGTACACTGCAAAAGTCAAATTTTCTGATCTAACATTGATTTTATTTTGCACAAATGTATACAAACATGACATAATATGCAGCATACAAGGTACCAAATTAAGATTTGTACAATGAGGGTCAAAGGTCAAAATCAGCAGATTGGTTCTCCCAAAAGGGGACATTGGTACAGTACAGCTCAGGTGGATTCGTGAATTTCCACCCGCCGCGGTGGACAAGGTTGCCGATTAGAGGGGATTAAATTTCCACTGTGGTCCACCATGACCCACCAGGGTCCACATGTATTTATCAAGGGACTGCTCTGGTGTATATTATATATGTTCCTTTTATTGCAGTGTATTAGTACCATTTCCTTTACTAATTTATTTTTTGAATTAAAAAGATCTATAACGTATAATCTTAAAAGCAGGTATTTTTTATTCTCTCTATTTCATTAAACTTGTATCATTGTTCATGATATATCAATAAGGAGTGGAGTGGAGTAATGGAGTTTTACAATGTAGTCAAGATTCTTTCACACATTTTTGAGGTGGTCAGATTTGGGATGGTGGAGGAAACTAGAGTGCCAGAGAAACCACAGACCTTCAGCAAGCAAACTGAAAATCTGTTTCACACTTAATCCATCTTGAATGGGATTTGAACCCAGGCAAGGAAAGGCACTCTGAGCCAAAAATACATGCTTTAGACCACTCAGCCATCAAGACCCCAATATATCAGTAAGGCAAAATCTTGATAAATATTTATCATTTTATTTACAAATCTAAATAGATCAGTATCTTTAAAATTGACAGCTTATCCTATAACAAACTGTGTAGTTCCCTGTGCTCCTGGTGAATTTCCTGTGGTCATGGGTTGCTTTGTACCACCACCCGTGGTTGGTGGGGAAGTAACAGC
>CM056597.1:37029418-37316030 GCA_029721355.1 Tegillarca granosa | reverse complement strand
GTCAAAATTCAACTAACCTGTAGTTTAAAAAACTAAGAAGTCTGAATAGTCCTAAATAACTCTAAAATGTTTGAAGCAACAGAATAAATGTGATATTCCTAAATGTCAAAATAAATTCTGAATAAAAACAAGACTTTTTTGTAAACCAGTGTGTTACTGACAAACTCCTCAGTGATTTTTGATCTTGTAAGTCTTTGACTTTGCTAAATAAAGAATGGCTTGTCCAATGATATGTTTGTGCACTTTTAATGATTAATGTTATGAGAAGGAAGTGTGATTTTATAATTGTGTTCTAAAAGAGAATTGTAAATCGTTAGTACTGATTGGCAATATTTAAACAATAAGACTTATAATATCGAACATGGACGAACAAAGAAAAATTGCATAATCATTCTTTCCTGCAGCTAATTAATAATTTACATATTAAAGGAATGAGTCCACATAACAAACGACAATGGAAGAACAAGAATCGACATTAAAAAAAGACTTTTTAGAATTAATAGAAATAACGTCTGTTTGCTTGGTCTTCTACAAATCTTATACAATGTAAATAAAGATTAACTAAATATTATTTAAAATTTTTACAACCAAGCTGTTTAAAAATTCTGATTAAAACCGCATTAACAGATTGTTCGACAACATATTATTGCAGTCCTGTGCCGCCCGCCTTTTTTGATAACAATTTGCATTAAAATGGGTTACATATGCGCCAACATTTTCATTTAATTAGGCAATATTGTTTGAAAATAATTATCGTAAAAGTACATATCTAGCGATAGTTTTATCTCAAGTACCATGTATATCTCTTTTAACAACAGATCAGGAATATTTTTATCTTCCCGCTATTGTCTACTGTGTGGCCTTGGGGACGGCGCGTTGGAATGCTGATCGCTGATTGGTTGTCGATCTGTGGTGAACTTTGATCCGTTCAAACGAATTCTACTCACCGCACGAAAAATTTTTGCAGAATTTTTTTAAAACACGAAAAAATTAAATTTTGAGCCTGTTTTTTACTCGTCATATAAAAAAAATTTGGAATATCCTAAAGTTTTATCCCCACCACATTCAAGATCATAGCTGGACTTTTTTTGAACACGAGCTGTTTATGTAGAAATGTGTATGAAACTTCCTTTTGGCATGTTTTAACCAAAAGTTCAGTATGATATTATTTTTGCCGAAAGTCGGGCATAGCGTAATTTCTAGATCGCATCGGATTCAATAAATAAAGAAATTTTCAAAAAAAAAAATTGTTCGTCCATTTTTTTTCGCCCCAGAAAGAGACTATATGCTGCTCGTCAGGTAAATTAGTAGTGTCATAATTTTATTTTTGACGAAATGTTCCGAATGAATTCGGAACCTTCCTAAAAATTCCATTCTCCTTACAGAATAAATCGTTTTCCCCTCTTTTTAGGGATTAGATTTTAAGGTATAGTTCTCTGACGTTCAACTATGCATCAAACGTCGAACTTATATTCAAACACAATATGGTTTCGAAAGTAAGCTCATTTCCTTGCAAGACACGACGTATTAAAACGATCGCATATTAATTGCATGATATTGTAACACTCGCCAGTGGTATAATACTGAGATAATTAAATTAAAACAGTCGAAGCTTCTCTAACCTTAAACCTAACCTTGTGATTTATTTGTCCCATGCTTTCGGCAAATTTTAAATAAACTGAATTAGGCAAATAATATTGTTTTGATTTTATGTTAAATATTTAATTAGGTATCAACTATTCCAGGAAACAGACTACCATTCTTTATTATACACTGTTTATATAATATATTCATATATATATATATATATATATTATATATATATATATATATAATATATATATATATATATCACACATATATATTGTCATCTTATTGTTATGTCATCTCATTCTTTAAATGTAAAATGACCACCACACTAAAGATTTCACAATTTTTATTTTAGTTTGTCTAATGTTTAATATCATTGGTCGCGTTGTTTGCTTATCAGTCCATGTACAATTCTCCAGAAAGAAAATTATAAATTTAGACTTCCTACGGTTTTTTGTATCTCATACCATTAAACCATTAGAAGAAAACAGACTATCATTAGACAAGTCATTCTTTAATTAGCAAAGTCAAAGACTTACAAGATCAAAAATCACTGAGGAGTTTGTCAGTAACACACTGGTTTACAAAAAAGTCTTGTTTTTATTCGGAATTTATTTTGACATTTAGGAATATCACATTTATTCTGTTGCTTCAAATATTTTAGAGTTATTTAGGACTCTTCAGACTTCTTAGTTTTTTAAACCACAGGTTAGTTGAATTGACCGTGTATGGATAGCGATTCATCATTCAAGATGCTGCCATCAGAGTCAAAGGGATGTCCACTCACAATTATTGATGGTGTCAGTAGAATCATGCAGTCGGGTACTGAGAAAAACAAAATATCCGAAGGCAGTCTATATAACACTGGTCAGTATTTTTAGAATTATTTTTGTTATTGGTCTGTTCACCAATATCGTGTCTCTAAATGCTCTGTGGAAGAAGCAAGAAAACTTCCACAGAAATATTCTTCATAGGAATAACATCATCAGATTGATCTTCCTGGCTTCGAACACCACGCTCAGTATTCTGGACCTAATCTCTGATGCTGGGTATATCAAGTTTACAGATAATCCCGTTAATGTCATCATATCAGGATAATGGTTTCATTTCTAATACAAATATAACATCCGCATTCCTTATGTCACTTTTATCGATTGAAAGAATATTTGCCGTTACAGACCACTGACTTTTCGCGAGATGTGGACCCCGAAGATTGGAAAAATCGGACTTGTCATCGGGATTACTTTGGTTCTAATCATGACAACATTGGGTTTGTTTTGGCCGGACCTGGAGTCATATCATCGATTTCGGTTTTGATACTGATGCTATTTGGCGCTATCGTATTGGTTTCTAACATCATAACCCTGACTGGCTAAAGAAAAGGGTGAATTTTACTCGCGCATTAAACTTATCTTCTACAACAGCTATGGAAAGAGTTAGAAAACAAACCCATATCCTCCTTGGAATTTCAGTGTTGTTCCTTGCTACTATAGCAACAACATTGATCAGTTTTGCTACCATATCAACTGGAGACCGGCACTTGAGGTGCAAGATCCTCACCATAAAAAAAACCTCGGCATCTTCATAGTTGTCAATATGAACGAGTTGACGCAAATGTGCTTTTCTACATTCAATTGTGTTATTTTCGTCGCCTTGAACGACCGTTACATCAACAGCTTCGGGATTCGCTTTTTAATGGAGAAGTTTTCATCAAAAAATCGTCAAATGATAAAAACAAAAACGTGTGGATAATAAACACTATAGATTTGGCATAATGTTTAGTTTCAAGGTTGTTAAACATCGATAAGAACGCTTTTAGTTTATATGAATAGTAATAATCCCTACGAAACCTTTAACTGAATGATAAAAAATGATCTGATTCACATGACATAATGGACACAAAGGACAATGTTTTATAAATGTTATTGAAAGTTTCTGTAAAATAGTATTGAAAATTTTCAATTTATTTTAATGTAGAATGGACCGTTAATTTTGAGAATGTTTTTGGAAACTTTTTAATCTCAAGAACATGCTTGAAAACAAATCTGATATTGGAAATTTCACCATTGACAATACTTTTTTATCTTATAAAAACGTTTGTTGGAAAAAATTGTCACTTTGATAAAATATTCGGAAAGATTGACTGTTTTGGGGAAAATTGTTTTGGAAACATTTGCATTATTTTGGGCAATTGCTGTATGTACTATAAACAATATGTTTAATTTTTGAACAATCTACAAAACAATTCCTTTACCTGATTTTTACGTTGTTTTAGAGAAAATACTTAAATGCATATATTTTGTAATTGGTTTGTCTTTTATATAGATACTAACTAAATGAATGGAGAAAAAAAACAACAATGAAGTGAATATTTGTGTTTTCAGTAACAAGATGATTTAACCCTGCTGACGTGGTTTTATGTACGATTAGTTTAATAACTCAATCACGTGGTGTGTACAAATGGACGTACGTATTAAATAAATGTTGAATCATAAGTTGTGGCGAATGACGTATTTCACAAAAAAGTTCGTTGTTAATGAAGAGTACAGATTAATTGTTTAGTCACCATATATTTATTATTGTGTTATTGTATAAATTGTTTTTAAAAAATAAAAAAACGTTTGTGAATTTCATAGTTCTTATTGTTGAAACTGTTAAATTATATAAGTGACAAATGCAATTATGTCATGTTTATGAGATAAGATGTTCACGTCAATATCCGTTATTACTCAAGCCGTTATGGTAAAAAAAATTCACTAAGATTGAAGTGAAGTTATTGAGCTTTTGAAGCCACAGTTAAGATTCTCTAATTATACAGAGTTAAGATTCTTTAATTATACAGAGTCGCTCAGTTCAGGGATGTTAGGCTAAATGGGGATTTCGGGGGGGGGGGGGGGAAGAAAAAACTTTCTCACACATAGGACCTGTACTAGAAGCATTCAAACCTAGGCTTCAAGAGCACCGTAATTATAAGTGCGCCCTTTAGACCATCCCGAACAACGACCTCCTACCTCCTTCCCCGTTCTGATAAAGAGAATTTTAAAAAGAACACGGCCACCATACGAGTCGTGTGAGTAATGGGATTTTGAAACCACTTGTTCTAAAACTATTAATTGTGTATGGAGCTGGAAAGTAGACCACCCGAAAACGACCTCTTAACTCCTTCCCCGTTCTGATAAAGAGAATTTTAAAAAGAACACGCCCACCATAAGAGTAGTGTGGAGTAATGGAGTTTTAAGACCACTATTCTAAAACGATTAATTGTGTATGGGAACTGGACAGTAGGAAATTAGTACTTTTAGTGGACCAATTCATCCCCATATTTTTTTTACAACCTTTGTCTCCAAAATCGTCTAAAGAGCCGAAGTTCTCTTGAGTTTAAAAGGCTAAAGCCTAAACAAATCTGGCCTTTTGTAGATTGTTATGTTATGTAACGTTTAATCAGCAATTTTTCAGCTATTTACGACATGATCAAGACTATTAATCTCAAGCAAGTTTGTGTATTTTTGAGATGTGAGAGTGTATATAATGGTCTGCATTGCACTATCGCGCACTCAGGATAACGTTTTGTTAAGATGCTAGCTCATAGAGTTAGTATTCTGAAGATAAGTATACCACTTCCCCAGTCAGTCATATTATCCTGGTAAAGAGATAACCAGTTTGTGTGGTCTCCTTACTGCAAAGCCCTGAGCGAGAAAACACAACCAAGTTTTTCTCGTGTATGACCGGAATGAACCGCTTACCTCAAGCTTTTGAGGTGCAAGATCTACCATTGAGCTACCAAGACTCCAGCATAAACAAAGAAGTCAAAAATGTGGTGACGACGCACAAATGCACACGCACACACAATCACACTCTATGCTATGCCATAAGCTCACAACTTGTTAGGTGAGCTCATTATAAAAAACACATATAGAGTGTAATGGCTTTATTTATAAAGAAAAATCTAATAAACATTATCAACCTGTTTTATGACAAACTAACAATCTATTGACATGTTTTACTGATATATGTAGTCACGTTTTTCTTCTCTTTTTACTTTATTGTTGCTTATTTCCAATATCATCTGAAGTTCACATATTTAGGAAAAATGTGTAATTAGTTTTAGTCTTGATTTCTTATAATAATAATAACCTCACATTGAAGGTCCATTAGCCACCTGTTGTGAAATTCATCTACAGGTAAAATGAATTGAAGTAAGCAGTAGCTACAATAGAAAAAGACAGGTTTTACATATAAATGACATAAAGAATCAAATGTTTTCAGGTGACAACTGAATTGAACCCAGGTCATAAAACCTCTCAGAAATATGAATTCGATACTGCTCTTTCAGAAAATCTCAGTTGAGAGTTTTTGGAAATTTTTGGTTATTAATCAAGAGGAATTATTATTCACTGATAACATTATTTTATTCTAAAACATATCAGAACCTAAAATACATTGTAAAAGCAATTCGAGCAGACTGGCAATCAGCTTAAAACTAATTAGCCATTTGTATTGGTCTTTCACAATCAGATGGCAGCATGCTTCTTAAACACGAGCAAGTCCAACTCTGGCATGAACACCAATAATAAATTACTTTATTTCGTCAGCATGTAATATATTCAGATTGTTTAGGGACAATTTCTGCCAAATTGTTTTTCCAGAAATATTAATACGATCACTCACTTTTGCTCATTTTACCTGTTGTAAAAAGGAAGAAAAACAAACTCAGTTCATTGTTTAATTAGGTCCTGAAAGACCTTTACCAGAAGCAGAAAAAATACACTGGAAAATTACAATTTATCAAATAATAAATTAATATATACAAATGTACATCTTTAGTGTTATCTATATACAAGATCATTTATCCTATATACATATAATACATTTATATATTCGTTGAACAGTAACAATCCAATAAAATTCACAACCAATGAATGAGATATGTATGGATTGACATCACAATCCAGGGAATTGATTGGATGTAGAGCCATGGGATTTGATTGGTTCTACAGATCTAGGATTTAAATGGTCTTGCAAAGCAAGACTTTATCAATGCAATCAGAAAAGCTGATATTGATGGTGACTAGTAAATGTTTTTTTCTATTTTCCAAATAAAACAATTAAGACAAAAATAGTTTGTAAGCAGGTGCAATTTAGAGGGTCAAAATATAATCAAATTATATAGATATTATTAATATTGGTCTAAATAAGGAGGTTTCTCTACAGCGTTTTCTAAACATAATTTAGATACCGAAACTTTAAGAATTATTGAAAGAAATTAAAAATATTAAGTTGTTTATCTGATAAAATCCAAATTTTAATGAAATGGGGGGGGGGGGGGGGGGGTGGGTGGGGAGGTTGAGAATCTTATCATGAGATATTGCAAGTGTCAAAGATTTAAGCCCCCATCTGTGAAGGGCCTTGGGACTGATAAAAGCCCTCAGGGGTTCCACTGCATGACCCTTCTAGGGGTCCAGGGGAGCAAATTCCGTGACAAAAAATTATCATTATGAATTATTATTTCTGGGACCTTTTAGCCACATTTCCATTTTTTTCTCTAATGAATTTTTCAATTTTTCCCTTTTATTGTTTAAACATGAACAAGCAAGAAAATATGTGTCACAGAAATAGTCAAAGTTTACATCAGACACTGCTAGCTAGATAATAAACATATTACTCGGATTCCTTCAGGACTATGCTTTGAATAGTAAAATATTAAAATGGTACAATAAAAAAGATGTAGTAATGTCTTGTCAGCAAATATCAGCATTTCTGATAGCACCAAATTTCTTCTTGTTTATAAATATACAAAACACAATACACTGTGCATTGGATTATCAGGAACATTGGGGGTGGGTGGGGCTTATGTACAAACAAACATTGTATGTTAGAAATCAATGTAAACTTCTCTTAATATACATCATATATATAAAATGTGGATTAAGTAATTGAGCAATAACTATTATTATATACATATGTATCCATTTTGCAAAATATGAGCTCACTATTGGACCTTAACAAAATGCTGTTAAGGCCAAAAAGTGTTAGTTTCTGTTAACATCAATAAAAGAAATACAGATTCTGCTTTAGTTTTATAAACATCTAGATGCCTCTAGTGATACTTTATTTTGTATGTCAAATGTGTACCATTAATTTGATAATTCTGTCAGGTATTTTATTGGCAAATTATAGACTTAACAAGTGGGCATTTTTATGGTAAGCTGTATCTTAGTAAACAATGTAGAGTTTTAGTATTTGCAGGAAACTAAAGAAAGGTGAAATATATATTAATTTTTTGTTTCCCTAATCCCATACAATAAGACCAACAAATATTAATGTTTGGTGAAGATTTCAAAATTGAAATGAAAATTTCAAAAAAAAGATCAACATATATGTTTATGTGCGTGTGTACGTGTGTGTGTTTGTGTGTGTGGTATCATCCTGCTTTACTGCCCATTATCTACAGGCACCTTTATATTGAGTTATCTAAAGCCTGTGTTTAGGAATCACATTGCCTTTTACCATCTAGGTTCCAATCTAACATCCTAGGGTGAGCAAGTTTGTCAGTTCTTTTGCTGAAAGTTGGTGGTTTTCTTCAGGCACACTGGTTTCCTCCATTATTACAGAACTAACTGCTTCGGTATAGGTGAAATAATTTTTAACTGGGGCATAAAACACCATTAATTCTATCAAAAAATTATCTACTAATAAGTGCGGCAATGAGTGATCCCAAAAAAGCAAGCTTCCATTACCAAGGAAGAAAAGGCAGATTTTTAGGAATGCAAAATATTTTTCACTCTTTATACAGGTTTTAGGAAACCATTAAATAATTATATGGAAGTATTATCATTCAACTTAACACTTAATGGAAATATATAATATAAATATATGTAACACTAAATACAAATTTTAACAAATAAATATCTTTGTATTTTTGGAATTCCAAATACATGTATGCATTAAAATATGCAAGTGTAACTCTTTTGACACTCAAAGGAAAATTTTGATTTAAAAAGTGCATATATTTATTTATATTGGATTTTTTCTGCTTAAAGTGACCGTAACATTAGAATGACTATATTTTCAAATAGTTTTTATAAATATTCAGATTATTCTGATAAAGGGTCTTTCCAAAATGTACAAACTTTCATACAACCGTAGTAGTGGTGACAAAGAATGGATATCACATTACCAACTACATTAGTGTTGTGCCTGATGAAATTAGTGTTTTTACATTGCTGCACCTGTTTCATCAAGATAAAAGCCTTCAAATAAGAAAGCTTTAGGTACATAATCAACCGATAATAAGGGTTTTAACTCTTTCCTTAACTACGCACTAATATGAAATTTATTAAAACCATCAATACTTGCTAGATTCCGTAGCCAACACTTAAAATAACACTGCTAGATAAATTTTTGTCATTTTTTAGAATTTTATTGTTAAATATTTTAACCAATATTGTCATAAAGCAATTTTTTGAACACATTTAATGATAAATTTAAAAAATGCTTAATGACAACCCTAATAAACCCTCCCAACAGTTATTGAAATACATGACAGTTTTGGAAAAAAAATACAGCTAGAGACTACAATTGCTATAAAGTTGATTGTCTATTTAATTCTAATATCGATTAAGTTTGGTCAATCAAACATATTATTGGTCATACATGCTACACATTTCAAAAATTTGTGATATATCATCATACATGTATTAATTTATACAAATAAAAAGCTCATCTTTTACCTTATCAGTTATAACAATTAAACCTCAAAATTTCATATATCCAACAAAACACTGGTTTATGAGATTAAGAGACTCATGGAAATACACCAAAAAAAAAAAAATGGTTTCAAAAGCCCTAATAATTTATGTCTCTGGATAATATAAATTGTCCAGTTACAAATGTATCTATAAAATTTGCATATTTCATGAATAACTAACTGACCAAATTGATGTCTGATCTAACTGAATCATTAAAATTAAATAGAACACTTCAGAGTTAAACAAGTCAAATCAGACATTTAAATGTTTGTTTTTTCTACTTTAAAACATTTACTCCTTTTCAAAACACATAAGATATATTTTTTCATGCTTTATCATTTGCAGACTTATAATTTGTTCTTCAAAAAATTCAGGCACTAATGTTACATCTGTATTTCGTTTTTGACTAGAATGGTTAATACAAATTCATTTTTTAATTATTTAGGTCTGCAGAACAACTACAGATATATCATAACTATATAACTACAATACTACTCACGTCTTTTCATATTTTTCCTAAATTCAAAAATACAATACTTTTCACATCCTTTCATCTAATTCCTCTCATCTGATCCCTCAGATTTTAAAAAAAGGTAATTAAAAAGTTTTTGTATCACCATGGATACAGTAGAAATGAACATGTTTTGTTAGGATTTTAACAATAATTTTTAGGCAACACTATATGTTTATCTTTTTTAAAATGTAAACTCTGTCATCTATAAATGCCAAAACATACTTTAAACGATTGCCTCGAAAAGAACACTTTATTTAAACTGCTGGATTTACTTTTTAGTTTAGCTTTGAATTTACATACTGAAAATTGTATTGGAGCTGAAATGTTTTTGTTTTTTTTTTTTCTCAAAAATTGTCCATGTTTCATTCCACAAATTTTAAAGAAGTTTTCTCTGGTAATAAATCATTACATGCACTTGAATATAAAATGATTACAAATATTAGTCTGGACATGTTTCAATTTCATTATTGGTTTAGCATAGATCTATGTTAATAAAGTTATATGGCTTATTCTAAAGAAAATTTTGTGAAAAAAATAACACATCCAAAACTTTGCAAAGTTTCATTGAAACATGATAAAAATTCTGCATCAGTATGTAAAGTTTAGTGAATATTTATACTTTAAAAGATGCAGAATTATTAATCATCAACTAAAATTTTGAAATTTTTGAATGTGCTATCCATTGTATTTTAAAATACAAACATCAATCAATCTTTGTATACCTCTATCGTACAAATATACATAGAACAATGTCAAGTTTATCACTCTGATGTTGTATCTTGTGAGGTTTTATGATAAAAATTCACTAAAAAAAACACCAATTAAGGCATGTCAAA
This sequence comes from Tegillarca granosa, assembly GCA_029721355.1. Taxonomy (NCBI): domain Eukaryota; kingdom Metazoa; phylum Mollusca; class Bivalvia; order Arcoida; family Arcidae; genus Tegillarca; species Tegillarca granosa. Next base: position 37,305,342 of record CM056597.1, on the reverse strand, counting down.
TTTGTAATTGGAAATCAGTGTTCAAAAGATTCCAATCAGGTCGATGATCAAGGTCACTTTTGTACTGCCTCGGTACTAAAAAACTTGGCAGCATTACCTGACAGTCAAAAACTGGTAGCATCACAATGATGACAGAATTCCAGTTATCTCCAGTTAACTCTTTGTTTGTTATATTTCTGTTGGTCATTCCACATTAACTCTTTTGAAAGGCATTATAACCTGCAATGTTCATGTCAATATAAGAAATCATTTATAAAACAACAAATAAAAAATTTGGTAATACAAAATATTATTAAACTCGTTTAAAGACAACATTCCCAGACCTTTTAATTTGGACAAACTCTGAATGACATTACATTTTATCCAATGGTTTAATTTTAAAAACTTTTTGGAAAACTTTACCATTCTGCTGTCAAAAACATATGTACATTCTACTATATACAGGTGACCAGGAGTTATGGCTGACAATGGAAATATAACATCGGACATTAAACTGTAATGTCATATCCAAAATTACAAGATAACATCACAAACAATATTTAAATAATTATTATGAGAACATATTCCATTGCAACAAAAATGTCAAATATCTGTTCTATTAAAGGACTGTGATTTGTTTACTCAAATGCAAGTAGATATATACGTATACATTATGTAATGGATTCTGGACAAATGTGTGATTGATCTAATATGATCTTATAAAAGAAAAACAATTGCACCAAGACTTACAATATCTAGTCTATTGAAGACAAATAATATATTATCTTGTCTGAATACACACACACACAGAGAGAGAGAGAGAGAGAGAGGAGAGAGAGAGAGAGAGAGAGAGAGAGAGAGAGATATTTAGATAAAGGAAAAATCAAAAATGCAACTAATGCTGAAAATTCATATAAGTTTATAAATCATATGTAATTTCATAAGTTAAAAATATCTGTAGTTCAATGAAAAACCATGATTGGATTAAGATATGAAGGCATAAAAAAGATACTGAAAAAGACAAATGATTTGATTTAAAACTGCCTACAGAAAACCTTGAAATTTTGATGCTCTGCAAACTGTATGATTGTATTGAATCAGTAATTACTTCACAAGAGGTCAAAACAGTCAAAGCTCTGTTATATTCTAATATCCATGAAAAGGGCACATAACAAATGCACCAGATAAAAATTTACAGTATTACACACACACACAAACACACACACATATATATATATATATTTCTTTGTATTTAATTACATAATGTGTATGAAGATAAATTGAAAGGGCTAATAACTGCTGGCAATGCTTGATAAAATGGTGTTGTACAACATACCTCATTATTTTATTACATATGTAGGTACATTGTACATATATATAATATATACAAAATAAATATAATAGCTTTTCGTGTGATTATATAATCAAAATAGTATCATTAAAGTATTATAATGATAATTATTCCAATAGGTATACAGGTATTTTTGTTATATATTGTATACCTATGTTATGACTTTCTATTTTCTTTAGACATGACAATTTAATATCATGATCATGATATACATGTTTATTTTTATTTTCTTTTTTCATCAGTTTTGTATTGGATTTTATGATCTTCTCTTTAGATTGTATTTATTTTCATGAACATTTTTGACTAAATATCACATGAAATATTCATGAATTTATTTCACATTTTCACGAAAAAAAATTTGGGTTAAATAATATAATTATCATGTAAAATAATATTTATTTTCTATTTTCATGAGCAATTTTGATTCTCAGATGAGATAAATATATGTTTTCTCTTTATATGAAAATAAGTATATCATATTTTCTATTTTTATAAGACCTAGCAATAGTCATACCAATATCCAAAACACCAACATTTGTATGCATTGAAGTTATAGAATAATAGTGTCATCTCAACACTGACTACTTTGTGTTGCATTGTGCTGTTGCGATGTGTCCCTTTTGTTGCATTTAATTTGCAGTCTGAATGTCTTGATCTGCCAGGGAATATGTTAACTTTTTCAACCTTATGAATCTGCTAAAAATGTACTATAAACTTGGATAAATATTTCAAAAAAGGCTGAACCTAAAATTAATTAATTTTTATAAATTATGTTTTAAAAAGTAGTTTCCTTGTTGATATCAATCTGACATAACTTTACAATCAGAACCAATAAAATGGTGACATGACCCTACAATCAAAACCAATCAAATGGTGATATGACTCTACAAATGGAACCAATCAAATGGTGATTCGACCCTACAATCTGAACCAATCAAATGATGATATGACCCTACAATCTGAACCAATGCAATAAAATGCAGGTGACATGGCCTTAAATTGTGATTAATAAAATAGTGAATTGACCTAACATTCTAAACCAATCAAATGTTATAATGACCCTACAATCTAAACTAATTAAATGATATGTCTCTAAAATTTTATCCAATCAGATGCAGGTTACATAACCCAACATTTTGACCAATCAAATGGTGAAATGACCTCACATTCAAATCAATCAAATGATGAAATGGCTTTACAATCTAAATTAATCAAATGATATAACCTTACAATCTGAACCAATCAAATGGTAACATGACCCTAAAATTTGAACCAATCAAATACAGGAGATGTGACATTACATTCTGAACAATCAAGTGGTGAAATGACCCTGCACAGTAATCAGAACCAATCAAATGGTAAAATGACCCTTAACAATCTGAACCAATAAAAATCACAACATGACCCCAAAATATGAACCAATCAAACTGTGACCCTACTATCTAAACCAAACTGCACATGTCTGATGCAATAAAAATTCCAGCATTGTCTGATATGTCACGATTTTACACATTATAAGCAGCAGTGTATAGTAAAAAATGTGAAAAATATAAAATTAGATATTAAGTGTTGATGTGATAGCAATCATATTCTGAGTGATCACAAAAATAAGTGACTTTAGTAAAAAAAAAAAAATATTCTTAGTAATTTTATGCTTTTTGTTGAAGTTGTTTCATCTCACTAAATAAATAAGTTGAGAATGCATGAAATTTATTAATAAACTAAATACTCAAGTTAGTATGTATGTGACAAATGTGTGAAGAATATTGTGTAAAGACAAACATTTCAATTATACAGAGAAGTTCAAAATTACCAGTAAAAATTGAAATTTATGAAAAGAAAGTTTAAAAAATATTATAAAAAATGTATATAAATCTATGCAATAATGAATAAGTTTAATACATACAGTTAGAAGTGAGTATTTCCATTAATAAATACATGCTTCAAAAAAGATTGAGCTCAATGGCAGAGTTACTACTGAAAAAATACACTAAAAGATATACAACTATCACACAAAAATAATATAGCTAAGCCTTCTGCTACTTCTTCATTTTAGTGTTTTAGAAATTTCCTAAAAATTATTTACTAGTGTCAGGCAACTTCATAAAATTATACTTGCAGCTGTAAAAAAAAAAATTATTTAAATTAACTTACATTTTTCTTCCTATAAAATAAAGATATATGAGATTTGGTAATTCTAGCTGTTCCATTTGTCTCCCTTTCATATGTTATAAAAGATAATAACAACTGTTCTGTTTGACTCCCTCTGACAATATAATAAATAACAATGATAGCTGTCCTATTTGACTCCCTATGACAATGTTATTTATTAGTCCCCTACCGGCGAAAGCCGAAGGGGACTATAGGTTTGCACTCTGTCCGTCCGTCCGTTCCACCTCAGTTTTCCCCACTTTTTTTCTAAATGCTTTTGGATAATGAACTGATTTTTGGTATATGAGTCTACCATGATGAGTTACAGATCAAGTTAACGTTTCGTTTCCATCTGCTAATTTTTACCGGGGTTATGACCCTTTGATCTTTGAAAATTCACAGAAATTTTAGTTTTCCGCATTTTTTTTCTACCCATATTTAGATAATGAACTGATTTTTGGTATATGAGTCAACCATGACGAGTTACAGATCAAGTTAACGTTTCGTTTCCGTTTGCAAATTTTTACGGGAGTTATGGCCCTTTGAACTTTGAAAATTCACTGAAATTTCAGTTTTCCGCTCTTTTTTTCTAAATGGTTTTAGATAATGAACTGATTTTTTGTGCATCAGTCTACCATGATGAGTTACAGATCAAGTTCACGTTTCCTTTCCATCTGCTAATTTTTACGGGAGTTATGGCCCTTTGATCTTTGAAAATTCTCAGAAATTTTACTTTTCCGCACTTTTTTTCTACACACTTGCAGAAATGGAACTAATGTTTGGTTTGTGACTCTACCATGATGAGTTACAGATCAAGTCTATGTTTCGTTTCCCTCTGCTAATTTTCACAGGAGTTATGGCCCTTTGAACTTTGAAAATTCTCAGAAATTTCACTTTTCCACTCTTTTTTTCTAAATGCTTTTAGATATTGAACTGATTTTTGGTATGTAGGTCTACCATGATGAGTTACAGATCAAGTTTACGTTTTGTTTCCCTCTGCTAATTTTAATGGGAGTTATGGCCCTTTGATCTTGGAAAATTCACAGAAATTTTAGTTTTCTGCACTTTTTTTCTACACCCTTGCAGTAATGCAACTAATGTTTTGTATGTGTCTCTACCACGATGAGTTGTAGAATAAGTCATCGTTTCATTCTGGTCTGCAAATTTTTACGGGAGTTATAGCCCTTTGATCTTTGAAAATTCACAGAAATTTTAGTTTTCTGCACTTTTTTTCTACACCCTTGCAGTAATGCAACTAATGTTTGGTATGTGTCTCTACCACGATGAGTTGTAGATCAAGTCATTGTTTCATTCTGGTCTGCAAATTTTTACGGGATTATAGCCCTTTGAACTTTGAAAATTCACTGAATTTTCAGTTTTCTGCTCTTTTTTTCTAATTGCTTTTAGATAATGAACGGATTTTTGGTATATGAGTCTACCATGATAAGTTACAGATCAAGTTTACGTTTCGTTTCCATTTGCTAATTTTTACCGGAGTTATGGCCCTTTGATCTTTGAAAATTCACAGAAATTTTACTTTTCCGCACTTTTTTTCTACACGCTTGCAGAAATGGAAGTAATGTTTTGTATGTGACTCTACCATGATGAGTTACAGATCAAGTTTATGTTTCGTTTCCATCTGCCATCTTGAACAAACATAATTTATATCTATAAATCTTTGTACCATATAATAAGGTACATTTTACCTAAAACTTTGGGATTAGTGAAATATGCGACCGGTAGGGGACTATGTATTGTTTTGCAATACTCTCAGAATGCTTGTTATAATAGTAGCCATTTCATTTGACTCCCAATGTTTCTTTCATTGAACTCGAGACATGTTTTGTCTTTCAATTTGACTCCCCATAACATCATATGTTAAAAATAAAAATATTGTCAGTTTTTAGTGTATCATGATGTAATTAAAAAAAAGATTTTTAAAGAACTAAATTAAGTTTTATTTTATCTATTGTATAAAAAATTTTGTATGTCAGTTACAAAAAACAACATTTTTGCATTTTGCACTACTGCATGTTAGTAGACTATTAAACACATGCTAAAAATAACATTTACTTAATATAAAAATATTAATCCTAATTTAAAAAAAGCTTCTTTGTAGAGCATATCTGCATTTTTGCTTCTTAAAAGTTTGTGTAAAAAAAAAAACAGAAAAAAATCAAAAATAAATTTTGAAGTAAATTTTGATAAATTGTCAACTGACATGGAACTGATTTTAAAAAGAATCTACAGTGAAACTTCCGTAAACCGACACTCCACGGGACCGGTCATTTTGGTCGGTTTACAGAGGTGTCGATTTTCAGAAGTTTAAAAAAACGGATTCGAATCCGGTTCGTTCCAGTCCGTTACCAGGTCAGAATTTAGTCAGTTACCGGATATGGCTATTATAATGGTATATTCATGTGTGTGCATTCGATCGTGTTTTTTAACACTTACATCGTGTAAAGTGATATTTTAAATGTATTCATATTTTATTTTTATATTAAACAAATTTAACAATGAAACAATGTGCATACATTGTCATCGTAGTTGTAATACGTAGTTCTTATCGTCTACCATGATCGGGCCCTGCTAACAGTACTTTTGTGTCACTTTTTTTTCCTTGACCTCGCCCGAGAAGAAGAGGCCATATCAATCATTCAGATTTAAAAAAAAACAAGAAAAAGAAAAAAAAAAAAAGAAAATAGAACGTGATTTATTTAAGTTCATAGCTGTATTGTTTTTAGAAAATCCTTTGCCTTGCATCTAAAAACATCATGCAGCTTTTCGGCATCCGACTTTTTTTTAAATATAAAAGCACATTTTAATAAAACGTTTTAAACACGTTTGTTTATTTTAAAATTACATACGATACAGATACATGTATCTTATAATTAATAAGTTAATATATTAAGTAAACATCGGCGGTAGGTAAACAGGTGTTATCAGAAGTCCATGAATTAGTAATTCATGGACTTCTGGTGTTATACATAGCCCGCGGTAATGATGAGTTCTCGTCACGTGCAGTCATTTGTGACAATTCAAACATTATTTGTTCCAAAGGTAATGTCGGTATTCGGAAGTTTATTTACTGTTAAAGAAGCCGATTTGGGCTGACAAATTATGTCGGTGTTCGGAATACGGAGGTGTCGGTTTTCGGAAGTTTTTATTACATAATTTATATAAGAATAAATCCGTCCCGAGCAGACATTGTCGGTTTAGGGAGGTTGTCGGTATTCAGAGGTGTCGGTTTTGGGAAGTTACACTGTATTAGATTTACAATTACAGCTGCTATTGGACAATCCTATATCTTCATTTAATGAAATATGCTGTCTTATTTTTCATGTATTTACAATTCATTTTATGAATTTCCTTAACAATATCATAATAAATTGCCATGTCAAATACGCAAGATCTGTCAGAAGAACAGCATGAATTTGTCCATGACAACATTAGAAAATTTATAAAACCAAAACCTTTCACATAAGAAGCTATGATGCCCATTACATGCACTAGGGTATGAAAAAAAATGTACATCAAATGATGGAAATATTTAATCTGTATATAAAAAAAAACCAGTATATGATACTGTAATACTGATAGATGTATTTATTACAATATTTAGAGTAATTGCTATGGAAAATGAAACACTAGCATTCTCTGATCGAGACTGATGCTACATTGTATTACGCAGAACTAATTGTGATAAATAATCCAGAAATTTTACATTTACATTTTTGACAATCAGTCATTCCTTCCGTTAATTTTGTTGTTTTGCAGAATTCATGACATAAGCTTTCCCACTACAAATTGCAGTGCTAGTTTTAGAGAAACCACTAGATATGTTTCTTTGAAACAGATGTGTCGCCTGACACTGCATAGTACAGTCGGGTCCCAATTTCAAGGGATTCAGTTTGAGAGGTACTCAATTTTGAGTATTTTTCAGTTCCCAACAATGTTTGTTCTTAACTCTATATTAAAAAGGTCTCAATTTTAGGAGGTCCTATTTTGAGAAATATTCGATTTTGCAAACAAATTTGCAGGTCCCAAAAGCCAATAATCAACTGATTTGGGACTCGATGGTGAGAGGTATTGTCTCACCTATTGTTGTAAGCAGCCATTGTATCAAATCACACCTTACATTTACTCAGGCATCCAAGTTTGTTAAGGTGTTTTTAATATAGAAGTGATTAATAAATGCTCTATAAAAATCAATCAAAGGGAAATAAATCAAAAACGGAAAAAGAAAGCGTTGTGGTTCTTGTGCACTGCACTTAGAGTTATTGCCAGAAACATGCACACCAAGTTTGGAGTCATTTGAACGTACAACACCAATGTTATGCTCCGGACAAGGAAATCCGGACGCCGCCGACGAAAGTAATCCCTATATGTCGCCTAGTCAGGCGACACAATAATAGGTATGACCTAAATAGCAAAAAAAAACTTCCCTGTGGACAGTTGAAAAGTGTATTTGACAATGGTACAATCCTAAACACAAACCCTGTGGGCTGAATGGTTTAGTTTACAGAATTTTGAAACAAAAATAGATTATATTTTTCCACAATTTACTGTTTAAGTATCTTGGTTTTTACATTTTAACTGTAAAGCCATAACATTTTCTCTCTTGCACCAATATCAGTAAAAACAGTCATACTGCAAAACACTGAGAGTATAAAAAGGGGGGGGGGGGGGGGGGGGGGGGGGGGAGAAAGAAAGACCATGTAAAAAGATAAACAAAATTGTCATCACAGTTATACATGAAAATGCATCTTATTTGTTAATTTATACTATTTTAAAAATTATGACAGCAATGCAATGGTCGTAATTTTATGAAGTTGCTATGATACAAACTCTAAACACTAATCATTATCTCTAAATACTGCCACAGTTACCTCCCTTTGAACAGCTTTTAAATTTTTACATTTTTTAATACATGTGTAAAATTCTTTTGAAGTTTTGAAGAATGTGAACTATAGAAGAGGACATAGTTTTAAAATTTTTTTACCTAACATTTAAAAAAAAAAGTTCTGAATCGAAATGTAGATCATCTTTACTTAACATCATTTCATTTGAAAGTAGCTAATAACAAATGATAGTCATTAGTTATTTCAATAACATCAGCTTTCCAAATGGAAAATTTATTAAGAGAGAGAGAGATACAATATCTAAACATTACTTCAGAATAAAGGGTGTGATATGAATGTATGTACACTGAAGTATACAGTTGATAAATTCTTACATACAGGTATTTAGTTCTGTTAATTTTCACCAGTAGTTTTTGACATATTTCTTAAATATGCAACATATAGATCTTTTTGTTAACTATGATAGAGGATTAGTGAATGTGTGTAAAATGTAGCCATCTTAGATGGTCTGTATGTACATCAACATTAGTTTAATTCTTCAGTGATGTAGACAAGAAAAGGTTAACGATTCAAAATTATCAACAGAACGTTGTTAACTTGAAAAAAATATATAAAATTGTATATTAGATAAAAACATTCTTAAAAATCGAAATAAGAACCAATATTATAACAAACAGGTTATAAATAAAACCCTAGATTTAAAATTTACTGAAAACAAGATATTCAAAGGGCCTGAAGTGCTCACCTGGTAAATAATGGCTGGACTAGAAGCTATAATTCTATATCTATTTAAAGACAAATGAGTTACTGATGACCTTTACTGTTTATGACATCTGCATATAAATCCAACTGAGGAAGTGAAAATTGTGATAAGTGATAAATTTTCTTATGAAGTTGGTTTAGTAACTTGGACCCTAAAGGTTAAACATATTTCTATAGAAGTACTTCATTAACTGATGCTCTAAATAAAATTGGTAAAATAATTTTTACATATCTTAACCTTGCATTCTAGCTATTTTCTTATAACTTTTCTATATTCTGGGTTAGCAAGTAAAAGAAATATATATGTTTGATTCCTAAGCTTTTTCTTGATCAAAGGAACTATATTTGCTAACTATAAGACAACAGGAAGTGTTAAAACAAAGGGAATTAACTCCCATTACAGGAAAATTATAATATAGTTGCAGGAAATATCCTGCTATGATTGCTGCCCAAATTTTAATTCTGCTTCTTTTATTTTCTGTGCAAAATTATTTTTTGTGAAATTCTTTTTGCGATAGAACAATATTATTTTGGCCTTTGAAAAAAAATGTGGGTGTTTTGTAACTCAATTTTAACAATAACTTGAATTTACAATTATCTTTTTTAGACCAACAAAACCTGTCAAAAAACCTTGTAATTTTAGCACTGATATAAAGTTGAACTTTTTACACATTTCATTTTTACTACGTCTCAATAGAAATTTAACACAATATAATCTGAAAACCATTCAATAAACTGAAATAAATTATCAGAATTATTTACATATTTTGTAATGAAAATTAAAAAAAAAACCCAAAAATGTCAGTGATTTGAAAACAAAAATATAGGAAAGGCCATATTAATTTTAAAAGGATTTAAGAAGAAAAAGATCTCACACAACAATTGTTAATTTTTTTTATAAAATATAAATTTCAAAAAATTGAAAAAGGTGAAAAAGGATAATATATGTCTGATAATAAAAATTATTGTTATGTGGTAATTTGGGATTAGGAAAAAATAATTGTAATCTGTCACCATTAAGTGTTTTTAGAAGTCAAGAAACCTTAAACCATCACATCATGCTTATCAAATTACGAAAACCAAAAAAGAAAGAAAAACTGTGCTATAAGCCTGTAAAGGGAGGTAACTGGTATAATAAACTCTAAATTTTTGAAGTTGAAGTATACCTATTGTTGTTTGAACTCTGACCTCTGCCATCTTGCTATGCTAAGACTTTGGAATTAATTGTTTCCTTACCCTTAAAATTGTAAGCAAAAAAGAAGTAAAAATGACAATTAAATAAACAATACATAAACATATGCCACATAATAGCAATTAAAATACATATTTATAAATCAATATGGGGAAGATTTGTTAAAAAGAATAAAAATAAATGATAATACAAATATAAAAGAAAGTTTCAATAAAAAAAAAATAAAAATAAATAAATAAAAAAATTTAAAAATTAAAAAAATTATGTGGATATTTTGAAGAAAAAATCCTTTTCTTTTTTTTGTTTTTTTTTTCTTTTGTTTTTTTTTTTTTTGTTTTTTTTTTTTTTGTTTTTGTTTTTGTTTTTTTTTTTTGTTTTTTTTTTTTTGTTTTTTGTTTTTTTTTGTTTTTTGTTTTTTTTTGTTTTGTTTTGGTTTTTTTTTTTTGTTTTGTTTTTTTTTTTTTTTTTTCAAAATATCCACACAATTTTTTTTTCATTGCTATCATTATTAAATCATTATTATATATGTATTTTATCAAACACCATTATAACAACAGAGATAGAATAAATATAGTAAGTGGAAAAAAATATTAAAATATATATATATCCAAGTTGGATATGTAAAAAAATAAAGATCAATTGAAATCATATATAGAACCATAAAATGACACATAAACAAAATTTAGGAAAAATGTATCTTAATTGATAAAAGAATGAAGGTACGTTAAAATAATATTTCATAAAAATTGAAAAAAAAAAGATGAAGAAAAAGAAGCTGTAATAGAAACAAATAAATATAAATAATATAAAAATGAATAACATGGATGACATTGAACATAGTATATATCTGTAAGATAAACGTTTTTCAACAAAATATTTCTAGTGACACGGAAAAAATAACATTCATTATTCTGAATATATAAAGGTTGCAATAACAAAAGATATTCACTGTTATTTCAAATATGCTTATTTCAATAAGGGAAGCAGAACTGAAAGAGGTGGACAACACATCAAGGAATAGAGAAATCTTTTTAATATATGATCAGAAATGAATTTCATTCACAATCTCAATAATACCTCATGGTAGAAGAAAGCATGGGAGTTTATTTTGACTTTATTCATTTATTTGTATAAAGGTTTTAACAGCATAACCATTCAATTAATTACAAGAAAATGTACCTGTTCATTGAATCTTTCTTCATCGATGGTTTGTTACCAAGTAATTTGTCTAATTCTCCCATTACGTTTGGAGTTAATTTTGGCAAATACTGAAATGTATATAAAACATAAGTAAAAATGTATTTCTAAAAAAAACAGATCAAAACTCTTAATAACCTCATCTTTATAAGATTATCAATGCACTTTGTAATCCATGACAACTGTTATGATTTTCTAAATGTATTTAAAATCTATAGATAAGCAACAGTTTGTCAAATGGTGTTTTACTTTGAATCAGCACTATCAACAATTTTTCAGCTATTCACAATGAAAACATGTTCTTATCTCAATAATTAATCTTAACACAAGTTAATGCTGAATTCAAGTTATGTGGAATTGTTTTTGGTCCACTTTGTACCAATGTGGATTTTAATGGTGATGTTAATAGTGCTAATACAATCACTGACCATGATGCAGATATACATAACGAGCCAATCACTCTAATGATACTGCTCTAATCAGTAAAGGCCTAGGAAAACCCTTCTCACTAGATAAAACAGAGGCTTGATTGATTGATTGATTGATTGATTGACTGAATAAGGTTTTAATACCCCAGTAAAGAACATTTCACTTATATTTGGATGTCACCAGCTATAGGTGAAGAAGCAGCAAGTTTAGACATTACTCTTCCTGAACGTTGATTGATTGATTGATTGATTGACTGAATGAAATTTTACATCCCAGTAAAGAATATTTCACGTATGTTGAGACCTCACCAGTTGTAGGTGAAGCAGCAGCAGCAAGTTTAGACATTACTCTTCCTGAAAGTTGATTGATTGAATGGAGTTTAAAAAAAAATTAAGAATATTTAACTAAAATTGGGATACACCAGCTACAGGTAAAGTGGCATTAATTTTTATCTTTGCAGTTCACTCATAGAAGTTTGCAGGGTGGGTTCTTTAGCATGCCATGCCTATGACACAGGGCATCTGCTTTCAAGGTCTTATTTGCAGGTTACTAGTTTTTTCGGTTTTTAATGTAGAGTGTTTGGTGAAGAAACAGTCACACCCTATTTTCCAGTCATAGTCAGACTTATCCAGGGTTCAACCTCAACCTCCCACAAACAGAGTAAGCACTCTACCAACTGAGCTACCATATTGTTTTAATAAGAGACTGACAAGATCCATATAAAATATATTTCATAATGTTTAAATAACTGTTATACCTGCAATGCTTGGATATTTTCATATAACTGATCTACAGTAGAAGCTCCTAGTAACACACAATTTACATTCTCATTCTTCAAACACCATGCTGAAACAAAAAATTTATACTTCTTAATTAACTGAAAACTCTCCTCTTGGAAGGGGTTTTAGTGGCCAATTGATCTAAAGCACACACTTAAAATCACAGTTTCACCGATCATGGAGGGGAAGACTTTTATCTCAACTAGACAGCCAGGCCTCACCCTTGTAAAAGGAATAATTAAAAGCCTGGATAATCTGAACATGATGATGATGATGATGATGATGATGATGATGATGATGATGATGACTAGGCTGTTCAAATTTCTCTCTGGACAGATGATCTCATAGTGTGAGAAAGTTTCCTGGTTTGCTTGCCAAAGGTTGGAAATAAAGAATTTTTACCAGGTTGTAAAACTCCTTCACTTAACTCAAATCTACGTCACTATACTTATAAATTTGATAGAGGAAATATGATGGCTGAATGATCTGGGAAACACAATCATATGTATCAAAGTGTATATCATTTGACTTACTGGACTAATAAACTTGTTATCTATGAAATTTTACAGGTTGGCAGGTGCCCCTCACTGCCTAAGATCAAATCTAAACCAGGTAGTTGAGAAGTGTTTAAAAGTTTGTCAGTCTGCTTGCTTAATTCAATGGTTTTCTCTAGGCATGTCATATTCCTCAAACATTCCAGAATTTTTTTCAGATACAGCCAGCAATTTGCGATATGCAAAAAATTTATAAAAGAGGGACTCAAGGGACTCAAATCAGGTAGCACCAGTAGCCAAAGGGCCTTAATCAGTGTCTCTCATCACTTAGGTATGAATCCCACTTTGGCAGATCATAATGAGGGAAAGTTTGTCAGTTCACTTGCTAAAGGTCAGAGGTTTCTCCAGATACTGCAGTTTCCTCCACCATCCCAGGGCAAATTGTCTTCATATAAGTGAAAGAATCTTGACTGGGCCAAAAAACATCATTACTGCACAACACTCACTCAGATCAGGACACAACAGGCTTTATGAGCCTTTAAGCAAGGAATTGATTGAGCTTTTAAGTGCTTACCAATAGCTAACTGAGATAAAGAACAGCCTAGTCTATCAGCAACAATAGCCACTTCTCTTAGTTTTCCCTGTTGTCTTCTTCCTTCTTCACTTAATATTTTATCTTTTAACCATGCATATCCCTGCAAAAAAGAAAAAAAAATCAATGGTACTCCATTATTTTAAATACCGGTATATGGACAAAACACCTTGTATCATTTATTCTTTTAGTGCATAGTAATTATCATATCATTCATTCTTCATGATGATTACCAGAGAGTTTGTTCTACGTTTTCTGTCACTTTACCAATGCCATGAGAAGACTATGTTCATGCCCTATGATACCTAAACAAGGTCTAGTCCATTGAATAATCTTGATTTAAGTCCATCAACACTTTTAATACTTGATACTGGTTATTATGGAAAATCATGCACAGTGTATATTATAAGATCCTCGGTAATTTGCACACTGGAGTTATCAAAGTACTGACAGTGCTGATTTAAACATGTCATTTCCATTTCAGATCCATAGTAAACTTAGCTTTTAAAGCTGTATGTTCTAGAATATATAGAAACAAATTCATCATATTATCCCTGTCAGGAAGATAGATTGATTAAATGTTGTTTTACATCCCACTCAAGAATATTTTACCTATATTAGGACATCATCAGCTAAAGGTGAAATGGTAGAAATTTTACTTTAGTAATGCCTTCAAAACAATATGAGAGGAAGTGTTTATGTAGCATGCCTTGCCTACTGTCACACTGGGCATCAGTAAGGTCTCTTCAAAAGGACCCATGACTTGTCATGAACCACCTTGCCTATTATTTTCAGACCTAGCCAGGTTTTGTTCTAGGACCTCTCTCATTTTAAGCAAGCATTATAACAACTTTATTGCAGTACATGTATTCAGGTATCTGTTGGTATGAGGAAACCATGTTGTTACCATCAAAAACTATGATAAGATAAATGTTACTGAAAGGAGAGCATTCTTTCATTGCAATACTTACTTTTAAGGCTGCCCTGAAATAAATTGGAACAACATCATCATATTTCGATTTCAGTAAGCCACCAGTGAGGGGTGTCCATGTTATTGCGTTACTGAAAGCAGAGCATTCATTTATTGCAATACTTACTTTTAAGGCTGCCCTGGAATAAATTGGAACACCATCATCATATTTCCCTGTCAGTATGCCACCAGCGAGGGGTGACCATGTTAAGGTTCCTATACCTAGTATAAAACAGGAAAACAATCGTTAATGGTCACCATGGCAATGACTGACTTGTGAACAGGGGCATTGTCCTGGTGGAACTACACACTTGAGTTTTCCTCAGTGCTTTGGTTTAATATCTTCCTGTAACTTCCTCAGAAGTAATGCATCTTGTTTGTTTGTTTGTTTGTTTTTTTGTGTTTTTTTTAGATAATCTACCATCAGAATACCATCAGCATTCCAGAAAATCGAGGCCATAACCTTTCCAGCTGATGGAAAGGTTTTTTCTTCCTTTGACGGAGATGAAACAGTATACCATTGCTATGGTGATAACAAATCACTTTAAGACTATACTTATACAAGTATAGTCTGTTTACAAAACAAGTTCTGTGTGTTGAACAAAAGTCGAAACAAAAACTAGTCCATCCAAAAATCTTAAAAATCTTAAACCATTTTATACGACAATCATGCCTACTAAGGCTTCCACGTTTACACAAAACCGTAAACGTGTACACGACAGGTAGTAAACGAAACGATGCCATTTACACGGCCATCATGATTTGGAACATCGCGAAGAAACTGATATATCGTGTCAGTCATACATTCATGAACATTGAATTTTATTAAATTAAAATACAATTATTTCAATCATGTAACAATAGTTTGAAACAAAAAATTACCGTCAACATCGATCCATGTAAAGTGTATGGCTACATTGCCTGAGACAATATTGATATGCATGCGCATGCCCCTGGACTTTCTCAAAAACTTCAAAATTGTAACTTTATCCTAGTTAACAAAAACTTATGTACATGGAACATCAAAATTTCAAATATTTCAATAAATGAAAATATTCAATTTTAACTTACAACTTTTAACAAAAATGACCGTCTCTGTAACAACATAAAATTTAAATACCGGTATGAATCAGATGGTAGACATGTAGGAAGTAGGAAGCATAGAAATCGAAGTTGCTGGGATGCTTGGAACATTATCCTCTACAGGCTCTCTCTTGACGACATGCTTCTGAGATGGATCTATTTATTTGTTAGCCGATTTAAGTTTTGATTTCAAACAATGGTTAATAAAGATAAGCTTGTCAACTGTGTCGGAATCAAGAGAAGATCTGAATTTATTAACTGTACTGCCTGCTGTCGACAAAACTCTCAGGCTGAGGGCACAGAAGTCACTGGTACTCCTAAATATTTTAGTGCAAGCTGTAAGTCTTGGAAACATATCCTGATTTAATTTTCATCAATTAAGTATGTCACATGTCGTGTACATGGTTATAAAATATGTAAACATTTACAGCCTATATCCGACATGTTACCGTTTACACGTGTAAACGTGGAAGCCTTAATGCCTACAGCTTTGAGATAAGTAAAACTATAAAATGCAGAGCTAAGAAAACATCATTAAGAATGTCAATAAAATCCTACAATAACAGTAAGAGATTGTTGATTTGTCAGAGATTAATATGACTAATATCACTCAGATGTGCTCTACAACTGAAAAACTCTTCAACATTTTATCAATTCAATTACAAGAGTTATCCCCCTTACACTGTGTAGTTGTCACTTAAGCTCTAGATCAAGAGTGCAAGATTTTTGAGAATAAATTAACATTGTGAAATATATAAATATAACTACTAATTTTGTGATATAGTTCTGGCATCTGCATTTCAACATTTTATTTATTCAGTTACAAGAGTTATCCCCCTTACACCATACAGGTGCCACTCCAGCTCTAGATCAAGAGTACAGGAGCTTTACATTTTGTAACCCTCTGATTCATTTTTGAGAATAAACTAATATAGTGAGACATATAACTTTAATAACTACCAATTTTGTGATATAGTTCTGGCATCTGCATTTCTACTTTGTCTCTCTGGAATAAGTGATATTCTGCTTGTTCAGCCACTGGTGGAATTAAATTAAACTGCCTAGCAACAGAGTAAGCTTCCTGTAAAGAAAAATTACATACATCAGTAGTTGTCACTGGTATGATGTGATTTCACTTGATTTGCATAAACATGTATGTTTTTTCAGCTACAATTTACTTTATTTCACTGCATATAATTTTTTTTATACTCTGGAGAGAGAGGGTGTGGTATAATTCATTCTAATGCCATTTTTATTCAAATATTGTAACAATTACTCTATAAAGTATCCTGTTGGACTTATCTAAAAAATTGGAGTGGAGGAAGGTCAGTTCTGGGATAAAAAGAAAACTAGAGTACCCAGGAAAAACCAATGACTTTTGTAAAGAGAACTGACATTTTTCAGTCAAGCCATTACTAGAACTGCTTTTGCCTCTGGCAATGCAGGTAAAAATCTTAGTTAAGGAATGAGTATGAAACTGGGGCAAGGTACTCTATACATTGATTATCATTTAGTTTAGAAAATCAATTCGCAGCAAAGGGCAGCTTAAAACTTGTGACCATGTCCCTCATGGTTGCTAGACATGTATATACAAACATACCATGATTTCTGTTGCACTCCACCTTGATGTTCCCCAGTACATAGACCAGCCCTGATTTATCACATGAGTAAAAGCCCTCACAATTTCTGAAACAAATAAACAAACATTTTAGGGTAAAATTGTAAAAAAGATCATGTGAACTTTATAAACACAAGAGGATTCAGGGCGAAATTTTAAGAAAAGAAGTGTGACATTTTTTTCCCATTGAAAAACACATTCAGCTTGACATCAAAATAAAAATTAATTATTTAAATTGATGTAAAAGTTAAATTGTAAATGCTTAGAGATTAGCCTTTGATTTTATTCCAGTTCCAATGACTTTCTTCATTATTGATTGCAGCAAGAACAAGAATAGAATTCCTGGGTCCCCCGCCGGTCAAGCAGTATACTAGTATACTGTATATGAAATTGCAATATTTTCAAACATTCAGGGCTGTTCCAGAATTAAATGTGTGGGGAGGTTGGGAGGAACATTTTTTTACCCCCACCACCCATTTTTTTTCTATTTTTCCTGTTGCAAATATATCCAAAATACTACAATCTAAAATCAAACAAATACCTATTAACATATATAAGTTATCTAAAATGTACGAGACAATATCACTGTACAGTTTTTGTTTAAAAATCATATTCAAGTTTCATACTCTGGTTTACATACTGTATAAAATCACATGCCTTATTGCAGAGCTATACATGTAAGAAAATGGTCAGAATAGGGGACAGGAAAACCACAAGATAATGCCTCCTCATCTGTTGTCAATATCTGGTCAAGATTGTTCCCATGAAAATGAATTGCCTGATTGTAGGCATGAAAGCACTTTCAAAGTCAATGTTTGATATAATGAAGTAATTATTGTGGTCAAAGTCCCAAAACTCCAACAAAAAGTATCGACCAAGGCTGATTTAAGAACTTGACCAAGGTATTAGTGGTATAAACATTTGGTATAAATTTCATGTAAATCCGTAAAAATTTGTAGGCATGAGAGCGCTTACAAGGTCACAAAGTCCCATAACTCCAACAAAAAGTAACGATCAATGCTGATTTTCGAACTTGACCAAGGTAATAGTGGTATAAACATTTGGTATAAATTAAATGAAAATCCGTCAAAATTTGTAGGCATGAGAGCGCTTACAAGGTCAATTTTTGGATAAAACAGAGTCATTATTGTGGTCAAAGTCCCATAACTCCAACAAAAAGTATCGACCAAGGCAGATTTTCAAACCTGACCAAGGTAATAGTGATATAAAAATTTGGTACAAATTTAATGAAAATCCTCAAAATTTGTAGGCATGAGAGCGCTTAAAAGGTCACAAAGTCCCATAACTCCAACAAAAAGTATCAACCAATGCTGATTTTCGAACTTGACCAAGGTAATAGTGGTATAAACATTTGGTATAAATTAATGAAAATCCGTCAAAATTTGTAGGCATGAGAGCGCTTACAAGGTCACAAAGTCCCATAACTCCAACAAAAAGTATCAACCAATGCTGATTTTCGAACTTGACCAAGGTAATAGTGGTATAAACATTTGGTATAAATTAATGAAAATCCGTCAAAATTTGTAGGCATGAGAGCGCTTACAAGGTCAATTTTTGGATAAAACAAAGTCATTATTGTGGTCAAAGTCCCATAACTCCAACAAAAAGTATCGACCAATGCTGATTTTCGAACTTGACCAAGGTATTAGTGGTATAAACATTTGGTATAAATTTAATGAAAACCCGTCAAAATTTGTAGGCATGAGAGCGCTTACAAAAAAGTGTGACGGACGGACGCCCGGCATTTCTATGTCCCCGCTCCGCGTTGCGGCGGGGGACAAAAAAATAAAATGAATACACAGTAATTGGGTCTCTAATTGTGTGTGTGTGTTTTTTTTTTACTATTTTAATTTTTTTATTTATTTTTTTTTTAAATTTTGTTGAAATCCTGTAAGAAGAAATTGCTTTGATTATTCAAAAAGTGAAATAGTTTTCTTTGAAAATTACTATAAATATCCACTATAAATTATTTCTGTAGAAAGAAAAATGCTGCTGCTAAAGGTAGTTTTACTGTTGAAAATTGCAATTAACACTGGAAGAGATGCCATGTTTATTGTTTACAATATATATATCGTATGTTATATCTTTGGTAACATATAACATTGTACAAGCATAAGTATTCATGATTTAATTTCTTTTTCTTTTTACAAGTTACAAAAGCTGCAAAATTTTAATCAGTGCAGTGATATTATATGGTTACTGTGAATATTCAGAGCAAATGTCCCATAAGACGAGGCTAAAGTAAGTAATACATGTACTAAACTTTATTCAAGTTATAATATCATCTCTGACAAATGACCATGAATTATGGTTACACAAACACAGCAACTGATAGTAATAATACAAATGTGTTCAATACAAAATTGATGTTGCATAATCAAGTAAAATTCAAAATAAATCTTATTACCTTCCATTGGTGTGTGAGGGTCTGGTTTATTAGCAAATACAACATCGACATATTCTAACTGTAGTCGTTCTAGAGATCCTTTGAGACCTGGAAAATCAAGATTTAAAATTCATTCTATTCTAAATTCACTGAGTGCCCCCATGGTCATGTGGTGCCAAGTGGTCTAAAGCACATGCATACAAATGACACTGCTTCTCAACCTTTAAGTTCAAATTCCACTCGAGCAAATCCTATTGTAAGAACATTTGTCAGTTCCCTTGTCTAAGGTCTGTGGCATTCTTGGGCATTCCAGTTTCCTCTACATTCTTAAACTCACTGCCTCATTATATGTAAAAGAAACTTAAATGGGGCGTTAAACACCATTTATCCAATCCTAATCCAATCAATTCTGAATTTACTAAATTTGACCTTTTTTTCTCAATTTTCTTCTTCCTTTAAAAATCATCAATGAACAAAGTGTTCATTATAAATACTCTATAGATAATTAGTTTCAGTAATTGTTTCTATCTACCTAACATGTTTTTGAGAAACAAGTACATGTAATATGACAACTTGAACTTAATCATAATTTTATGTTTATTCAAAAAAACACATCTACTACAGTAGTTCAAAAGTACTTAAGATTTATAAAAGATTGTTTTGTACATAATCAAAATAGAACTTTTAATTAGCCAAACAGCTTCTCTTCAATAAGAAAACATGAAAACCCACTATTGTAGTTGATAGAAAGCACTCTCCATATACTGAAGGTGAGTGAGTGTTAGGAATGAAGGCCACACCTTTCTCAAGAGACTGATTGATTTTGATTTGCATTAATGGGGTTTTATGTTCTAGTCAAGAATATTTCACTTATATCGAGACGTCACCAACTATATCTCAGGGCAATGTGCAGGAAAGGTTCTTTAACATGCCACACCTGATGTGACACAGGTTTTTAAGGTCTCATCCAAAGAACCCTTCTAATGAGACCATAAAAAAAAATCCTATATGTTACAGTAAGCTCAGCATGCTAAATGACCCTCACTGCAGATTACCATCACGCCACATTTGTCATAGTTTTGCTACTTTACCTATAGCTGGTGATGTGCAGATATAAGTGAAATACTCTGGACTGAGATGTAAAACCCCATTTAATCAACTTATCTTCAAATACAATGGATATTTGGATGTTTTAAATTCAAAGTACTCCAAATATTATATTATCTCATTTATCTATGTGATAATTTGAGCAACCCAAAATCTTAGGAAATAATGGGATTTAAAAGCATCAAATGTAACCCAATTACATACACATCTACAGAACAATTCTAATTGTTTCTGATAAAGTGATTTGTATTGATTCCGACTACAGTTTGGAGCATTTTTTAAAGTTTAATTCCACTGAAATTCAAAACTTAAAAAAAAAAAATAAAAATAAAAAAATAAATAAAACCTCCTGGTCCCAGTTTCACAATCATTCCTTTGAAACTAAGATCTTCCTTGACTTAAATTTAGCAAAGTTTTGCTATGTTGCTCTTTTGGAAATTTTTGTTTATATTTTTGATAAAACTAAATGTAGATGTTATAAGCTTGAACTGATCTTCAAAATGACACCTTATATAACTGTATATCTTAACAATTAATTAAATTATCAAAATTTTAAAATTGCCAGATTTAAGTTAAGGAAAATCTTAGTTAAGAAATTGGGGCCTTGAAATATACATTTAAGAAAAGTTTTATTGATAGCTAAATAATTTAAATAAAGAAATTACCCTCTATGATATGTTTTCTTGACAATCCCCTTTCTGTCTCTGCCCTGAACAAAAAAAAAGATACAATGTATTTAGATGATGACACAATGCCAATGGCTATAATCAAGAGACAATCAGAGAAAAAGACGTATTTCTGTACAAACAGTCTTCATTAGTATGAAAGCACTAATTAATTTGCATCCGAATCCCAAAAATATATGCAAGTCTGAAATATTCACGAAATTAAGGCTCTTATGTATAAAGCCAATTATCTGAGTTGGGCTTTTTTGACTTAAACAAAAACATATGCATGTGAATTATTGGCAATCTTAGATTCTTATGTATAAACCCATGTTCTGATTTTGGCCATTTCGATTTAAATTAATAAACATATGCATGTGAAATATTCACAAACTTAATGATTTTATATTTTTATGTATAAATCCATGTTCTGAGTTGGGCTTTTTCACTTAAATTTTTTAGTCTGCTATGCTGCATCATGAAAGTAAACAAAATCAATCAATACACCTGCTAAGAACAGCATTTACAGATGTGATTCTAAATAATTAATTAAAACCCTGTGACATCATAAGGGATATTTGTCTGAATAAGGAAGTGCATTAAGATGTTGCATGATTGTTCCACACAATCATTTTCACCATGGTTACCGGGTCATTGTGTTCTTTACACATTTTTTTTTTTTTTTTTTTTTATTTTTTTTTTTTTTACTTCAAGTATATTTATTTTATCTTGAAAGTAAAGACAGCAGTTCTTCTTCAGATTGGATTATTGTCTGGATGTGAGCATTTTTTTTCAGTATTTCACAAGAAAACAGACTTACTTTCCTCCCCAGTACAGCTTTGTTGATACAATGTAACTAGATCTCCTAAAGTAAAAAATGAAATTTGATTTGACTTAATTTAAATGTTGTTTAACATCCTAGACAAGAATCTTTAAATATATCAAGGTTCTTGGACAATGGAGAAAAGAGGAGTACCGAAAGTCATAACTACAAACCTGTAGAGATTCGTTCACATATATCAAGGTTCTTGGACAATGGAGAAAAGAGGTGTACCGAAAGTCAAAACTACAAACCTGTAGAGATTCGTTCACATATATCAAGGTTCTGGGACAACAGAGAAAAGAGGAGTACCGAAAGTCAAAACTACAAATCTGTAGAGATTCATTCACATATATCAAGGTTTTGGGACAATGGAGGAAATAGGAAGACCCAGAGTCAAAACTACCAACCTAAGAGAACTTAAAATGACTGTCTTACTCTAGAACCTGCTGAAGCGTAATTCATATCTAGAGAGGACCTGTAATCTGCAAGAAGGCAATTTAAACGACTTGGTCACGAGAAACTTGATAGGATATCAAAATGTTAACAGGAAAGACAAAAATATGTTCCAGTCAAGAATATTTTACTTATATCGAGACGTCACCACTATAAGTTAAGTGGCAGAAATTTTTACCTTTGCAATGTGCTTAGGGCAATATGCAGGGAGGGCTCTTTAACATGTCATGTGTTTTGATACTGGGCATCAGTTTTTAAGGTCTCATGCCAAGGCCACTAGACAACAAAATGACGGAGATCTTAAAATCAGGACCTTTTTACAACAGGTGAAAGCTCTTACAATTTAAAAACCCCAGAAGGTTACTTTTTTACCTTTTTTTACTTTACTGCCCTACAAATATAAAATATAATTTAGGCCAAGTAACTTGCAAGGCTGAAATATAAAGTTAACTTTCAAGAACCAAACTGACCAAAACAATGTAATGGGGCTAACCCAAAAAATGCTGGGTTAAACCAGTGGGCGCAAACCTGGGATCTTAGTTCACAATATTATATGTGATTGTTCTGTCAACTGAGCATGTTTATATACTAATGAAAATGAATATCGAATGACAAGTCAAGATTAATGTATACATGTATACTACAACAGAATAAAGTCAGATCTATCAAATTCTAAAAATGATTTAATAGGTGTCAATTTCATGTTTAAGTATCAATATTCATGTTTTGGTATCATTTTTAAATGGTTGGTGTCATTTTTATATAACTACAGTCTCATATGTACTCTGTCAATTTGTCTATACCATGTCTGTGTACATTCCGATTATTACATCATTTACCTTATATTACATTAAATCCTACACACATATATATCTATCATTATTAAATTTTCAACAGTGGCTACAGGAGTTATTGTATTTTTTTTTCTGAAATCCCTGGAGACCAGTTGCCAAGTAATGTACAAAAATCCCAAAACAGACATTTCAGAACTTTCAAGAGTTTTTTTTAACCCAAGCCAGATTATTTACTAGACCAAACCATTTTTTTCACATTGTTAATTGTGTGTTCAATCAGCTGCTTTAATGAACTGCTATCAAAAAATGCTTGAGGAAAGGTGGCTTTGCAGTGGATTTATGTCCAAACTAATGAGCAGTGCTTAAAACAAATTTCTCATTGTTCAGTAGTGTCTAACTAGCACAACTCATGAATGGATACCAACAAATGCTTGGAGATAAGTGGCTTTGCAGTGGATTGATGTCCAATTAAATTGGGAGTGCTCAGGAATAAAACTTTAAAATGCAGTATGTCTATGCTGCTTCTGAATTGATTAAAAATATCCTTAGGGATGGTCAGCTTAGCAGTTGACTGACATCCAAATCAAGGGGGGGGGAGGGGGGAGGGGTTGCTCACAATTGAGACTAGGATCAATATTAACCTTAAGTTATCATTTTTGTTTACTTTACTACATCTACAATCTCAAATGTTGTTACCTCCATGACTTCTTCTTTAAAATCTTTCCCAATACAATCTCTGCCCTAAAAAACACAAACAAATAACAAGAATTATAAATACTTGTGACAGGAAAAGAAAAAAATGCAGCAGCCAAACCGGAACTGGAGCCTCGGGAACTTTAGCAATGCAAGCGGGATGCTCTGAGCTACCTGGTCACCTATGAAGTGCCTTTTTACTACATATTAAAATGACATGTTAGGAGCCAATTAAAAAACCATTTACAATGAATATAAATTATTGCATGTAAAACAAAGTCACACACACACACACACACACACACACACACACACACACACACACACACACACACACACACACACTAGATATGAAACAGAGATATAAGAATTTTGAATTTTGACAAACACTAGACATATATCACTAGACATATATTTCAAAACCTGAAATATCTATAATTCAAAATCCATGATAGAAAAAAGTATGATCAACAAAACAGAAAAAACAAGAGTACAGATTTAAAATTCCTGGTTTAATTATAAACAAACCAAAGCCTCTAATTATGTGTAATCTTAAGATACATGTTAATATCAAATTGTTTAAAACACTGTTTTATCAAAGAGTAGCTACTGTATTAATTTCTTCAGATTTCGGATTTATAATTTCTCCATTTAATTAAATTGATTTAAATAAATTAATCCCATTTATATTGGAAAGGCTGAAAAAAAGGAAGGGTTACAAAGATAAACTGCTTTTTTCTTTATAAACTGCTTTTTTCTTTAAGTATTATACACAATGAGCACAGCAAGGTTATATTCTCGATGACTAGAATGAAAATAGGTTTCAATGCTTTTACAGGTAATTAAGTTTTCAAGACAACTCAATCACAAAAGAAAATTTTTTTTTTTTTTTTTTTTTTTTTTTTTTTTTTTTTTTTTTTTTTTTTTTTTTTTTTTTTTTTTGCAATTTTTGCTGTTAACAACTTCAAAACAATTAGAGAAAACAAGGAAATACTGATTTGCATTGATTTTACTTAACAATGTTGGATTTTTGTCACAGACAGGTTGTCACAAACAATTTGGCATGTGAGTAAAAGCATGGCTAATTAATATCTGAGTCATTGAGAAATGAACAATACAAATTTTTGTCTTTCAACCAATAAAATATTCAGAAATTTGTCAGACTTTGAAACATAAAAATGTTACTATCAGCACCACTAGAAAGTGTTGTGTTCAATGCCACCAAATTTTATATGTTGAAGATGATATAGCACTGGAAGTGATGTTCTTGATGATATCTATCATATACAAATTTCACATTTGCTCATTTTTTAAAACATGTAAAATCCTCATTGCACATACATTTACCATGTGCTAAGACATTACTATGGTAACTGTGGTCATCATGTGTGTAACCCTTTTCTATTACCCCTAGGAACAAGTAAGAAAAATAATACCAATGTTTATTAAATTTAATTCGCTATGCTAATTGAGCATAATTCACCGTTCCAGACCTTTTAACTCTGACAGTTAATGGATATTTACCACTTTAACAAGCTTTCAAAATTTAACTAAACCAATCATTATTAACTATATCTTTGAAGGTGTTTCAAAACCTATTTGAAACATGTTAAGCATTTTTTAAATTTGACTTTAAAAGCCTGGTTTAAAAACAATTTACTGCATTCAAGATAGACTATAAGAATTAGTAAATGTCATATATTTTGTTAAGAATAAAATGCACTATATGTACCTGTATAAAGTGTTAACAATGCTTAGAGCATCAATAAAGCATAATTAATCTATGATATAGAACACTGGTCAAAAATGTTTCTCCAAAAAGTACCATACTTTTACAATGAGCATTTAAGCAGATATATATATATATATATGTGTGTGTGTGTGTGTGTGTGTGTGTGTGTGTGTGTGAAAAGCATAAATATTTATGATTCCAACAGAAAATTTAATAATTGTAGGAAATCTTGGTTAGCCAGATAAATAAGAATTGTCTGAGGGTCAGGCCTTAAAAACCCCACTCCAATAATTAAATGTAACCCAAACCAACACCCAAATATTTTTTGTGACCTTGACCTGTTACATTGGATCTTTGTTCATATCCAAATAAAAAAAAAAAAAGAAAAGAAAAAGGAAAAAAAAAAAAAAAAAGAAAAAAAAATATAACTATGAAGGCCTTGTGTGAAGTTTCCAGAAATTTCAGAACTTTCAAGAGTTAAGCAGCAATGAGTTATATCCTAAAAATGACAATTAGACTAACAGAATTGGACAAAGAGGAGAATTTGGTGATTACAATATGCCCCAAAAACTTAAGATTGAATGGGGGTATAATAACCTATCCTTAAAAAGAGAAGTTTCTGAAATTAAGACATATGGAGCTCAAAGCAAAAATGCAGACAATAGTGCAAACTAGTGTATTATAATTCAATAACTGTCATAGCATGATAAATGTATAGGAGGAAAATGTATAGCATTAAATATTTATTGTAAATCAAATAAAGCAACAAGTAACACTTGTAAATACAATTATCAACCCATTCCTTTTAATTATTATTTTGAAGCACAATAATATATGATATGGTAATTTGAGAATAAATAATATATACAATGTGTGTGTGTGTGTGTGTGTGTGTGTGTGTGTGTGTGTGTGTGTGTGTGTGTATTTAACAAATGTAAATGAACAGTGGTACTACAAAGCTTAACAAAAACAGAACATTAGAACTGTATTAAAATTCATTTGCATTCTTCCATCTTCATTACACAAATTCACCTACTGGTATTTTAAAATCTGAAAATGGAGAAGTTTAAAATTCCTTAAATCTAAATTTGTTTGAAATAATGACTTTCATCTAGTCTTGCTGTATTTGCTTAACTTCTGATTTTTATTAAGGTTTTTTTTAAAGGATTACCTATTACTGAAACAATACTTTTTAGCTCTGTGTATTCTAATGCAGAGCATATCCAATTTTCTGGTATTAACTGGTGCTCTTTGCAGCTGTGGTGATTATGCCAGTCAGATCAAACTTAAGACTACCTTGAAGTGACCGTTAGTGCAAGACAAAGTCTGTGACCACTAGTGTTGGACAAGACTAATCTATATCGGTGATTACTATTTAACTTCTAGGGTTTCTTTAAGAAAGCTCTGTCAGCTTTTTATTTTTCAACTTAGTTAACTCTTATATGTAAAAATACAAAAGAGTGAATTGTTTTTTTTAGCTGCTTTAGGAATTTTGCAGCTCTTCTCAACTTACAAAACACACAATAAGAGCTTAGTTTGCATATTACACCATTATATAGGAAAGAAATAAAAAACAACATCAGAATATTTCAAGGTAATATCCAGGGCAGGGTTCGAGCCCAAATCTTTTGTTTGAGAACAGTTAACCAATAAATTTACACTAAAGTATTGATTTTTTTTTAAACTTGCAGAAAAAAAAATTAGGTTAGTTGTGTAGATCAAATACAATTTCATTAAAAAGAAAGATTTAAATTCCCAATTGGTTAAACAAAACCACATGATTACATTTAAAATGAGCAGATAAACTTATTTTAATTAAATCTCTTAGTAATTTTTATTTATTCCATGTAAAATACATGAATACTATCCTGAATCCATTTAATTTTTGTCCAAATTTCCATAAAATATATAGACACACATTATCCCTCATATATATATATATATATATATATATATATATATATATATATATATATATATATATACCACACACACCATTCCTACATGAATAATAAATAATATTGGCTCTGTAAATGAATTCCTATAACCAATTATCTAGAGAATATCACATAATTTTCAAGATAATCTAAATCAAATTTGTACACCATGAAGATGACAATCAAACTATATATGCTCAAGGGACATAACTTTTGATGTTATCCCACACAGGGAGTCCAAATCATATTAACTTAATGCTGCAATATCAATAAAAATTCTTCATCCAGGAAATAACTCTGTGAAAAGTAATTACTTCAAAGTAATTAAAAATTAATATCTCACACTTTCAGGTCAGAGCTTAACACATATATGCTATTTAAGGAAACAATGGTACCAATGGTACCAACGGTTTGGCAATACATGTACTTGAAACTTTTTCTTTTTGTTAATGAAAAATTGAATACAGATATGGCAAGGTGAATAACATGTTTTTGGCAACTGCTAGATCTAATATCACAGAAAAAGCACTGAGGACGAGTGTTACTGGTCATTAAAACATTAATAATATATTGACGAAGGAAATGCCCAACTACAATACATATAACCTTGCCAATAGCCAGCACAACCAAGAACAAGAGGCTATGCAAGTGCATGACAAAAACTGCCAAACAAGAATGTACAGAGACATTACAAATGCATATTTAGACCAATGATTATAACTTTTCTCAGCTTTGGGCAGTCACTGGAGTAAATAAACAGTACTTAGTTTATACAACTTTTGGAGGGACTTCAAACACTCCAATTATTTTACAGTCACTGCTTTAAAAAATACTTTTTATGTATGATATATCTGATGAAAACATCCACCAGAATTTTGAAATTTTTTTTTAAAATAAAATTACAAATAAAACAACTTTAAATGACCATTTTGATCTTGCTTATAAAGAACATTATAAGATTTTTAGCTATCTTTTTCCAATGATTATAAAATTACATAGTAATTAAATAAATAGTCCAAAGAAACTATACCAGGAAATATGGTTTTCAAAGAATACAACCCGGTAAGTCTGTAGCTTTAACTTGGGGCTTCGGTAGCCAAGGGGTCTAAAGCACCGAATCTCTCACTGCCTAGGTTCCAATCCCACCTAGACAGTTAATATTAGGCATGGTATCTGACAGAATTTACATGTACAACTCCTTAACCCAGTAAGCAGTACTTTGTACATACCAATTTGTAGCAAAATTTTTAAAACTAAGGTTTGTTCCCTCATGAAAAGCATTCCTTAGCTGGATTTGGAGCCATATAATTTTGGAACTTTATTTATTTATTTATTTATTATTAATCTATTTATTTTATTTATTTATTTATTTATTTATTTTTTTTGATTTTTGATTTTTTTTGGACCCTAGTGTCACTGATGATGAATGAATTTAAAAAATAAGCGCATATGGCAAATATTGTACATCAAAATTAAAAAAGATATTTTTGTAAAATATAATAAAGTTTATTCAATTTTCTAACATCTCAGATTGGTTGGTTGATTGGTCAAATGTTGTTTACATCAAAAGAGCGATTTTTCAGCTATTTATGACCATTTTTCAAAAATTAATCTCAAGGATTATTCTTCACATGGTAAGTTAATTTGCAAGTTTTTCTCATCTGCATTGTACTACTGAGCACCTTCGGAGACCTTAAAAGTGCTAGTACACTAGCCTGCAATGATGTACATGCACATCGCAGACCACTCAGTCCATTATACATATCGCGCAAACGGCTGAAGGCCTATGACAAGGAAAAACCTTTCTCAGTCGTGACCAATGTCTAAGGATAACATACCATTGATATATGTATAATATCCTCCACCATACATTTCTATATAAAAAAGAAACTTTCACAGTATTCTGAGTATAATTACAATTGATCACAAAATTACTTTTTTACAACTTTTTTTGCCAGCCAAATAGACAATAATGGTTCAAATAAAACTATTTTTTATTGCAGTAATAAAGAATTTATACATTTTTAATGGTTTTTATCTTAATTTACGTGCAGGAATTTGAGATTACAAATGGAATAACGTTTTTTTTTCATTTATTTTTGCATGTATAATAAAATTTAATCTTCATCATTTTTCTATTTTTGTTAAAATGGACTATAAATCATTGATACAAGTACTGGGCAGATTATTCAAGATAAATGTACAACATATAATCATTTTGATTTTTTTTAAAATTCTAAATCAGAATTACTCTTTGTATTACATGTGTAAAACATGATTGGTTGTAAGTTGGAATGATGTTTATATACAGTATATAGTCAAGTTATCTCAGTTAAATTGAGGTGGTCAGGTTTTCGACATGGCTGAAAAAAAAAACCAGCATCCTTAGGACATGACTTTATGACCTTTCAGCTCACTTTAAGATCTTTTCAGAATTGGTTGGGTTCAAATCCTGATGATGAGAAACAACAACAACAACAACAACAACAAAAAAAAAAAAAAAAAAAAAAAAACGCAAAAAGAGGGGTAAATGCACATGTTCCAGTAATTGTTCTCATTTCATTAAACATTAAAAAACTATTAGTACTGTAGTAGTGAGACTGGAACTTTTCAAATGCAAAATGTGCCAATAAGTAGTACCAATAAATACCAATGGTGCCAGAACAATCACAACAAACAACATTTCATTTTATTTTACTAGGAGATCTAATTCATTTAACAAAGAAAGTTCTCTGTTTAAATGATGTTTTACGTTTTGCTACCACTAGACTTTTTATTGGAACCTAAATTCAAAATCCCAGTACCAAAATGAATTTGATAAACAGTTAAAGATTCATATAACTGCAAATTTGTTTATTTAAGCATTAAGCAATTACAAAAAAATATACCATACAGAAAAGCGTTTTGACAATTCATAAATTAAATGTTTCATTGTGTGTGTATTTTTTCAAATGTATGTGCAACATTATCATGATTATATGACCTTATTTTGTTCTTTAATAAAGTATGGATTTCCACAAATAGCTTTGTTTATTTGAGATAGGCCACTGTTAATCACAGTACTACATGAATCTACAGAACTATGTGCAGTCTTGATGATGCAAGTCCATCATGCTATAAAAGCTAAGCCTGTTAAGTTCAGCTGACAAGTGACAAGTATTAAAGAAATCTTATTATGCATGAGAAGACTGATAGATTGATGTTTCAGGCATAGGAGTAGAGTAATGGTGTTTTACAACCCTGTCAAGTTCCTTTTACTTATTTGGAGGCAATCAGTTCTGGAATGGTGGAGGAAACAGTAGTGCCCAAAGAAAACCATGGACCTTACACTGAACTGACAAACTTTCTTACACTACGATCTGTTTCAGTGGAAATCAAACCCAGACAGTGAGACACACTGTGATCCGTAAGCATCTGATTTAGACCACTTGGCCACCAAGGCCCCTTCCCAAGCATAGGGTTTAATGTCCCAGTCAAAAATATTTTATATCAAGATGTCACCAGTTACAGATGAAAAGGCAAAAATTTTGACCTATGCAGTGCACTCATGGCAATGTGCATGAAGGGTTCTTTAGTGTGCCACACCAACTATGAAAGGAAACAATCTTTAAGGTCTCTTCCAAGGATCCAGTGACTTTTATCTCTAAATCCTGGATGCTTGGTAAAAAAACAGCCAATACCTATTTTCAAGTATTTTTCAGACCCAGTCAGCATAAAAGACCTACTAATCTTAGTTCATAAAGAAAGATTTGCTATCATTGTCATCTGTTACCCTTTTCCATCCATACAATTGATAGCTTGATTTATTCCATAACTTCAAAAACGTGTTAAGGACACCAAAATAAGTACAGGTAAAAATTTAAATTCTGGACTCTATCTTTATATAGATCTCTCAGGCTGTAACCAGAACTTAAGAAACAACTGGGATATCCCCTCATATGTAAATGGGCAAAATGTGTTATGACAGCTTGTCCTTTAATCATAAAATGAGCCCTAAGTTCTAAATATTGACACATGGTTTTCGGCTTTTTATACAAGTCATATGGTCAATTATAATGGATTTTGGCAGCATACTACATGATATCCAGCAAAAATGTTTGTGTAAAATTACATGTACATCTACTGGGTATGGCATATTGGATGAGTTGCTGTTTTCTAGTAAAAGCAAGGTTATTCCAAGAATGTGCAAATACATAAATGCAGTCGAAAACAGTCCACCAAAATGTTAAAGGTATTTGATCATATGGAACCCCATAACCAAGTGGCTACAAATTTAATGAAGAAATCTTGCATATTGTATATGTTGACATTATCTTGTAAAAGCAAGGTTTTTCCAGAAAGATGTGACTGTCCAAAATGGTGAACCAAAATGTAGAACCCCATAACCAAGCGGTTACAAATTTAAGTGAAAAATCTGAGCTCTAATAAACAGGCATTAAGGAAATAAACGAAAAAAGTTCATAAAGCGAAAAAGGGATCCTTGTTAATGGAAGTACAATCCAGGTAACCAATATTCTTTACTAAAAATGCAAATAACAATGATGACAACAATATTATTTTTATGACTGATGATGCATGATGTGGGTTAATTTTATATAAAAAGCAAGTTTATCATTTAGAATAAATATTTATATATATAATGTTCTACAACTAATTATTAGAGATTTTAAAATATATTTATATTACAGCAGCATGCTGATAAGGTTTATGAAACCTTACTTACCCTTCAATCATAATGGACCTGTCCAAAAAGTTAGAGATTTCATTAGATGGTTTTTAAAAATGTTAAATTTACCCCCTTAATTTACTCCCTCAATCTTCAGTGTGCAACACCTACAATGATATCGGACACTAGTTTTTAAGGTCTTTCAAAAAATCCGTGACTTTCAGTTTTAAATGCTGTGTGCTTAGTGAAAGAACAGTAACTTCCAATTATAACATTCAGGTCAGATCCACCCTTAGGGGGGGGGGATTTAACAATAAAATCAATGAGTGTTTCTGAAATAAGGAAATCTATATAGAATATTTAAACAATATAAAGAAGTCTTTATGGAATATCTAATCATTTATGTCATTTGCCATAGGTATATGTCTTGTATATCTATCAAATACATAGTTCCATTTCAATTCATGCATGGGGTCTTTATATATATATATATATATACAAAAAGTATTTGCCAAAAATATTACATCCAATTTTGATTTGGTATTGACTCTTTACTTAGTGTCAGGGGCCTTGGTGGCAATGTGGCCTAAAGCATGCTTAAAGATGACAGTGCTTCATAAAGCTTAGGTTCCAAATCCCACTCAGGCAGATCCTAGTGTGAAAAAGTTTGTGAGTTCACTTGTCGAAGGTCGAAGGTCAATGATTTTCTCCGAGACTCAAGTTTTCTCCTTTTTCTGAGAACTGGCTGACTTGAGATATAAGTACATGTAGAAGAATATTGACTGGGGCAAAATAAACAATATTACTCCACTCTACTCCATTCACTGACTATTCAACAGACCAACCATCAGCTGTGATTTGTGCATGTAATTGGATCCAGTGTGTAAAAACAGAAAATGAAATCTGCCTCATGACCTTAAACAGCAATTATAGGGATATTCTCTCTCAAAATAGAAAGACACTCATTGTGTTTGTGCCAAGCTTTTTTTTTTAAATCTGCCATAAGGCTGTGTTTTGAACTTGCTAAAATAGGCACAAAAATATGAATGAAGTAATGATTAAATTATTAGACTAATTACAGTGTCTCTACACCAACTGTGATGAGAGAGACAGGATAATTATTTATGATGAATCTGCGAGACTGCCAGAAATTAACAAATTGTATACATGTTTCAAATCAATTATACCCCTGAAAATAATTACTTATGTTTCTCTATCCATCAATTTATGACTAATTACTCCATTTTAATATCGAGTGATTTACAAAATGCTGTCTTTTATTTAGAAAAAATCAATCTCTTGGAAACAAACTTATCTACTTCTCAAGCAATTATGATGTACATGTAGTCAAATCTTAATTCTTAACGGTTCCACAACTTCAATGAATTATACAGCTGTTTCATATATACTAAGATCCTTCCTTCCACTTTTCTAAAAAACCATTTTCACATTAGAGCACAAATGCAAGCTTATATAAAGATTTGTGAATGTACCATTTTAAAAACCTATAATTCTATGCATCAGTTTAAAGATTACTCTGCCAAATTTTTAAGTTGAACTGAACAATATTTAACTAAAATAATGAACTCAAACTTGACCAGTTTTTTTTTTATGATACATGTAATGCAATATTCAAAACTCCAGTGAAACTGCTGGAATATTTTTAAAAAAATTAAAATTTAACATGATTTGTCAAGAAAAACACAAAGAGACTGAGAACATTGAGGGTGACAATTAAACTTGAAACCATACTACCTGCATCAAGTCTCTCCAAAGAAATTTCTGGCATAGCAATTGTGTACATGCCAGGGTACATGGAACAATGTTTGTAACATAAACACACAGTGTCAGATTGTGTAAGGTAGGTAACTCTTATATGTAGACCTTCCTTCTCTGATTAAGGTAGACAAACATGGCAACAGAATGGACAAGTCCCACAGATTACAAAATCAAAGTTAAACATATTTAAAGGGAGAAAAATAATATATTATACAGATTTTTAGTAGGTTACATACAAAACAAAGTAAATTAATCTATTTATTACAATAGCAGCCAAACATTTATCAAAGCTTTATGTAAGATCATAGCTGCAATCATTTTTAAAAAATGGCTTCCATAATTTAGGTAAGTTAAAAAAACAAGAGGCCCATGGGCCTTAACGCTCACCTGAGGATATGGCCAACCTGAGGATATATCCAAAATCATTTGCAAAAATACATAAAATATTCTAATATACATGCCTATAAAAAAGTTAATAGCTTTCAAGATAATTAACAATTTGAGTCTTTTTATGCATCTATGACCTTGACCTTTAAACGTAAGAACTTAAATATAATATCAGAATAATTGCCCTATTAATTCCTACAATATTTTTATATACATGCCATACGAAAAGTTTATAGTTTCCAAGATAATAAACAGTTTCAGTCTTTTTATGCACCCATGACCCTGACCTTTGAATGTATGACCTTGAGTCCCATATTTAAATGATTGTCATATCAATACCTACAATATTCTAATATAAATGCCTATGCAAAAAGTTAATAGTTTTCAAGATAATGAACAATTTCAGTATTTTTATGCATCTATGACCTTGACCTTTAAATGTAAGACATTATATCTCATATCAGAATGATCCTCATATCAATTCTAATAATATTCTAATATACATGCCAATACAAAAAGTTAATAGTTTCCAAGATAATTAACAATTTCAGTCTTTTTATGCACCTATGACCTTGACCTTTGAAAGTATGACCTTGAGCCATATATCAAAATGTTCATCATGTCATTACCTACAATATTCTAAAATACATGCCTATACAAAAAGTTTATAGTTTTCAAGCTAATGCACAATTTTAGTTTTTATTAGCAAAAAAATTACATTTCAGGGGCAACAACTCCTACATGCATTATTATACAGTTATGAAACTTTGTACCTTTTTACATTTTGTCATGCTAAACATTTTAAAAATGTTTAAATATTATATATCTCTTAAAATTGTGAAGAAAACAGCCTAAAACTGCATAAAATTACAAACTAGGTCATTACCTTGAACTTTGACCTTGCCCCTATTTGAAGGTTATTTCAAGAAAAAGTGAAAACTGAAAACCCCATGTCAATATCTATTCATATAGTAAAGTTAAAAACTGAAAACCCCATGTCAATATCTATTCATATAGTCAAGTTATAACAATTTGAATCCATTTTACGAAATTTTTGAAATTAAACACAAAAATGCGTAACCTAATTTTTTACCAAATTTCACGAAATGAATAATTTATAAGCTTAAGACCCTAGAGAGGCATATATCACATCAGATTTTTTCTCCCATCATCGCTTTTGAGAAGAAGTTTTATTAAGTTTTTTGGAACCATAGGTCACCTTGACCTAGTTTTGGGAGCCAGGACAACATCACGAACAAATCTGAATTGCACTGGCCCATATATGCATCTGACCAAGTTTAATTGAAATCTACCTTGTAGTTTCAGAAAAGAAGTCGAAAATGTAAAAGTTTATGCCGTGGACGCCGACAACGACAGACAAATTTTGATCAGAAAAGCTCACTTGAGCCTTTGGCTCATGTGAGCTAAAAAACTTCATGCAAATGTTTGCTTGTTTTAAACATGCTCATGCTAGTTAGCATTAATTTCTTAGAAATATAGAAAGGGTATGTATTAAAATTTTATACACTCGTTGTAACTGAGTACAAGTAATGTCATTTAGATAAAACACTATTATTTTTTGGCTTAGAAATGTATGCATATGCAAAATAGGACAAAACAATGTAGGACCAGACTTAATTATATTGGAGTAATGGTGTTTTACCCCCTGTAAAAATCCTTTCAATTATATCTAGGCAGTCAGGTTCTGGAATGGTGGAGGAAACATGAATGCCCAGAGAAAACACCAACCTTTAGAAAGAAAACTAACAAACTTTCTCACACTTGAATCTGCCCTAGAGATTTCCAGCCAAGGGCAGTAAGTCACTGTGATTTGTAAGTATGCTTTAAACCCCTCAGGACCAGACTGGAAAGAAAGTGTGCTTGAGACCCCTTAGCCAACCATGGCCAATCACAACAAGACTGGAAAGAAAGGGTGTTTTAGACCATTTAGCCAACCATGGCCCCTCAGGACCAAACTGGAAAGAACCTGTGCTTGAGACCCCTTAGCCACCCATGACCCCTCAGAACCAGACTGGAAAGAAAGTGTGCTTGAGACCACTTAGCCACCTATGTCCCCTCAGGACCAGACTGGAAAGAACAAGTGCTTGAGACCACTCAGCCACCCATGACCCCTCAGAACCAGACTGGAAAGAAAGTGTGCTTGAGACCACTTAGCCACCTATGTCTCCTCAGGACCAGACTGGAAAGAACAAGTGCTTGAGACCACTCAGCCACCCATGACCCCTCAGAACCAGACTGGAAAGCAAGTGTGCTTTAGACCACTCCACATCACCAAAGCCCCTCAGGTCTAGACTGGGATGAAACTTAATGATACTAGTACCTTTCACTACAGATAAATGACGTGTGCTTCTTACTGAGCAACCCAGATTGCTACATGATATCTGTTTATGACAAGTTAATTATTAAAGTAAATATACAAGTAATTTAGTAGAACATCTTTTGCCGTTTTAACGCAACATTCTCTGTTATTATATATTCTTGGAAAATGTTATTGACTTTTTTTTATTACATGATGATCATCATCAAACATTCATTAAGAAGACATGTTATATTGATTTATCTATCTAATACACCCTTATAAAGCACTTGTTTTTGTTATAACCTTATATGTTTAAGCAATATATCAAGGTCAAAGGTGAAATATATAACCATGAGAATAATTTACCGAATAAAAACTCGTGATCAACAAATTATTCTCTATAATCTGAATTAATATTACATGATGACACAAATAAAATTAGATTTACATGTACCAAGAGCACATTTACAAAGTTCAAAATAAGAAGTAGAAAATTTGCAACTGAAAAACATGTACTTGGCAAAAACCAATGAAGCCCAGAACATGGAAACAATACAAAACAATGTTACAGTAAAGCCAAATAAAACTACACTTTGGACCGGTACTGGAGGAAATATTCAGTGGTTTGGTTCTGGTAAATTAGATGGCTTTCAACCTTCCATCTTTTTTTTCTAACAAGTGCTTCATACATACTGAAACCATTATTGTATATCATTGTGTCATTTTTTTTTCAATATCATTATTCACATTCAGTAAATTCAAGCATCAAATGATTAATACAGTGCAACTTCCGAATACCAGCCTCCTTTGGGACCGAGGAATTTGGTCGGTTTTCAGAGGGGTCGGTATTTAGAGGGCCTTATAAATCTGGAAGTCTGATTCGGTCCGAATCTCTTCCAATTCAGAATTTTATCAAATGTAAATGTCAATACATTCTCATAAGCATTGATCTTACATGTAATTCTTGAACTTAAAAGTACTTTGTGTATAAACCCAAAGCTTACAAACTGGTCAATTATTACATATAAAAAAAACGGATACACATGTGCTGTTTGTGTTAGTCAGGCACACAAGTTACTGTTTCCGGTTAAAAATGAAACAATTTATTTTCAAAATATATTTTTTATAAATTGTTTACGCTATTTACAACATATGAAGCAAAAATATTTTCTAAATTACTTAAAACAAGGACCGATTCGTTAATTACAAGCCTATTCGGTATCTCCAGTGACCGATTCTTAATATTTTTGCATTGCATGGGTGATAGAAAAATAATTGTTTATAAAACGTTTTGATCATATTCAAGTGAGGAGTACTTGATGGGTAAAAACCTTGAAATAAAGAAATTAAAACCATAAGAAAGACAATAATTGCAATAATTAGATTACCGCACAATAAAGGAAGCAAATTAAAATAGATTCAATTATTTATTCAAGTATATCTTCACAAGTAAACCGGTCTGCCAGTAAAATGATGTGTGCATTAGGATACTTTGTTATTTCAGTAATCGGATAAGCAGATAGAAAATCACCTGTCTGTTACGGTTCATTGATGCATTGCGACTCCCAAAAGCCGGTTTTTGGAAGTAAATTATTAAGATGTTACATGATTTCGGCACCTAAAAAAGGCCGGTGTTCGGAATTCAGAGGGACCGGTTTATGGAAGTTTATTTTAATATAAACAGAGAAGGATAAATTTGGGACCGGTCCGGCGTGTTCAGTTTGTGGAGGTGATCGGTTTTTAGAAGGGCCGGTATTTGGAAGTTGCACTGTATAAACAAAACTCAATCATCCAAAAATGATTTTTATTAGATGTAGGTCAAAAGTCAACGTCATTGAGATATGTTGGTAGGAGTGAAAAGATCTTTATAAAAGAATGGAAATTATGAAAATTCTTATTTAAACATATGAAACATACATTAAAAATCAGGATAATTTTAAATGAAGTAAATTTTTGCAGGTATCATCATTTTTAAGATATTCGCTTACTTTTATTTTCCTACTATCAGATGATGGTCAGTAAAAAATTAAAGAAAAATAGATCTATATCAAAATATAATAAGTTTCAAGAAAGTAACATGACCTAAAAATAAGTTTTTTTTCAGGTTTTCTTACTTTCTTGAAATTTTAATACAAAATAAAATGAACAAGAAAATTTCTTGATTTAGAATAGTGAAAAAATTAAAATAGAAAGCAGACAGACCAACAAACCAACTTTATAAATTCAATATGTGCTATTTCATCCTAATCATTTGATCAAAGGTTATAAAAACAAACAGACAAGCCAAAATCAATATTAAATCATCATCTGATGATCAATGACTTAAGGGGCAGGAAAATTTCTTATCTTCCAAATTGAAGAGCTTTTTTATATTCAATCACAGTCTGTTTTTACCACCTTCATGATAATTATAGTGAATGTAAACTGATGGAAATCTCGAGATCCTCTTATCATCTATCTAACTGATCTAAATGTCAAAATAAAATTCTCAAATTAAATCAATTCTATATTCACCCCCACGATGAGTTGTGAATCAAGATGTATCTTGTCTTCCCACACAACATACACCCACCTACCCCCTCACAAAAAACTGTAATTCCAAACACCTGGGTTTCCAACAATTCTTTCAACACAATAGATTTTCTAATAATTCAAACAAGAAAAATAATATCTTTTTTTTTTAATTTGGAATTTTGAATCCATGCAATTACTCCCCAAACAAAGCTGTAATTCCAAACTGCTGGGTCTCCAACAATTCTCTCCACACAATTGATGTTCTTATAATTAAAGTACTGAAAATAATTTTTTTTAAATTTAATTTTATTAATTTTTTTTTATTTTTTTTATTGTGTACTTAAGAGGTCACAGATAATTTATTGGTGATGTCAAAAAACACATTTCCGGTTGTCCGATTTAAAAAGATGCACGGAAAAAAAATATTTGTTTATCAATTTAGTACTACAGGCTGATTTTGCCAGAACTGCACTTCAAAGCACTTGAATTGTAAGAGAGAATTTACAGTACACTCACACACAAATCCAACTAACTTGTCTAAATATTTATCTGTATTAGACAGTTTATAACTTAGTTTAATTTATTAATATTTAAACAATTTCTTTCCAGATTTATGAATCACAATAATGGATAATCAATGGTTGAATATATGATTAATCTCATAAACTTATACATTATTTAAGCATTGAATCTGATTTTCATGTGGGTCATATGAGAAATAATCTAAATTGACACAGTGCACATTGTGTAATTAGCGAAGCAAATTATGCAAAAGTGTGCACGGCATCCATTCAGGTTATTTCTCATATCACCCAAATGAAAATCAAATTCAATGCTCATATTTCAATTTTAAAAACAACTTAATCAAATGAGAGAATTAACTTTATGCAAATTTTGCTTTTACTTACTTTAAAACAAGGTAAAATGACACACATTAAAAGTACATGTAGTTCATCCTAGATTACGTCACAAACACTTCAGCATGTGAGTTCGAGTCATTGAGAAATAACCTGAACGTAATTTCGCTTTTCAGCCAATGAAATCGTTAGAAATTTGTCGAATTTTATTATAAAACTTACAAGGAATAGCATTTGAAATCTTAAATAAATCATCAATGTTAATTATAAGTATTAAATAATCAGAAAAAAATTCCATGCTGAATACACAAAAACATTTCTGATACTTCAACAAACATGCAAAACTAAAAAATAACAGTTACAATTGACCATTTTGACAGCTTGTAACTGTTTAGAACAGACTTACAACAACTAACTCAAAACATACTGGTTTTCAAGACAGTGGATGAAGTTACAAAGACAACAACATCAATAACTGGAATGACACAAGCTTATACAAAATACTGGATTGAAATGAAAATGAAGGTGGGTGAGTGGATCAGTAAAAAAGGAGCTTGTAGACTGAAATTATGTACCAAAATTTTTTTGAAATGAGTTTTCAAAATACAAATGTAAAATGAATCAATCACAAAACTTATGAGTCTATAAATAAACATTTGCTGGACTAAACTGCTGCAATTAAACAATATGTGATGAATAATCAGGTCGAGTTGGAGGATTAATGGTCTGCAATGAAATGATTTTATATACACATGTAGTCAACATCAAGTTCAAACATTTAACTTTTCTGCTATTTTGCAAAACCGGGATGAATAAAAATGTAAGTTACAATAATACAGTCAACAAAAGCATTTAAATGTATGGCCAAAAAAAAAAAAAAAAAAAAAAGATAAGAAATAAAAAGAAAGAAAAACACTTCTCTTAAAATGCAATTTAAGTCTGTAAAAGTCAAAATGAAAGATGATAAGACCATAATCATGACAATGAAAAATTGTATAATTGAATACAGGAAAATCAGAATATTTTGAGACTTAATAACAAAAGAAACATCATGTAAGCAAGCTTAAACATATCCACTAAGCTACAACAAAATGGCCATAACAATCATTTTCTTATGTTAAATAATTATTCACATGCAAGTTAATGTGCATTTACAGTAATAATGGTTAACCTGATGCATGTACAGTAATTATACTTAACAGATGAATAAACTAATCTACAATGGACACGCCCAACTGAATAGCAAAGCATCTGATTATATAAACAAAACTAAAATGAGATGGGGGTAAGAAAACAATGTCTTACCCCACACAAGCAACTTGATGCATGTACGGTGATAATATTTAATGGATGGGTGGACTAATCTACAATGTACATACCCAACTATAAAGCAAAGCAGGTGATTATAAAATGAGATGCTGGTAAGACAACGTCTTACCCCTCACAAGCAACTTGATGCATGTACAGTGATAATATTTAATGGATGGGTGGACTAGTCTACTAATGGACATACCCAACTGAAAAGCATGGTGAAAATAAACGATAACTAAAAATGAGACGGTGGTAAGCCAACAGTGTCTTACCCCTCACAAGCAACTTGCATTTCTTCGTGTGCTGTTAACGGTAAGTTAGGGTTATCTTTTCTATCGCTGTAACAGAAATGACGTAGCTAAATGAAGCGCTAGCAAGCATCTAACACATATCAACAAAGGATAATTCAAACTATATATATAGATAAATACATACATATAAATATATACCTGTAATTACTTTTGACAGGTAAAAAACAATTAGTCAACAAATTCAATACCCTAAATTTGATCATTTTAAATTCATTACATTCAAACTTTAAAAAAATCTTGATTGTATGTGCACATGTAGACTCAAAACTATATTTAATGGTGATCAAGTTAAAAAATTTCAGCTCAAAAGGTAGAAGGTGGATCCAGGTCTTTAAAACCTCATCTAAGACTTTTTCAAACATATTGATGCAGCATTAAACTCTGGAATCAATGAGGAAACTGTCAAGTAGCCATAAAATCCTTTGGCCTTCAGTAAGTATTAAAGGTGAAAAACTTTTTCCTAAAAGGATCTGCCAAAGTTGGTCACTTAAACTCAAAATGTATGGCATATAAATGTTTCTAAAAATAGCTTATGTCTCGCCTACACAAGTCCAAAAAAAAAACTCTTTTTTTTTTCTTTTACCTACGACTGATATTGTCACTTATCATCACACACACACACACACACACACACACACACACACACACACACTAATAACAGTTTCTTTAAAATATTGAATGACAACAAAAACAGCACCAGATGGTTGATTATTGTTGTAAATAGTTTTTTTGTCAGAATTTCGTTCTTCTTTGAGTCTGCATTGATAACTTAGAAAACCAAGATTTTTTTCTTTGACTTTTCTTTAAATAAAAACCCCACTGTGAATTAAAATTCTATAATTTCTGGCAATTAAATTTCTGTAATTACAGGTTAACTATTTCAAATTAATCTAACAACACAAACAGCTAGTAAAAGACGTACAAGATCAATAAAAACTCAGGTTTTGTAGAAAAAGTATGTAACACACATACATATAATATTTACTGAAGTTTTGATGTAAATTTGGACCAATAAATAGTCCAAATTCTAAGGTGAAAAAGAAAAAAAAATAGAAATTCAAATTTGTAAACTAATGTGTCTAAGATGCAAATGTTCTAATAAATTCATTTCAAAACAATTTACACTTGAACTTTGTTAATTTAGAAACGAAAAAAAAAAAAACCAATTTTTTGCCTTTAAGTTTTCAAATTGTTAATCTTTTTTTTAATTAGAAAAAAAAATTGTTTAAACTAAAGATACTGGGTTCAAGGATGCCCAAGTTATCGAAGTATAACAATTACAATTTGTTCACAAGAAAAATTTGGACGTATCACAAAAAAT
This sequence comes from Tegillarca granosa, assembly GCA_029721355.1. Taxonomy (NCBI): domain Eukaryota; kingdom Metazoa; phylum Mollusca; class Bivalvia; order Arcoida; family Arcidae; genus Tegillarca; species Tegillarca granosa. The sequence continues at coordinate 37,261,806 of CM056597.1, read as the reverse complement.
TTTCACTTTCACTCAAATGTCTTTTTTTCAAAATGTACATTGTTAAGCCAAAACAATTAAGTATGTGTGTAATGGTGTTATAATGATCTAAACAGAAGGAGGGAGGGAGGGGAGAGAAAGCGACTGCCATAACATTTAAAATGAGTGAATGGAATGGAATTGTATAAATGCAGCATTCACAATTTGTAAATCAACAGATTTTCTGCCTATTCAATCTTTTTTCCATAATGCTTCAAAATTCTCGACATGAAAAATTTAACACAAGAAAATAAATCTAAAGTATTGCCAAACGCCAATTTTAACATAGCTTTTCATGCACATCAGGTTCACTTGATAAAAAAACAAACATTAAGTCTATCAAAAAAATCTCAACCAATGAAAATATTAAGTCTAGAGATGAAATATTACTGCACTTCATACATGGAAATGAAATAAGAAAAATGCAACATCATCATGAGCAAGAACATAATTAAAACCCGTGTATAAGGACCAGCTGTTGGACCTAGAAAAATTATGGATAGACAATCATATTTAGGCCTATATAGTTGTTATTGGGGGGGGGGGGGGGGGGGGGGGTAAACATAAGGCAAAGAGACCCTTCCTTATATCACCAAGTTTTTTTTTTTTTTGAAAAAGACTCTTTTTATACAGAGCTATAGTAGACACTATAGCAGCTTTTACCATACACAAGTAAGTTTCTGTATGATTTTTTTAGAAAATATATAAAAAAGTACTAACTTGGGAAATTCAATACAAAATAAAAAATAATTTATGAGCATGATGAAATATACACTATATATATAATGTCTATTTAATTGTTATAATTATGCACATATGCTATACATAAAGACTATAGTACACAGGTATTTTCACATAGGTAGATAAGTACACAGCTGGCCGTCAGAAATTTAGTCACATCTGAGACTGATTACATATACTAATCACTGTACATAATTAAGATACTGAATCAAAAACACACCCATCAGATAGCATAAGATATCTGTAGAAGGGCCAGTTTGACCTCAATAACATCAACCATTAGCAAACGTCTTACACTGATGTAACAGTTTGTATAACGTTTAGACTTATGCTCACGCCAGGAATATTGCATGAATTCTTCTATGCTTTGTTCAGGCTAGCTTATAATTTATTTATTTAATGGTGTTTTACTTCCTTGTCAAGAATATTTCACTTATGTCACCAGCTAAAGGTGAAGTGGCAGAAGTTTTTACCTTTGCAGATTGCTTAGGGCAATATGCAAGGAAGGTTCTTTAACACGCCACACCTGCTGTGACATGGGGCATCAGTTTTTAAGGTCTCAGCCAAAGGGTGCCCATGTTTTTCATTTCTAACTGCCGAGTGCTTTGTGAAAGAACAGTCACTACCTATTTTCAATTCTTGGTCAGACCCAGCCTGTTGTTCCAATATGCCTATTATTTTCAGAGAAAAAGATTAAAGTTATGAATGCAGTGATGCAGACATTTAAGGCATGTTGACCATTTCAATTGAGACCAGGCCCCATTTTTACAATCACTCACTCAACTGAGTGTACACTCAACTCAAATCAAGGAATATTTTAATGTCAATTTTTAAGACATTTCACAATGAAAATGAGTATCTAATGTTATATTAAAATTGTTTAGTGCAAGTTTGTTGAACAAAACAAAACATTGTCTCGCAAAATTTATTTTTTTAAATATTGATGAGAGAAAAATGGAAATTAGTGAGTTGAGTCAACTTGAGTGAATGACTGTGAAACTTGGACCGGAACCATTGCATTCAACACTGGTTAGATTGTCTAATATATGAAAAAGACAGTAAAAATCTAATGTCAAGGGAAAATTCTTATTTCATTTTTTTTAATCAGAATTTTCTTTACAGATGTTTAACATCATTATTAGAACCATGTTTAATTTAAGCTTGAAGCATGATGTTTGAAAAACTCGGTAGAAGTACTGGCAGTTTATGATGTTTAACATGTGTTAAAACAAGCAATATCACGGATTGATTTATTACCAAAATAAAAGTATAAAACTTTGTAAAATATCCAAGAAAAACAATAAAAGTTTAAAAGTGCTCAGATATACCTAAAACTCATGCCAGTTTATATGAATGCTATCTATCATTTTACTATCAAAACTTTCCATGCTACATGGCATAAAAAGACTCATTATAAAGATATATTAACAAAATAATGAACATACCAAAAATATTGAATAGTTCATGCTAAAAGGTAAAGTTGTAAACTAACAACTCTCTCTCTCTCTCTCCTGATTTTATATTATAGCACTGGTTTTTATATTCAGCAGAACAGATCAAATACCTACATCATTTAAAATCATGTGCAAGTACAATAAAAGACTATTCAAAACTTAAGAAGTCCTGAAATTTTTAAATAAAATTTGAAGGTACCATAAAATGCGTAATTTAGAAGACACTGTAAAAATGGCATCATATAATTATTTGAACATGATAATTAAAACAAATACAAAAAGTTTTATTATAAAAATTTGACTAGTGAAAAGAGATCAAATGGTGAAAAACAAACTTGTGATGCAAATAAATAATGAAAAAAAAAAAAAAAAAAAAAAAAAAACAAAAAACAAAAAATGGAAACAATTGTACATGTTCTGTTTGAACTATCTTTGTTAATGATACTTCAACAATAAAACAACAATAGTGTGCTGATAAAGGTTGGTCATGGTGACTTCTCAAGTTGCTTTGTTAGTTTCCAATGGTGATGATAATGATAATGTTGGTGGCATTGTGTTTGTTGATGATGGTGGTAATTATAATGTTGTTGGCAATTATGGGTGTATTGTTGTGTTGTTGTTAGTGATGTTGATGTTATTGTTAGTGATAATGATGATGATGATGATGATGATGATACTTTTTCCGATTCCAGTCAATATGATTCTGAATATATTTAATTATGACACAAAAATGTTCAAAGTGAACTTCTTACATATAACTAACTTAACAGTTTGGTGGAGAATGCTAGAAATGATTAAAATAAGATGTAAAAGATTTTCATGCCAGTTTTATCTCATCTAGTGTTCTCATCCAAGGCTTGACCTTGAGATCTGACACATGTCACATGATCTTCAAAAAAAAAAATCATCAATAATTCTTAAAGGAAACAAGTGGCAAATATGAAATGAAATAAAAATTATTTTCACCATAAGTCACACAATTATGATTAGACACTGAGTAACTTTTTTTTTTCTTTTTACAAAATTAATACAAATACCAATGGCAATCAACCAACAAACCAATTACTTTAACAAATTTGTAGAGTGTTAAAAGTATTAGTAGCAGTATTAAAAAAAATTAAAAAATAAAAAAAGTCATTTTTTGGTTCTAATGGAGGATTATAACAATAGCTACAAACAAAGAACAGAAAAAGGAATTAAGTTGTTACAACAAAATGACAGTTCAGTAAGTTACTGTATTAGGATATAAGAAAGAACATAATTTTTAGGAAAAACCAGTAGCCTCAACACTATATTCTCCTCACCATAAAACTACAAAAGTTATACTTATGTACTTACTTTCCAGCTGCATAGACTTCAGCAGTGTCAAAGAAATTTATTCCACTTTCATAAGCCAAAGTGATGATTTCTTCACTAATCTGCAGTGTAATAAAAATGTCAAATTCATTTTTCTTTTTTACTGTCCAATCAATATTTTTATTTTGATAAACATATGACCTTGAAAAATGCTTGAAAAGATGGTGAAAAAAATTCAAAATAAACATTTTTTATTCTTTAATAGGATGATCTCATTGTAATATCATAATAAAATATTTTACTTGCTAACTGACACTGATAAAATAACAAAAATTTCATCAAAATATTCTTTATTAACACAAACAAAGAAATCAATACTATTTTCAGATTTTTCAATTTTTTTGTCTTTATCCTTAGTTAAAGTATAAATAATTTATAAAAGTATTTAATTAACAATAAATTTCCTAACCTCTTCTGTTACTTGACCACCAAAGGTTACCCATGTACCTAAAAAAGACAATTAAAAAAAAAAACTTAATAAGAATCATACAATTTTGAAATGAAAACATCTTCCTCACATATATGTGAATATATCATTTCGGAAAACAATATATTTCTAAAATACCCCCCCCCCCCCCCCTTAATGGTCTTTTAATTAAGACATCTATCATTCCAAAAATCTGCAATATGTTTTGTTTTTACCATCAAAACCAAGATGCTCCATGCTGATGACATAAGGAAAGACAATGAGGGTTTTGTATATTCTACTTTTAAGTGATTAAAGGTATTGCAACTTCATCTTTTAATGCCTAATTATACATAATTACTGTTTTTAAGTGGAGATAGAATCTATTTCAAAATCTTCCCTTGTGCTGGAATCTACATAGCCATATTAATAAAAAAAAAATTCTACCTAAATGCCAAATAATTTCTCTATCTAAATGCAAAATCATTCCTCTATCTTTATACATAAGAATTCCTCTATCAAAACTTAGAGTGAAATGATTTACTGAGAAACAACTGTATCACATTTTTTTCCTCATGACGCGATATGAAACATTTTTCTTGCACCCCAGATAGAAATTTCAATATAAAGAGCGGTGCAAGATATTTCCATCTTGCACCCCCCCCTACAAGATAGCTTACACGCTCTTTTTCCTGCAAAGATTTATCAATGAAATCGGAGGTGTATCGATACTTTGAGAACTGCTTTAAACCAAAGAATCTGGCATACCTTCGCACAAACAAATAAATGGAACAAGTAATACTACAGTTTAAATTTAAAATGTAATTTTAAAAACCTTTTTTTTTTTGGAAATCAATAACAAGTTTATTTCAAATTACATTAATTTTTTTATGACGTAATTTTTATATGACGTAATGTTAATATGAATTATGATGTCACACTGGTTCCTGTCTTTTGTATTCACAAGCCACTTCCATCAAATGTTGAATTTTTAATTTTTATAGAACTTGTATATTTTGTGGTGCAAGTAATAGAATCAATAACTACTTATGGTTTCAGACAGGGAAATCTCAACCCTCGTTCTAATATGTATATCTGGTGCACAAATCTATAATTTTTTTCCTAGTAGCATAATCCTGTGTGTCAATTCAAATTCCTAATATTCTTGAGGGCTATTTCATATTCTATTGAAAAGTGTTTAAAAATGTCCTAATTTTTGTGTTCAACATCAAATCACGAGGCTGGCTACCCAAAAGTTTTAAAGCCAGGGTCTGAACCAGAGGTTAAATAATGACTTTTTGCCTTTATTAAATTAAGATTGGGAGGTCCCATATCAAATAAACTCATGTTGATCAACTTCGTTTATATTCTTGATCAAACAAATACATGTATATCGTATACAACTTACAAACACTCAGGCATACTGTTGTCAAAGCGGATGTGTGTTATATTTTTATTTCGGTTTGGACAACAAAAACTTTGACAAATTGCAATAAATTAAGATTTTGAAACTGTTTTAATACACAAAGAAAGAGTATTATTTAAAAAAAAATTAATATATAAAGAAAGTGTATTGTAAAAACTGTCCCAACAAAATAAAAAAAATTTACAAGGGTCTCAAAGTAAAATCAAAAGGTCTCTGACCTCTGACCCGGGGGATTTTAAACCCCGGCCTGGTCTGAACTGATTTCTATTACTGGTAGTGTTCAATTTTGTTGGGTAATGTTAGTTTCCTCATTTGAAAAAAAGTGTGAATTTGCAAATTCAAGCTGTATGGAAAATCTTCTAAAATGTATTTTCTCTAAATGTGTAACCCAAGATATTTAAATACACAAAAAATATTGTATAGTGTCATAAAGGACTTTGTATCTCACTGTTTTTTTCTAAAACTTTAGTTTTGAAATCAATGTTATCAGTTTAAGCAATTGTTCATGTAGAACATTATTGTTGTCTTTAACTTAAATTTCATTATGCAAGTGCCCTAAGGATGACTACTGTTAGCCCAATATTGCATATACTGACATTACAAAGGGAGTGCATGCAATCATTAAAAAGGTAAAACTGCCTTGCAAAACAAGAATTCCACAGATTTAAATGTCTCGCCTGGTTAGTTTTTGATCAAGTAGAAAATACATTACTTTAACATAAACTTTTCACATTTTGACATGCCGCCACTGTCACTGCCACTGCCGCCTACAACGACACCAGAAAAGTAACACCTTGGGTTAACAAGGTAAATTTTGTAAATAATTAGCCAAGCAATGACAAAAATTATTAAATTGTTCCTTACAAATGCAGCTAATAACAAAGTAATGACGAAACATCTTAAAATAAATAGAAAATTATTAATTAACCATGATATCTCTTTCTGATGATCCCCAATATATATTTACCACTTAATTTATTTTCAAGGTATTTAATAGCCCTAAAGCATATTCTTTTATGTTTTCCCTTATAAACCTTAATTACTTTTATTGCCAAAACCAATTAATGAGGCCAATATCTTACTGAACAAAACATGGCAATAACTGAACATTCTAATTAGGTTTTTGAGCTAAAAAAGTAGAAAAAATCCATTTTCTATGGCTTTTTCTAATCATTTGTGTGAATGCAAATACTACAGCCCTTTATTAGCCCTATGTAACATCTAGCTGTCTTGCTTTTTTTTCATCTTTCGACACGTCTTGATAAGCTTTAATCCATGAATAGCTGTAATAATTTGAACCTGATGTGGCTTTAAGTCAGTTTATTCCACATGGTAAATTGCTTCCCAGTCATAGCTTACCAAAAAACAGGAAGGGAGAAAAAAGAGAATAACAATTAATTCAAAATCTGGGCGTTACTGAGACATACAATATATGATATAGATAAAAATATATATATATATTATCTTAAAATAGAAACACAGAAAATGTAGAAGTCATGACTGAGAGGTAAACAAATCTTGGTTTTTTTTCTTTTTGGTTTATTTATCGCCCTAATGAAGGCAATTACTCAAAATAAAAATTTAACCCTCATATAAGTTTGTTGTAAACAATTCTATAAATAAGTCATATGCCACCATAAAACAAAAAAAAAATATATGAATGAAAGTTTTCTACATAAAATCAGTGATTGCTGGCATGCTAAGTGTGCGTCTAAAATAAAACAGAGCAGCCGTTGAGAGTTACAAATATTGACGATGTATTGCCAATAATAACCAAGAGTGTTACTATAAATATCTCACAGGGTCAAAATTCTTATACCTCAGAAGATCGGGGATACAGAACATTATTGTTGTAACAAATAAGAGACTCAGACTTTTATAACTTTCTTCTTGAAACATGTTTTCTATAAGAATACATGTAGTCTCAAATATTTAGACCACCCATTAAATTGCTTGTATATCTAGATGCTGCATATACATGCAGCATATACATGTATGTATACTCATCATTATTATAAAGTTGTGGGTCCTGATAAAAAGATTTTAATTTTTTTTTTTAATTTTTTAATATATCTGTGTATAAGGATACTAAAACTTGGTTTAATATTGAATAGCATTGAACAATTTTGCAAAATTAAAAAAAAAAATTGAGGCTTTGATCTGTATACAAGTTACATAACCTAGCAGAAACCTGTTACTAATGATTGTACAAATGGGCAGATAGAGATTTTGACAGACAAATTGACAGATAGAGATTCTGACAGACAAACAAATGAACAGATTGTCATACACATAGATAGACAGACAGATGGAAAGATATATGGTCAGACAGATAAATGAACAGACAGACAGACAGGCAAACTGATAGACAGACAGATGGACAGATAGAGATAATGACAGACAAATGGATAGATTGCCAGATGTGCAGACAGATGGACAGACAAACGGTCAGACATACAGGTGGACACACAGACTAATGAACACCCTAATATTATTTAATACACACTTATTCCAGTTCTACTCTATATAACAAAAGGTGTATATATTTTGTGGAGAAATGTATTAGAACATGCAGTGGAGCTTAGATATTGTTGATCTGGAAATTTTTGCATCATTTGTTAATTTTTACAAAAATCATCATGTAAAGATATACACATCCTTTTATATTTGCACTTTGTAATTGCAATTTCAAATGCAAGCAAAATATCTCAAAAACACTAATTATTCCCAAAATGTTTCACATGACAGGGGCTTAACATTTTGAGATATAGACATATCAGTTCAAACGCTGCCTTTGAAAATTGATTTTTTTAAGAATCAAATGATAATGCCTAGAATTTACAGTAATTAAAACATTTAGTCTGTTTTCTCCAATATAATACAGTAAACTGTAATTCTTCATACTTGTTGTCAATCAGGCCCCAGTTTCACAATCATTCACTCAATTGAGTGTACACTCAACTCAAAATGGGATATATTTAAATATCAATTTTTAAGACATTACATAGTTAAAACTGGATATCTGATGTTATATATCGATTGTTTAGTGGAGGTTTGTTAACAAGACAAACCTTGTCTCATAAAATTTAAAATTTTTAAAATATTGTTGAGAGAAATATTTGAATATTTGAGTTGAGTGTACACTCAGTTGAGAAATGATTGTGAAACTGGGGCCAGGACTTTAGCGATTTTTTTTTAGTTCATTTACTCATACATTCCAAAACCGATCACATGAAAAATGAACCCCAATATACTGTGACTGTTGAGTTATATATAACTTATATATATCAAAGATTTCTTTTCCTATAAATACTACATGTATTGGTGTATTTCTAGACCATTTCCTAAGTTTGCAATTGATCAGGTTGTTGAAATTCTTGGATAAATTGTGTACATATAGAACTATTAGGCCTGTAAGGAATGTTTATCAACTGACCGATTCTCTGATTTATACATCTGTCAACAGATGTGTTAGTAGATTGTACTTCTACTAGCTATATTCTGAATGAACAATGCCCAGACATGGTAATTTATTAATTATAAACAACACTTAAGAACTTAATCCAAAATTCAATCAAACTTGTATTATTTATTTGTTTTTTATTTTTTATTTTTTGCAAACATTGGTAATAACATTATGTGGTTATAGTAGTAAAATAAGAAAGGCCTAAAAATGATTGAACATTTGAATTTTCTGTGAAAAAAAATTGTTAAATTAAGTTTGAGGATGTTTTAAAAAGCATGGAAATTAATATTTTACACCTCAGTCAAGATATATCACTTATAATAAAGTACCGGTAAGTCAATAGTGGATGGGTGGATTGATTTGGAATGGATTAATGATGCCCCAGTCAAGACTCTTTCACTTACATTGAGGTTGTCAGTTTTGGGGTGTGGCAGAAACCAGAGTGGAGAAAACACTTTCATCAAGCAAACTAAAAATTTCCTACCCAAGCAAGATTTAATCTTAGTCAGTGAGAGGCACTATGATCTGCAAGCATATTTTTATCATGTGTTATGTGTTCATTTAATTTGTTTTGTTACTTTGTTAGCACTGGTTCAAGCTATTGTGAAAAAAATTGTGTAATTTGATAATATAATTTGTAACTTAAATTACAGGAAATGATATGATGGTATATTCAGCAAAAAAAAATAAAATATGTTGTGTTAATCTTAAGCTAAAGAAACCATTGACTATTATAGAGATAAAATGTATAATTTGAAGATAAAATTCCATCAATTCAAAAGTTTTTTATCTTATTAATAAATGAGAATAAGATAATTAGTTCCATTTCTGTCTAATTAAGATAAAATAAATATCCATTTTTTAATGATTTAAAAATAAAACATGTAGATTGTTGGGCAGATATAGCTGTTGGTAAGATTTTTAGTGCTGGCCCAAGTTTCATAATCATTCCTTCAATTAGATTTTCCTTAACTTTAATTTAGCAAATTTTGGCAATCTCTTTTTGAATTAGAAATAAACATTTGTGATAAAACTAAATACAAATTTTACAATTTTGAAGTGATCTTCAAAATGACACCTTAAATTTTTTTCTGAATATCTAAACATTATCAACAAAATTATTAAGAATTCAAATTTGTCAGATATAAGTTAAGAAAAATCTTAATAGCTAAGAAATCATTGTGAATCTGGGCACTGGACGAAAACTAAAGACCGCGAGACCTAAAAAAAAAGAGCCTCACATCATCAGTGGTCACAGTAGAGTTAAATGGAGTAAATTTACACCCTTGTCAAGATTCTTTCACTTATAACAAGGTACTTAATTATAAAAAGTTGCAAGAAATTGAAGTGGCAAGGTGAAAATCATCAACCATAAAAAATCAAACCCACTTGTAACCTTTCTCACATTAAAATCAGCCTGAGTGGGATTCACACCTTACATTAGTAGGCAGTGACTAATGTAATTGGATCTGTAAGCCTTTTCTTTAGACCTGAATCTGCCCAAGCCACCCCCCTCCTCTCCCCCTTCCAAATGATAAGCAGATGGCGCAGATGACAATCATAAGTATAACATTTAACAAAAACAAAAATTATTTTAAAAAAATACAAACCAAGGATAAACCAGTGACAAATGAGATTGATCTTTTAAATCTGAACTATTTCATCTTGTAGTTTATTATAAGAAAATGTGATTAAATCTAAGCTTCCACTTAATAAAATTCAATAAAAGTAGTACATCTTTGAAATAAACGTATATCAATATATACATGTATTATCTCAACTTACTTCCAACAAGAATAAGCAAGTTTAGCATGTGATTTGCTTCTTAAGAATAGTGTAAAATAACAAAAATTTGTAGGGAATTAAATTAAGCCATTTCTGTTGGTTAATAAAAACCTCAAAATTTAATATCATTGAAAATTTTGAATTACTGAGGACCAATTAAATAGTTTTACAAAACTCAATTGCACAAAATTTTCTCCAAACTGAATTTTCTTAAGAATGTAAAACCACAAAATTTTTTTACCCAACAAAATTGCATGATTCCACAGTATTTAAACTGCTTATCAACTAAAGTTACCGGTACCTGTAAAATTTTTACATTCCTGCAACACTGCAAATTCCTACTGCAAATTCCTGCTTATTTGTTGATTGATTTTGAGAACAAGTGGGCTGCATAAAATTTTTCACATAAGATTTTATTACTTATAAAATTAAAATTCAAAATACTTATTAAATGCTTATGTTTTTTTATTATTTTATTTTAATTTTGTTTCTAATATAATGGAGTTGTGTGATACGTGCTTAGCACTCCAGACAAGATTATTTCCCTATTTAGAGGGTCCATTAATTCTGGGATGGAGGAAGAAACTGGAGTGCCAAGAATAAAAACACAGACTTTCAGCAAAGAAAATGACAAACACTCTCATACTAGTCTATCTGCCAAAGAGGAATTCAAACTTCAATGATAAGAGACACTGTGATCCATATGTTGGCAAATTAGACCAGTCGACTATGGGAAAATTAGACCAGTTGACTATGAATAAATTAAACCAGTCAACTACAGAAAAATTAGACCAGTCAACTAAGTAAAAATTGAACAAGTCAACTAAGTAAAACTAAGTCAACCAGTTGACAACGGAAAAATAAGACATCTACTATGGAAAAAATAAACCAGTTGACTATGGAAAAAATTAAACCAGTCGACTATGGAAAAATTAAACCAGTCAACTACAGAAAAATTAGACCAGTGGAATATCGAAGCCCAGATCACAAAAATAATGTATAATGAACCAGATACCAATAATATTACAAGAAGAAAATTGATATATATATATAATTACACAATAAGAATGTAATGTAAAACACCATGTTATAGAAAGCCTGGAAAGTAGTACTATCATGCAATATATTATTGTTGCTTACAAGCTCAGTTACTGGTGATATGGACTGAAAGTGGTTAAGATTGTAAACCAATAGTATGTTGTTTGATAGTCTAACGAGCACAGCTCCATCCAGATAAAATATGTACTCATTTAGCGACATGATTGATGTACGTTACTGATCAGCTATGACGCAGGAGAACCCAGCCAAACGAAAAATCTGTTAATTTTAGAAGTCTGGATTGATCTTGGCTATGGTTTGTAAGGATAAAGATAGAAGATAGGCAGTGTAGAAACAGTTTTACTACCAGATACCATCACACAATCATAATCCATCACACAACAAAACAATCCATTATCTTGATACTGATTTTGGATTGTCTGACTATAAATGTTATCCTACAGATCTAACAGAATATGTCATTTGTATTATGTAACCCAGCAAGAAAACTGAAACATATCATATACTGCATATACATGACTTGTAAAAAAAATTCTTTTACACAATTGACATTTAAAATAATGTCTTAAGCAACTGATACACAAAATATTTTATTTTAAAACTGATATTCAAAGAAAAAGACATTAAATTATACAACTGTATTTCATATAAAACAGGGAATTGCACCAGATGAGTTTACAATAAACTGCTGTGTGATATAACAGACTACAACATGTTCTACACATCCAACCCATGATTAGACTATTGATACATTTTTATAAACAAAATGTTGTTTTAAACAACTAATATGACAAAAATATTGTACTACAAAACAGCATAACAACAAAACATAATATTGAAACATTTGCACAAATGACACTGACATTTTCTTCAAGGGTTGTACAGAAATTCATGGCAAATCTGGATTATCTCCCTTTGTCACACAATATGAGTGCACTACTGCATCAAAAACAGCAGCTTGCATGTGAAAACAATGTTAACTTACCTAGTCCAACACAGGAAACCCTTAGTCCTGACTTCCCAAGGTTCCTGAAAAAAATAAATAAACAAAATTTTACAATTAATGAGGGCTTATATTGCTGAAAAAGATGAGATGGTCTATTTAATTTGCATATTCTGCTTATAATTAAACAAGCCATTGGAATATATTCTTTGACAAAATCAAACAATGAAATATATTCTATGACAAGATCAGCCAATGAAACATATTAATCTATGGCAAGTTCAGCCAATTAAAATATATTCTATGAAAAGATCAGCCAATGAAATATATTCTATGACAAGATCAGCATATGAAATATAATCTATGACAATATCAATTGCATGTAAATTGCAAAACTTTCTATATATTTGAAATTTAAACATTAATTGAAAATAAATGTGTAGCTAACTTGTTCATGCTTTGACCAGTTATAATAATGGTAACCATCTTAAATGTTGGAAAAATTTTAAAGAATTTACAATTTAAAAAACTTTTGTCTATTCCATTACAGTATTTTCATAATATATTGCTCAAATTTGCCAACACTTCTTGAACAAAAGATTCATAAAGGATGTATTGAAAACAGCAGTTCATTTGGAAATGTATTTGTAGAATTTGAGATTTTAACTAAACCTGTTTAAATTAACACTGTAATCAAGACATAAAAATCAATGAATTTCAAACAATGATAGATTTGAATTCTCTAGTATTTAATGATACTAATTCCTGTAAATCAGAAAATTCGTGATTGTTTCATTTTTGCATTAATTCGCAAGTAAAGCAAAAATAAAACTATCACTAATAAAAAAGTCAATATTATTTATGCTGGTGGTCACCAGATTACATGAAGTTAAAGGTATGCGAATAGATGTCTATATTGTCGTTCCCAAACATTATCTTACAGGAAAATTTCCCAATTTACAGTACCGTACGATTGAATACTAGTATTTGTTATGCAATTAACATGGATACTATCACATGTTTTAATAACTCCTGACAAAAATGCCTGATTTTCTCCATTATTCTTTATCCAACACCCTGATATCTGGTATGAATTAAATCATATGGATTTCATTAACTCAGATATTGGAGAGGTCAACAGTACATGTTACTGCAATAAAATCTTGAACATCTATACAGATTCATTATCAACAATTTATTGACATAATTAAAACTGTATAATGCTGGTATCACAGGCCTTCAGGTACAATCAAAATATTTTAGAGATCAAACACAAATTATCTGATTGTTATAAATCCATTTACAATATTGATTTTAGAAGAATTAATAACTGCATTTAAGACTTTCAATGGTTCAGTAGACATTTTTTCCTCTTTTACCTCAAAGTTACAATTTAAAGTGTAGATAATATATAATGATTTATATGTATCCAGAAGAAACAATGATCACAAAATATAACATATAGTTAAAATTCTACTTTTCTTTCTTTTTTTTTTTTTTTTTTTAAGGGGGAGGGGGTGATGGTACAATTTTTGTCCAAATATTATTTGGCCAATCATTGTAAGCTGAAGCCATCTAACAGATTTTGTCAAAAGTAATTGTGAGAAACAAAATAATTAGTCTAAATTAATACCTAGAATTTTGAGCGCTACTCAGGAATAGTAATTAACCTAATGAGACAGTGCTTGATATACACAGTTCTTTTATCCCCTAATTTCGATTATGATGAGTGTAAGTGTTTGATTGGTAAAACACCTAAGTTGCCCATGCTTGATGACAGAATTCTGTAATTTACATGTCTCTGGGGGTATGAACCTGAACCTAGGATCGTATCTTGATGTTCTATTTCTAGAACCCCCTGATGGCTCAACATTTGGCCAAAGTCACCTGGACTTTGAGCCATTAAAGTTCTACTGTATGTCTGTTACATCTAGGGCAAGAGTGAATATGTATTGGCAGAGTCCAATCTGTCTATTTATAGAGGCTTTATAATTCTTTACCTTGTAAATTTTGTCTTAATACTCTTGGTGTTTTTGCCCCTAGGATTCAACTTCCAGGTTTTAAACCTTGGAATACAAAGAAATTCTTAGAGAAATCCAAAAATAAAAGACAACCAAGGTTTTGACTTTTAATTCTGCTTTTCGATTTTTTCACTTTTTATTTTTGTTTCATTTCAAACATATTAATTTTTCATACTGTTAAAACATAAGTTACGTTTTTATTCTTCAAACAAATTCAATTTTCTTTACTGATCAAAGTTCTATTATCAGTTAACGAAAAAAGATACAACTAACTTAACATCGACTACAAGACGTTTATTAGCAATTTACACGTTTAAATGATAGTAGTAATAAAAAGAACTGAAATCATGCCAAAATCCTTATTTGAAACTTTTTTATAGTAAATGCATGATGTAATGAGTTAGACCTACATGGTGGGTTTTTTTTTTACCAGTAAGCCTTACAGCATTTCCTAATTAATTTACCTGTGTTGAATTTCAAAAGCATGCTGAGTGTGAGATGCTGAATTGAATTGTATATAGTTTAACATTTAAAATCGGAAGAAAATGCATCACTAATTTCCAGACACAATATCATGCATTGTCTAATCATAAATATTTCATGATTCTCATAATTGTTATGATTTAAGTCCAGTTCTTTGTACTAATAATTCCTTTAAAAAGGTGTACATAGCTATATGCTAATCATTAAATGATACTGACATTGAAATTCATGAATTATATAAGTTAAGCCCTCCACAAAAAAGTCAATATTCTAAAAACAAAAAACTTTGCTTTTAATTTACGCAATAAAATCTTGATAAAACAAGACCAAAAGGACTATCATTTTGACTGTTAACCATGAATTCAAAAATAATTCAATGTTCAATGTAACAGAATTACATATAGGTCACATACCAACCCAGATTTAATGTTTTATATTAAGTTTAATATTTAGAAATCAAAAGTGATGTTTGATGTAAGACACTTCACACTAATGAAGCTTTTTGTGAGCATTCAATCAAAAATGTTCTGTGTCATTGACTTAAATAAAGTAGGTCAATGTGACCTTTATTTTTTCTTCATTGACCTAATTCAAGTTAAACATTAAAATTTCAATTATATTTTTTTCTTTGCTGCTTTATATTGCAGTGTCTTGAAACTTTGAGTTAATATACATCAATGAAACTCCTGTGCAGCTGAAATAAAGTAGGTCACTTTAACCCATATTCAATGCTTCATTTGCTTAGATTTAGCTAAAAACTGTAACTAGGAAATTTTCTTGTCAGTTAATATTCCCGAGACAATATGGACATCTATTCACATGCTTTAAACTTTGCCTAATCTGGTGACCCCCAGCACAAATAATAATTGAATTTTTATGTACGTGATAGCTTTATTTTGGCGTCTAGCATTACTCACAAATTACCGCGAAACTAACAAAGACCGTGAAAATTTCACAATTTATGCAGGTATTACAAATTCAAAAATCATAAATATACAAGGCCTGGGCTTAGTCCATTATTAAGAGTTCAAATATTGAAAAAAAAAAAAAAAGAGAGAGAGAAAAAAAAAAAAAAGAAAAATTCTTCAAAAATGAAAGCTGGACTGACTAAAAAATATGTGTGACAAATATTTTACATTTAGTGATTGCGTTTACTCGGTTTCTGTAATCATGTAGTTTTATATAATGGTGGTTTTTTTGGCATGTAGTTAATGTCTATTTTAGTAAATCCTCTATCAAGACAGCTGAGATTAATTAATAAATACTGTAAACCAAATTTAACACTGGGTTTATTTTAACAACGTCTGTACTAATCTATTTGTATAATCTTTAGGTAACTCAAATGTCACTTTCCGCAATATATACATGTATCACGGATAAATGAATCATTCTAATTTGATCTATTTATATTTTTATCATCATATCTTTTTAAATTGAGCAACTCAAGTCCTTGTGCACTATCATTTATTTCAATTCCGTAGTATTTCAGAGAAAAACAATTAATCATATTATGTCGATATCCAATGTAAATACTTAAAATAAATAAATAAATAAATAAATACTAGTAAATAAATAAATAAATAAATAAGATAAACAAACAAACAAATAAATAAATATGATTACTTATTGCTTTATAATCATGAATGTGTTCATAGTTTGGAGGTAATTTTTTCAAATAATCTTACCTGTAGTGCACTAATGCACTCATATCTTCTCTATGTTAGTTCTTCTTATATAAAAACATGTAAAAATCTCTCCTGAATGACAAACAGAAATAATGGACAATTCACATCCTAGGTCCAAAATCAAGTTAATAAAATATATCACTACATGTGGTCAACACAAGTACATACAGTGTTGTATCCAGTACGAAATATCAATTCCAGGTGATGATAATGATAATGATGGTGATGATTAGATCTGGTCCAGTTTCCTATATATGTCCAGCAGTATAGTTATGTGTATGACCACCCTGGTATGGTCCAGTTGTTATATTGTGTAAGAGGACTTGTGTATTACAACTCCGCCACCACCCATCGGCCTGCGCCCGCCTGTGGTGAGCCAGTTTATGTAAGATCCTGAGCTGTAGTAAGCTTGCCTGGACTTATAACTCCTGTATTACTACCTGTTGTGTTTATATAACATCTGTATAGTAAAGAAGAATCACTTATTTATCTATCGTGTTCATCTAATGTCAAAACAACATTATAATTAAGATGATTAACACCAGGTGTCAGTATTAACTCACAGGGAATCTTGACCTGCCTAATTAATGTGTATCTCCTCCTGTCTGCAGCAGTATAGTATCGCTGATATTATGTCCACACTTTCAGATATGTACTCACTCCTCCATCTTGGGGGTATGATACAGCTGAATATTTCTATCAACGACTCCCTCACCACACACTAATCCTACCTGTCCAATCAATCAGCTACAAATGACAATCCTCATCTAAAATATAAATACAAAAAGTGGTCATATATAAATACCAGTATATATATATATATATACTGGTATTTTTATATATGACCACTATATATATATATATTATATATATATATATATATATATATATAATACAGTCTTCTACTTTCTATTTCATTAAGCAGTAAACCTGTTTTGTGCTGACCAACACTGGTCAAATAAAAAGTCAGATGTAGGACATTGATTGTAACCCTTTTTAGTCTTGCTATTGACCAAATCAGAAAAAACAGATATTGGACACAGTTCAATATGTTTATTTATAATTCACCTCTCTGTATGACTATTTGCCAAATAATAGTCAATCAGATATTGAACACTGTACATATATACAGCTGTGTTGATTTCTTTATCAATGTATAAAGTAAATCCTCCCGACTGACCGACAAAATGTTTGTGATTATTTGTATATGTCATAATTAACAGCAACAGTCTACAGGCGAACTTAACAACCAGTCACAGTATGAACCAGAGACTGTGTTTTGAATTTAGACCATAAGAGTAAATAATCTTATGTATATTTTTTACTAGGGCCGATTAAATATAGTTCTAAACTGAATAAAATAATGTGGAGAAATGGAGCTCGAGTTTAATGCTCAAAGTCACGATTTGTTCACTTATATTGAGGCAGCCAGTTCTAGGGTGGTGGAGAAAACTGGTCATTGGAGTAATCTAAATACATTAATCATGGAAAATGACTTACTTCTCTCTCTCTCTCTCTCTCTCTCTCTCTCTCTCTCTCTCTATATATATATATATATATATTTATATATGGATCTACTTGAGAGGGATTTTTACTCATGTGGTGAGAGATTCTACGATTCATAAGTGCACACTTTGGATAACTTGTCCAGCAAAGCCCCTTAAGGATCTCAAGGAAGTTCACAAACTTGATTTCATCACTTAAGGCATTTCAATGATATTACAAATGTTACTCAGAACCTTTTCTTTATGAAAGATAACCAAAAATACAAGAAGTTTTTACTTCATTGTACTAACTGCATTATACATGTACTGCTAATGCTATTATTATTGTAGCAAATTAATATTTTTAGTATTTTAGTATTTTAGTAATACAATGTCAGACAAAAAAAAATTATAAAAAAATAAACAAATAAATATAAAAAATAAACATTTGATAATATAAAATAATTATCTCCCCTTGACTTGCTTGCAAATAAAATTGGAGCTTAATCTGAAATTTTTAGAAAAAGAAGTAAAAGCAGTGGGCCACAAATGAATTATTTAGTCACTTAGTTACTTTATGTATCTTCTCTATATTTAACCCTTTTAGAGTACAACATGGCCATTCAGTATAAGATGTATGCACATGTTATTTATTGTTGTTTTTTTTTTTAAATTTGCAATAAGTTCTATAAGTTCAAATTTTTATATTTTTGGTGTTTCACCTAGGATTTGCATGAAGAGCTCGGATTTGTCTTATACACATATTTGCATTATTCTTGCTGTGCATTTCTTGTGTCAAAATGGCCAAATTTCACTAGAAAATAGGGTCAGAACTAAAATATATATATATCATAAACTTGGCTAATTATAGATCTGTATGTTGTAATGATATAGGAATCAATGATTTATGTTTATGAAATATATATACATATGGAGCCAATGTCTGTCATAATACACAAAATCAATTTATTTTCTTTTAATCCAAACAATAGATCTATTATGAACAACATTTCATGTGTTATTATTTTGCAACATATGTTACGGATCAAATGAATTGACTTTACATTAAAACTTTTATGCATACAAAAATATTGATGTGGGTAAATCCAGCTCTCTACATACATAGCTGAGTGCAGTAATGGTGTTTTCTGTCCAAGTCATGTATCCTTTACTTATTTTTAGGCAGTCAGCTCAAGGATGGTGGAGGAAACTCAGAGTGCCTGGAGAAAAGCACCAATCTTTAGCAAGGAAATTGACAAACTTTCTCACACTAGGATCAGCCCAAGTGGGATTTGGTAGCAGGCAGTGAGAGGCACTGTGTTCCATAATTGTGCACTTTTGACCATTTTGGCTACCTAGGCCCTCTTTTCATCAAACAGCAATAGCTTTGATTGAGCATTTTCTTCCATAAAAAACAAGGTCATTCTATTTGTAAATAAAATGCTATTACTTAAGATGCTTTGTCATATGACAGGGGCTAGTTACGCAAAAAATTTTCTTCCCAATATATGAAAAATTGTTGTTTTGTAGATATTTGGTCAAGTGTTTGTTAACAAACCATTGGCTCAAACTAAGGTGAATTATCGGGTTACAGACCAAACAAGAGGCCCAATAGGGCCTGTGATGCTCAACTGGCTGCATATGTAAGACAATGTTTGTTTTCGATTGAAATGCTGTTTAACGTTCAACTCAAGAATATTTCACTTATATGGAGACTGTCAATTTTGGAAATGGTGGAGGACACTGGATTATAGGAGAAAACCACGACCAAGCAGCAAGTTAACTGACGAACTTTCAAAGATGAAGTGCTAGCGCCACTTGGCATTAATGCACAATGTCAGGGGTGAAAGGTGCTGTGATTCGTAACATCGAATGCTTAAGACCACACAGCCACTGTGGTGCCTTTAAGACAATGTGATGTGGTTACCATAATTGGTTCATCAGCTTAAGATGGGAAATAAATTGAGCTTATGACCATTTTGCTTCAATGAAGCCTACTTTGCAACACACACATGCAGGCATGCTTCATTATGCCATAAACTCAGCTGGATTTAGCCAGTTGAGCTTAGAATGGATCCACAATGGCTATTTATATATATATATATATATATATATATATATATATATATATATATATATATATATATATATATATATATATATCTAGTAACAACAGGCATCTTAGACTGGTTCAAACTTTTTTTAGGCCGATGTAGGAACCTTCCACAGGAAGTTTGGTTCCAATTCACCCACTTATTTTAGAGGAAAAGATTTTTACTAAATATTACACCTAATTTGCATATTTCTTGAAAATTGGGTCAATAAAAATTTTCTCAGAAAAAAACATTATATATTTTGAATCCCACAAAGTATACTTTCTATATTTAAAATTTGAGCTCAATTGGTGGAAAAAAAGATCAACAATGGTCTTTTTTTTTCTATTTTTAGTTATGACGGCCATCTTGGATGTCAGCCCCAGTTGCTTGGTACCACCTTTAGTCAGGCCGACATTTGGACCTTCCACACAAAATTTTATTCCAATTGGCCCAGTTGTTTCAGAGGAGAAGATTTTCAAAGATTTCGCGAAATATTACACCTTAAGCATAATTCTTGAAAATCAGGTCAACAAAAAATTTCCCACAAAAACCGGTTAAATATGTTGAATCCCTCACGATATACTTTGTATATTTCAAATTTGAGCTTAATTGGTTGAAAAATGGATCCACAATGGCAATTTTAGTGTTTTTTTCTATTTATAGTAGCAGCAGCCATCTGGATGTTGGACAAGGTTGTCTGGTACAAACTTTATTCAGGCCAACCTTCCACACAAAATTTGGTTCTGATTGCCCCGGTGGTTTCAGAGGAGAAGATTTTCAAAGAATTGCTTAAAGCTTACACCTCATTTGCATAATTCGTAAAAATCGGGTCAATGAAAAATTTACACAAAAACCCGTTACATATGTTGAATGCCCCGCTATCTACTCTCTACATTTCAAATTTGAACAAAAACGGTTAAGAAATGACCCAGCAATGGCTATTTATGTGTTTTTGCTATTTATAGTAACAGCGGCCATCTTGGATGTCGGGCGGGGTCGCCTGGTACAAACTTTGGTCTACCCCACCTAGGGACCTTCCTCACCAAATTTGGTTCTAATTGGCCCAGTGGTTTCAGAGGAGAAGATTTTCAAAGAATTGATTAAATATTACATTTCATTTGCATAATTCGTAAAAATCGGGTCAACGAAAAATTTCTCACAAAAACCCGTTACATATGTTGAATGCCCCGCTATCTACTCTCTACATTTCAAATTTGAACAAAAACGGTTAAGAAATGACCCAGCAATGGCTATTTATGTGTTTTTGCTATTTATAGTAACAGCGGCCATCTTGGATGTCGGGCGGGGTCGCCTGGTACAAACTTTAGTCTATTCCACCTAAGGACCTTCCACATCGAATTTGGTCCCAATTGGCCCAGTGGTTTCAGAGGAGAAGATTAAAGTTTACGCACGCACGCACGGACGCACGGACGCACGCAAAACCATGCCATAAGCTCAGCTGGCTATAGCCAGTTGAGCTAAAAATACCAATAAACCATTAATTGGATACCATTTTGTATGTGATTTTTTATGTGACTTCGAAATACATAAGATTTTAAAATATGAGATGATACTTCCTTGCCTGGTACTCCGCATAAAGAGGATATATTATCATATGTTTACTAATGATATCACTATTTTGTTATGTGTGATAACTCGAATTTACACAAGTTGATATCAGCCCAAGTGATATCACACCCCTAGAAAAGTGATATCACACCCCTAGAAGTGATATCATACCCCTCATAAAATCCCGATAATGGCGGATTTTTCGTGTCGCTTCAGCTTGATACTAACTGTTTATGGTTAACATGATGAGCATGTGTACAGTACAGTCATGTATCAGTTGTATTTAAATTAATTTTAAACAGAGTTTCGGAATTTGCAAACATACAAACACATCGGAGAGGTACAACTAGTTTACACTGATTGCGCCCGGCAGCACTTTAAAATACAAACGATGCTGGCTTCAAGCTGACAAGCTGAGACAAGTATGTCAGGACAAAAATGAGACATCAGTTCGAAGCGGAACTGTTCAGCCGTACAAAAATATCAACCAATAACACATTGTCATCACTATGATCAATAAATAAACTTACAGAAGCCAAAAATTAAATAATTCCGTCTGGTAGCCAATATAATCCTGTACTTGTGCAGCTGTTTCCCTGTCATCAGTGTAACCTATCCAAAATATGATGCGATGCACCTGCTGGTTCAAAAACTCAGATTCGCTGTTGTCATCACAATCATGATTTATGACTGAAGATCTTTAATCTAATTTTAACAACTTTCACTTTTTAATGAAGAAAACAAATTTATGCCTCTGTCCACGTCATGTTGGACGAATATGGCGACTGACTGAATGTCGGGAAATCGACGTCAGCGGTTGCTAAGGGTAACATTGATGTATGACGTATGCGGTAAAAAAAATTATCTATGAGACCATGATAGATATAAAAAATAAAATCTGCTGGACTGCTTAAAAATTTAATTATTATTAATTGTTAATTTTATTTCAAAAGAAACATATGATAAATAGTTTATGATATGACCATTTTGATATCACACCCTTCATCAGCCCTCGAGTCCTGATATCAGACCTCGGGCCCTCTGGCTGATATCAGGACTCTCGGGCTGATAAAGGGTGAGATATCAAAATGGCCATATAATAATCTCTAAATATTGACTAGTCTGACTGGTATCAGGATAATGTGACTAAAGGAGTCGGTTATGCTTGTGGCATGTTAAGGTCACCCTAAATACACAGCAGACCATAAAACACACTTGCAGATACC
Organism: Tegillarca granosa; assembly: GCA_029721355.1. NCBI lineage: Eukaryota > Metazoa > Mollusca > Bivalvia > Arcoida > Arcidae > Tegillarca > Tegillarca granosa. Next base: position 37,238,588 of record CM056597.1, on the reverse strand, counting down.
ACATGTACATGAAATGGTTGCACTCATCACTAAAATAGTTCACTTCACCTTTGTTTCAAGGATTTTGATTGGTCAGACCTTTTGTGTTACATTTTGTATGGAAGAACTGACTATCATGATCAGTGACTTCATGTTCTCTTGGATGACACATACAGAAATTTGTATTCTTATGCCATATAGATGCGCCTTTTTACAATTTGTTAAAATACTGAATGTGCCAAATTTGTTGTCAAAACACTTTAAATTGAAATTTAAAAAAATAAGAATAATATATATATATTTTTTTAAAAATAACTTTATCAAATGCTGCCTGTATCATTAAAATAATTTAATCAAATGCTGCCTGTATCATTAAAATCATTTTATCAAAAGCTGTACGTATAACTAAAATCAATTTATCCAATGCTGCCTGTATCACAGAAATTATTTTATCAAATGCTGCCTGTATCAAAGAAATCATTTTATCAAATGCTGTCTGTATCACAGAAATCATTTTATCAAATGCTGCCTGTATCACAGAAATAATCATATCAAATGCTGCCTGTATAAGTGAAATTATTTTATCAAATTCTGTCTGTACATGTATAACTGAAATAATTTTATCAAATGCTGCCTGTATCATTAAAATCATTTTATCAAATGCTGACTGTATCATTAAAATAATTTTATCCAATGCTGCCTGTATAAGTGAAATTATTTTATCAAATGCTGCCTGTATCATTAAAATCATTTTATCAAATGCTGCCTGTATCATTAAAATCAAACCCATACTGACTGTATCACTCAAATCATTTTATCAAATGCTGCCTGTATCACTAAAATTATTTTATCAAATTCTGCCTGTATCATTAAAATCATTTTATCAAATGCTGCTGTATCATTAAATTCATTTTATCAAATGCTGCCTGTATCACTCAAATCATTTTATAAAAATCTGACTGTAACATTAAAATTATTTTATCAAATTCTGCCTGTATCATTAAAATCATTTTATCAAATGCTGCCTGTATCATTAAAATCATTTTATTAAATGCTGCCTGTATTAATAAAATAATTTTATCAAACACTGACTGTATCACTCAAATCATTTTATCAAATGCTGCCTGTATCACTAAAATTATTTTATCAAATGCTGCCTGTATCACTAAAATTATTTTATCAAATGCTGCCTGTATCACTCAAATAATTTTATCAAATGCTGCCTGTATCACAACATTTTATCAAATGAGGCCTGTATCACAGAATACATTTTATCAAATGAGGCCTGTATCACAGAATACATTTTATCAAATGCTGCCTGTATCACAGAAATCATTTTATCAAATGCTGCCTGTATCACAGAAAACATTTTCAAATGCTGCCTGCATTACTGTAATCAAGTGCAAGATAATTTGATATATATACATGTATCACTCATTTCAAGTAATCAAATGTTGCCTGTTTTATTAAAACTAAGTGATTAAATGCTGCTTGTATGGAGGAAATCAAGTACATGATCAAATGCCGTCTGCTTCAATACCAAATTTCAACTTGCTGGAATTTTGTCAAATTTAGTTACGACAGAAAAAAATTAATTAATTTGTTCAATATTTACATTGATACAAGTTGCTTAATTATTGGAAATTAGAAAAAATCAATTAAATCTCTAGAGAGATTACTAAAACTACTGACAGTAAGTACATGTGTACTTAAATAATTTAAATAGTACAATAAACTAAATAAGGAAACCACCAACATCTGTTAACAGTTGTTTATTTTGTGTTGCAGTGGGCCTGGCCCCAGAATTAGAAACAATGGTTACAGGGTCCTTTGGAGGAGACCTTATAAAATGATGCTCCATGTCATGGCAGGTGTGACACATTAAAGAACCCTCCCTACGCATTGCTCTAAGCACACTGCAAAGATCAAAACTTCAGCCCACTTCACCTATAGTTGGTGACATCTCAATATAAGTGAAATATTCTTGATTGGGACCTAAAACACCATTAAATCAATTTCTGACATTCAGCCACTTCAAGCCCTTGAATTATTAAAGCATTTGTCTAATGACACCAAAATGGCACTGCAGCAACTAAAATAGAAATATGAAACACAAAAGCAGAAAAAAGTTTCAAGTAAAAAATATGTACCCGCAGTTCTAAACTGATAAACATTTACATGTGATATAAAGTATATTTGCGTGACAAGTTTAACAAACAAACATAATTATTAAAATATTATTAATTCCACAATGAGATATCATTTTCTCATAATCTAATAGCATAGAAAGACAATAAGTAGTTTTTATAAACAAGATCAATTAAAATTACATTACTCATAAATTTATGAAAGGTCTTTAGCATTCTACTTTTTTAACCAATTATTACAATTTTTAAACCTGTTATTACAATGTTTTTGTAACCTGTTATTTTTAACCTGTTACTACAATGTTTTACCTGTAATTACAATGTTCTTTTAACCTGTTATTACAATTTTTTAACCTGTTACTACAATGTTTTTGTAACCTGTTATTTTTTACCTGTTATTAGTTTTTTAACCTGTTTTTACCATTTTTAACCTGTTTTTTTTTCCATTTTTAACCTGTAATTACAATTTTTTAACCTGTTACTACAATGTTTTACCTGTTATTACAATGTTCTTTTAACCTGTAATTACCATGTTTTTACCTGTAATAACAATTTAACCTGTTATAACAATGTTTTTTCCTGTAATTACAATGTTTTACCTGTTGTTACAATGTTATTACTTGTAATTACAATGTTTTACCTATTACTGCAATGTTTTAACCTGTAATTACATTGTTTTTACATAAAACAACATGTTTACCTTTATAACAATGTTTTTAACCTATTATTGCAATGTTTTTACCTGTCATTACAATGTTTTTACTTGTGATAACAATGTTTGTACCTGTTATTACAATGTTGTGTCTGTAATTACAATCTTTTTTACCTATTAGTACGTTTTTACCTGTAATTACAATGTTTTTTACCTATTAGTACAACGTTTTTACCTGTTATTACAATGTTTTTTTTACATGTTATAACAATTTTATTCTGTCCACATCCTCACAACCAGAACATGTATTTGTAATACTGACTTTAGCATAACTGTAGGCTACAAGGCCAAAGATGATTAAAACATGGTTGAATTAAACAAACTCTATATATAACACAACTTAGTTTAATTTACCATTCTCTAAATACACAATTCATTTGAGCTCTCCAAGCCCATCCTAATGTTTAATTAAACAGCATAAAGTAATATGATAATCTTGATGTAATTTCAAAAAGGCCAAAGGTATATATCTGTTTTGCATTAAAACATAACCTATTTAGATTGTTCTTTCAAATTATAAACTTGATGAGATGCCAAATGGATCGGAATTTATAGGTGCATACCCTTAATGAAACATAAATATAATAATGTATATATACAATCAATTTTGAGTCAGTTACAAATTTATATACTTATATAAACACCGGAAATCTACTTAAAAAAATTGTGATGATGTAAGGTATTTTATTCCTGAATTTATAAACATTTCATGTTTTGAAAAAAATCAAAAGAGTCTGTTACACAAGCCACTACAATGTTATTTGTTTTCCATATCTGGGAGAAGTCTGTAATATTAAAGAATCTGATATCCAAGCTTCTATTCTAGATCTAGGAGAAATTTGGAAGGTTAAGCACTATTCTAGATCAAGCTAGAATCTGATATGCAAGCTTCTTTTCCAGATCTAGGAGAAATCTGTAAGGTAGATTTAGGAGAAATCTGTAAGGTAGATTTAGGAGAAATCTGTAAGGTAAACATTATTCCAGATCAAGCTGGAATCTGACATGCAAGCTTCTATTCAGATCTAAGAGGAATCTGTAACAGATCCACTATTCTGGACCTCTGAAGAATCTGAAAGTAAGCAACATAAGCAACTATCTAGGATCGAGCAGGTGGAATCTGCAATGTTGGCCATTATTTGTGATCTAGAAAAATTTAAAATCTAGAAGAATCTAAAATGTAAGTTACTATTCCAGATCTTAGAGGAATCTGCAATGTTTGCCAGTTTTCTGTATCTTGGAGAAATCTGAAACATTATAGCCAGTATTCTGTATCTAGAGGAATATTTAACATAAAACACTTTCTTGACCTGGGATGTTCATTTGCAAAATTATCAACTATTCCTGATCTAGAAGGAATCTGCAATTTGAACCATTATTATTGGATTTGGAAGGATTATTTGCAACATTAGCCACATTTTCTGCTTTGACAGAAATCTGCAAAATCAGCTAATGGAACTGGAAGGAATCGGTTTTCAGATCTTTAGGAGGAAAATGCAACGTTGGTCACAGTATGGTCCAAATAGAAATAAAACTTAGTCAGCCTTATTGAATTTATCAATTAATATTTTTCATTGACATTAAATGAAACTTATTTTCTTTTATTTCCAACAATTTTTTTTTTTTTTTTTTTTTTTTTTTGGGGGGGGGGGGGGGGGGGGGGGGGCAACAAAAGAACCATTAATTAGTTTTTGTATTGGGCAAAGCATTAAATGACACTTGTGATTTTTATGACCTAAACATATGTTAACATGTTGATCATATGTTATCTTTAATCAATATAGTTTCTTTATCCTTAGTAGAACCATGCAGCAAAAGCTAAAAGGACACTGTAGGTAAATTTTTTAAAGCAGTTAGCATCACAAACTGAACCAAAGAACCTACATTTCATTCTCCAAAACAGGTTCAAGACTGCCTTGGTGGCTCAGTGGTAAAGATTTGCTTCCTAGACCCCCGCTCAGCATTAGAAGGACAGATTATTGACTGGTTCATTGAGTGCCAAGATAATGTGACTTGGGGAGTAGTATGCTTGCTTCTCTGTGCCTACTTATTTGGTGAGCTTGCACCTTAACCTAAAGTTGTCCTGAGTGAGACATTTAAGCAGACCATATCACACACTCACACACAAACTTGTTCTTAGAGTAATCATCAGATTATGGTATTAACCTTTCTCTCCTCAGAAAAACCTGAAAAAAAAGTTGATGCAACATCAAACAACATTATAACCAACCGACCAAAACAGATTTGATTTAGCTCAAGATATATTACTTCTCTACCATTCATGAAAAAAAATAAGCTGACGGCCTACAAATTGCCTTAAGTACCAATGGGATTTAAACTAGATTAAGATCAAGATTTGCCCTAAATTTTTATTTCTTTTTTTTTTAGAATATACTGTTAAGAACACACAATATTTTCAAACATTGATCAATCCATCCATAAAGAGACAAATTAAATATTCTATTTATAGTTGGTTTTATTTAAGAAAGTTTAATGTTCGCGAAGAGAACTAAAAGTAGAACTATTAAAAAAACAATCACCCAATTTTCTACTTTTAAATTGAAAATCATACTCTGGATAATTCCAAACAAAAGACAAACAAATTCAATAAAATCAAACATTACTACAGTGAGTGATTGAGTGAGTGCATGGCCAATAACAACGATTCCCCGTAATCTATTTTATTCGTATAGCACATGACATAGATTTATTATTGTACAATAATTGAAACTGATTTTTTAAATATCTATCATTTTATCGGCAATGATCATTATTAATGACACAGCTATTTAATCCAATAGTTCATCGTTAATGCAATTATTTTTAACTACCGATATGTAGATTTCTGTATCAAACCCCTTTTTTTATCATAAAAACCCTGCAAGCGATTCATACTATATATGGTTTAACTCAACTCAAGTATAGGAAGTCTGTTGAAATCCAAAATATTTCATACAGTACCTCATCATCACAGACCATGAGGCTGCTTTACATTGTGTAATCTTTAAGTACAATACACATCATCATATAACAGCCCAATGTGCAGGGAGGGTTCTGTACTGCAGAGGTCAAAATTTCTGCCACTTCACCTACAGCTGGTGATGTGTTGAAATAAGTAAAATATTCATGACTGGGACTTAAAACCCCTTTAAAACAAACAAACAATTTCCCTAATACCAAGAGCCTGATCATGGCCTATAACCACAATCATATCATAGGGTACTTGTATCATATGAGCCCGTTACTGTCCCTTCCTTCCAATAAAACATCAAACAATATTTCCACTTTTTTCAGCTCTTTTACTTGCATGACTGACCTAAATTCCCATTTTCATTAAGTATAGGAATCTAAAATCTTGAATATTACCAACTTTTCACAAATACTCTCTATTGATCTCTATCAAACAGTAATATATATATTTTAAAAAGAAAATTTAGATGTGTAATATCAATGGATTACTATAACTGTGTTCTTTATTCACGAGCACCAAACATGCGATGATTGCTTACTTCGGAGTTCTTTAACAGACAAAATGTCTAGTTTACGACAGAAACCAGTAATACTTATAGAATATAATTATATTACTTTTATTTATGTACAAAACTATTACTATAAAACTATTTATTTCATTGAATTGTTGGTTGGTTTTAATGTTGTTTAACATCGCATTAGCAATATTTTAGCTATTAGCAATGAGAGTTATGTAAATAATCTCCAAAAATTTACATAAGAACAAGTATGCATGTGATGTGCCAGTGTGTATTGTATATAGTTTGCCTTGTATTGGCACATTTTTATGGTGACATTTTGTTAAGGTGCTAGCTCACTGAGTCAGAATGCCAAAGATATCCATACTGCTCCCCGAGTTACTCCTAATGCCAAGTGCCAGGCAAGGCAGCAAAAAATCTCAAATTTTAAAGTCAGCTGAGATTTGAAACTGCAATCACCATATCAAGGCAGATACTCTACAGATGATCCACTGAGACAGTTTTAATTCATGAGGCATGGTGAAAAACAACCGTCCCCACAGGATTGAACTTGTCTGGATATAAATATACAAAAGTCTAAATCTTATGATTTAATTTAGAAGGCTAGATGGTTAATGGGTCTTTACAAAAACCGTTCTTTCCCACATGATACTAACTTGTCTGGATATGAATAAGCAATAGTTAAACTTTAACAATTCAATTTATAGGGCACAAGTGATTGGAGTGGTCTTAAAAAAACAAAAAACCCTCAACCCCAACTGGTTTTTACTTAATTGTCTAGATATATAAATAAGTAACAGAATTGACAAGTGAATAATCTAAGCCAAGAGCGTAATCTTTTTAGATTACAAAAAAACTGGAACAACACCAAAAAACTGGAAGTAAAAAAAAAACTGAAGCAGCAAATGCCGCCAATCCCCATTATCAAAGACATTCGCTGTGTAAAATATATAGATTTTTCAATTTTGTATATACTTTTATGTTAAAATCAATAGCTTCTATTGGTTAATGGAACTACATGTAGTTTATATTCATAAGTTTTGTTATAAAATGACAAATTGTTTAGAAAAGAAGAAATATTAATATAGCATGCAACCACTGACTTTTACATTTTTTTTAATCATAAACTTAGCAATTTGCATGCATGCCTCTTACATGTATAGTACTAAGTGAAACAAAGTGCTGGTAATAAGCTGTAATACAACCTAGCATTCAATGATACTAGCAAGCTCATTTCAATTAACATAACGCAATGATATTTATCAATTAACATAACACAATTATAACTATCATGTTAATTTAATGTCTGTTATATTTAAATGAACAACTTAACGAACTATCAATTATCATCAAAAGAATAATTGATGTAAATATCATAAATAAAACATAGTCTTAATTTTTCGAAATGTTTGGAACCATTATTGCTGTAAAATAAACATCGACTGCTTTCACATCTCAATAAATATTAGTTTTATATCTACATATTTCCGTATAAACACTGTCTGTTCCAAGCACAGAATTCAGGAAGATTGGGTTTATATATCATTTACAGTACAGAGATATTTTTATGTTCGCCATAAAACTGGTACTGTCATGATGCCAACCAGCTAGAAAGTTCTCTACAGCATCGGATTAACAAATATGTACTGTTTGATAAATTAAATGTATAAACACTTGATTTAAAAACCGGGGTATAAAATAAATTAACATAACCAATGATGATTGATTCCAATTTTAACGACATCAGTTTACTTGCCAAAATGATAAGAAACCTATCATCAAGCCCAAAAAATAATTAAAAAAAAACAAAAAACAAAAAAAAAAAAGAAAGAAAGAAAGAAAGAGAGAAAGAAAAAAAAAGAAGAAGAAAAGAAGAAACAAGAAAGTACATATAAAGGTGAGTATGCTAATTGAAATATGTAAAGAAAGTACATAAAAAAGGCGAGCATGTTAATTGAAATATGTATAACATTAATATTTCATAGTAAATGTACATGCATATTTGCCAAAATAATCAGGAACTAATGCAAAAACTTCCTTTACATAAAATGCTTGGTAGTCATTAATTGCTATAGACATATTAAAATTTGTATGGCTTAATTAATATTTAATCAACAACCCTGTATTTCCTGAAATAAAGCCCATAACGCCAAAACTTTAACACATAAAGAAGCCCATCGTCCATGACCCACAGGCTATTCACATCGATTCTCTCTATTATCAGGAAGCTTCTAGACTCAAAACCGTGGTTTGTGACGAAAAAAGTCGAATGTACATTATAAAATGCAAAATGTGTGAAATGTATAAAATATATAAAGCAGATTACATTAAGTGAAATACTAATAAAAAATTTGCATATTTATAAATATTTAATAACATCAGTGTATTTGCGAAAATGATCAGGAGACTTTATATAATAATAATAATAAAAAAAAATTTGCAGTCATAAAAAGCTGAGTAGATAAATTGTGATATGTATTATAATTTACATGTTTTATAGTTAATAACAACTGCCTATTTCCTGAAAATAAAACCATGAATGCCAAAAACTTCTGCACTTAAAAAAGCCAAAAGTACATTATAAAGTGAAACATGTTTATAATATGATTCATTTGATGTTATTCTATTCCAAAGTAAACAAGAAATGCTATTGATTTCCACATCAAAGAACCATTACAAAACCAATTGCTTTCATTTTTCTTTATACATATATATATATACCGGTGTATATATATTGCAAAAGATCATATAAATGACTGGCAAATGGTAAAATACTTAAAAACAAAAAAATCATAAAATACAACATAAGCTTATACATTTCAACCTATTTGATATAGTGCTTATTATTACTTGAATAGTCCCTAAAGAGATGAAAACTAAAAATTTACTTAAACCGTTTTCTTAGAGATTTTGTTTTATATAGTTTTACCTTCCTTTTTCTACATGCAATCACAGAAATCAAGATTTATACAGTCATTTCTAAAACTACATTTTTTATTTATTTATTTAATTTATTTCATTTTATTATTTAATAATTTTTTAATTTTTTCATTCTTTTTTTTTTCTTGGGGGGGGGGGGGGGGGGGGCGCTAGAAACTTCATATACATGCAAAAAATAAAAGCTAATGATCATTCTTTCAAATTCTAAAGTTTTAACCTGGCTTCGAATGACCTTGAGCTTGTCTTATATATTTAATGAAGCAGAACTTTAATAATTCAAACATGTCAAATTTGTTAGGGTTTTCCAGGCAGTTATCTGAAGATTCAAAATTCTTAAACATATTGTTTGATTTATCCACAGTTTATGAGAAACAGTGCTATCATTGTGATATTTACTTCATTTACAAATAATAAATTGCTTGATTGATTTAATGGGGTGTTACACCCAATTTAGGATTATTTCACTTAATATCAAGACGTCACCAGCTATGGGTAAAGTTCCAGGAATTTTGACCTTTGCAGTGTGCTTAGGGCAATGTGCAGGGAGGGTTCTTTATTGACCACACCTGGGTAATGTGCAGGGAGGGTTCTTTATTGACCACGCCTGCCATGACACAGGGCATCGATTTTTAAGGTTTCATTCGAAGGACCCTACAAATAATGGAGTTTTGTTTTCTTGTGTTGTCATACAAATGCCAATTATAGTTATTTGCTTGTCAGAAACAACATGTTTCTCAGGAATTATACACAGTGGCCAAGCGGTCTAAAGCAATTTATACCTATCAGATCACAGTGCATGTTATTCTTCTCTGTCGGATCCTAGTACGAAAAAAGTTTTCAGTTCCCCTGCAGACAGTGATTTTCTCTGGCCACTATGGTTTTCTCCTCCATCCCAGAAATGACTGCCTTAAGAGAATGAATCTTAAACAGGATAAAAACCACTACATTCACTCTCTGGTTTCCTACATGATCCCAGAAATGACTGCTATAAGTAAAAGAATCTAGAATGGGAAGAAAGACACTCCGGTTTCTTCCACCATCCCAGAAATGTCCACCTTAAGTGAAAGAATCTTGAATGCAATGCTTCAGATTGTTTTGAAAAACCAGGGGCCCAAGGGGGCCCATTCTGTGCAGAAATAAGGGGCCCTATTTGAAAGTTAGGGGCCAATAATTTTTTTGTTCCCAAAGAATACAGAATTTAATTTTGATGCCGTGTTAAATGTTTTACCTTTAGACTATAAATAGACTTGAAATTACAGCATCGCCATGCATGGGTAAATATCTCAGTATTTATGGGACTTGAATAATCAGGCCTTTCACGTTTCAGTTTAGTCCACATTTCAATTTATTTTGATTAAACAAAGAAATAAAAACATAAACTCGATTTTCTGTTAATACAGAAACAATTTGACTAATAGTTATAATAAAATAATCATAAAACATTGTCACAAACATTGCCTGTCATTATTCTAACGTTAGTTACGTTACATTTCCTATCAGCTGGCTTAAAGATGTCTGAAGCTGAGCGACCATGCGACAGCCCTAACAAATGTTAACAATAAATAAACAATGGCTTAAGTGGGTGTTTTAATTCTTTTTACTATGTCTTGATTTAAATCTTGTTTGATATTTACTGCTTTCTTCATCAACTCATGTCTTTTTGGGCAAAAACGACAGCATGCTACTCCGCTTCCTTTTGACATTTTCGTTTTCATTTAAGATTACCATAAATCAGAGGCATTCTGAATTACAGAAATTTTTACAGACTTTTTCTGTTTATTTTTAGGATGATCAGAAGAATGTGTGTTTTAGATCTAAAATTGTTCATATTTTAGTGCGCCCAAAGGGACGCACTAGGTACAATTTTTTATGCATCATTTTTAAAAATTATTCAGGATTAACGCCGGCGCACCGACAATCTGAAGCACTACAAACAACTTAAACAATATACTATTTGTATAAAAAATATGCATATAATTAACATTTTTTACTAATTGGATGAAATCATCTTCTTCCAGTTTCATGTGAAAATATTCTGGAAAATCCATTAGAGCACTATCTGAAATTGCATATGTGGTTTTAAACTGTTAGGAACAAATGTTTAGGAAACATAAACAAAATTACATGATATATCTATTACAGAACACAAACAAATCAACTCAAGTCGACTGTATCAGTGTGTTGCCAAAATCCTTACCTAAATCCTGTCCTTGGCTAAACAAATTAACACACTTTTAAGTATTATTTACAATATCTTAATTTCAAATAAACAATGGTTTTATCATGATAAGTAATATTCTATTTCAGATTTGGCAGAAGGAGTTGTTATTTTCTTCCAATTTCACTAATGATAAAGGTGCACTAGTCTGAAGTGATGTGATTTTGTTTTCTTGCTGTTATCATAATTATAGTAAAACAATTCCAATATACATTCAATACTAGATTCAAATGATATACAAGAAGTAAACAGCTGAACACTATATAGCAGATTATTTATGTGGGGTGCAAATTTTGGTGTATCTTAGCAGTGTTATTTAAATCACCAAAAATAAAATCATAAAAATTTTTGTATACTAGTTGTCCATAAGTGAGTAATTTTAGATTTACAAAAATAAATATGCTAACATCTACAACTGACTTTTTCTGAAATGTTACAGAAACAACCTCAATTAAAACAAACCTTTTTAAATAGGATATGACCTAAGTTGGATCTGAACAAATATATAAAGAGTGATAAGTCCAGAAATAGTGGTGTTTTATACCCCAACCAAAATTACAGAGAAAACCACTGACTTTCAGCAAGTTAACTGACAAAGTTTCTGATGTAATAGAATCTGTTTGAGTGGGATTTGAACCTAGGCAGTGAGAGTCACTGTGATCTGTAAACTCATGCTTTAGTATACTGAGCTTCTGAGCTGACAAAGGTTAAACTAGAATATGCCCAAGTGTGGAATTCAAACCTGGGCAGTGAGAGGGACTGTAATCTGTAAACTCATGCTTTAGTATATTGAGCTCCTGAGCTGACAAGGTTTAAACTAGAATATGCCCAAGTGTGAAATTCAATCCTGGGCAGTGAGAGGCAATTTGATCTGTAACCACACACTTTAGTCAACTCGACCTCAGCTGATGCCCCTCCCTTTTAAACTAAAGAAGTAATAGGCATTTGAAATTGTTAGCCCTAGTATAATTAGCAACATTATAAGGCCCCTAAAAAGGTTTAAGTAACACACATGTTCTTGAAGTAGACCTTAAACAGACTACTACCAAGTAAGATTAAGTCATCTTAAACTGAGGTTTGTCCCCTTGTGCAAAGCATTCCTTAGCTGGATTGGAGAACATTAATTTTCAACTGTTTGGCTTATGTTTTTTATCTATCAAACTTTTCGGCCTTAGTGTCAATGATGAGGAATGAATTTCAGAAATGTGCACATATGGCACATCAAAATTTGACTGGTATTTGTGTTGTATATATATATAACACACCTGTCCCTGAATTTATAAAAGTGCAAATATAATAAATTATAAAATTTCATTAGCAAGTAGCTGGAAATAGGCATTATTACATGCACTGAGAAGTACATGGCTGTATACTAAAAAAAGTTAATATTCGCTGTGATCAGAAACATAAAATAATCTACCTTTGAAAACCAATATGACTGACAATATTAAAGCATCTTTTTATGATTTAAAAAATTATTGTAAAAGGTCAAATCTATGTAAATCTAGTGTTACAACTGCAGGAGAATATAACATATCTAATATATCTTTAAGGTAAAAAAAAATATCTATCGGAAATTTTAAAACTTTAACAAAAGTCAAACAGTATATATCTTCTACAATGGTTCAAAGCGGCCACCAAAAACAGATACAGTTTTGTTGTGTTTCGTATGCTAAAATTGACAAAATGAACAGACAACTTAAATAAAAATTAATATGTTTTTGTACATATAAAATTATCAAATTGTACTGACACTTTTTTCTTTTTTAAGAATACCCTGCACTTGTTCACATTTATGACCAAATCAATTAATTCAAGAGGGAACTCAATTTGACAATTTTTTTTTTTTGTACAAAAAAAACATAGTAATTTTTATGCAAATTGTTGTTACATTTTGTCACTTTAAGTGTACAAAACACAACAAAACTGGATTTATTTTTGGTGGCCGCTATGAACCATCGTTATCTTCATGCAGCCTCATATATTTCAGATAGTTAGAATAACTTTGATGTACAAATTCTTTTCTTTGTAAATGAAATTATAAGTCATTTAAGTGGGTGACAAACACAAAATCCCAAAGGTGACTCATTTCTTAAGACGCTTGTCGGATGCATTGTGACAGCATGGCCCAGATCAATACCGAGATCTTTTATAGTCCGTCATAGTGCTAATGATGCTACATGTATAAACGACAATCTGTGTCAGATGAAGATATATTCAGTCAATCACATCAACCCAGTGCGGTTTATACTTTTAATAGTGTTTCTATAAGTGGATTGGTCACAATAGTTAGTATAAGCAGCTTGGTCAAAATGGTTTGTAAGCAGCTTGGTCACAGTGATGATTTGTTCTGTTTTTAATCTATATAAGCTACAAAACCTAGTTTATGAGTGCATTGGGGTCATCTTTATAGCCATTATGCATGGTGGCTGATGGCTGTCCTAATCAATTAAGGCAATCAACAAGAAAACGGAACACAAGATCAGCGAATCATGAGTCTTCGTTTTAAAAATACATGTACTGTCAATAAAATGTGGAAAAATATAGAGTAGATTCTGAAATGTGGCATAGTCAGTAACAGCCAGATTTAAGATCCAAGTGTTTTGTGTTTGAATCCCATCAGGGCCATATGTAAATATGATCTCAAATAAATCATTCAAACTCACACGGCTACTGCTGTAGTTTCAGTACAATGTGTATAACCTGTGAGCAAAGCGGGTTGACCTCCTCTGCAAATGCTGTCTCAAAAAAAGAAAAAAAAGAAAAGGAAGAAAAAAAAAAGCACCTTAAAGTAGTCCTGAGCTTGTGCTTAAGTAAAACAGCATACAGTCACACACATACAACTCACCACATTAGTGCAACAGAGTGCATTCCAGATTTGCATAAAATTTGAGAAAAGTGTTGAATTCAGTGAAGAAATGGAGTTTGAAACCCCAGTCAAGGTTCTTTGACTTTTATCAAGGTGTTAAATTTAGAGACGGTGGAGAAAACCTGGGTGCCTGAAGAAAACTACCAACCTTTCTCAAGCAAAGAGACAAACTTCTAGCACAGAAAACTTTTACCACACAATTTATTTTAACAAATCTTTGCTGAAATAATACTTATTTATCAAAAATTATTGAATTCCCATTTCAAAACCTGATTAAGAATCTGATGTTAAAACACTTTTTGGCAAAAATATTAAAACTATAATTTCTGAAATAACTTTTGTGATTTAATGTAAGACTTAGTTCTCATGAATCCTAACTACCTATCCTCTTCGCTTTGGTTGGAACATAAGGTCAACAAAACACCTAGACCAAAAAACCCTGGTCCTCCTGGTAGGGGTTTGAGCATAAGGCTAATAACCTCATCTTGTAAAATACATTCTATTTCGGAAATTAACACAGTTCTCATGAATATTGTTAAAAAAAAAAGGGTCTCAAATTAGCAAACACAACAAAATGTTCCAATAATTTCATCTCATTTAATCGTACTGCCTGTCAGTTTTTATCGTGAAAATGTGGGAAATATGATAAATAAGAATGTCCACCGGGGAATAAAGACGTCACTGAAACAAGGATTTTAACACAACATGAAGACCTTTCAAATAATCTGGTTACAATATTTGTAATAACAAGAGTGGCAGCTAAGCAAGGAGAGAATTTATTAAATGTACCAATATGATAGGAGCTGAAGACAACAGTACTCACAGTGTCCTAATTTAATATTTCTATTGGAGAACATTTATGTTAATTTATGGTATCTGTATGTCTTTAAAATATATGTGATTGTAAATCATATGATTGATTGATCAATTAAATGACGTTTTATGTCAAACTCAAGAATATTTCACTTATATCGAGACGTCACCAGCTATAGGTGAAGTGCCAAAAATTTTGACCTTTGCAATGCACTTAGGGCAATGGGCAAGGAGGGATCTTTGACATGTCAGGACTGCTGTGACAAAGAACATCAGTTTTTAAGTCTTATCCAAAGGACCCCATGACTTTCATTTCTATATGCTGTGTGCTTGGAGAAAGAACAGTTACTACCAATTTTCCAGTTTTGATCAGATCCACCCCATATAAGTCATATGTAATCAAATAATAGAATTAATCCTAAAATTTAGCATTTTTGACCTAGTAAGTTTTTTTAAAATTTTTTTTTATCTAAACATGAACAAAAGTGCAGCTTAATAATTATGATCTGTTTTATTAAAATCTTTGTTTAGATAAATTTGAATATTATATAATGCAGGTCATTTTTTTTAGATTATTTCAGTAGTGGCAAAGAAACATGATTATTGCTTGAACCTAAATAGGATATATTGTCTGCTGGATAGATGAGTCATGAGACAATCATAAAGGGGGCAGACTTTTTAATAGTCACTTTGTCAGCTTTCATTTTCTGTTTCCTAATTTAAGTTATTAAACAAAATGGGTCTAGGGCTTAAATGTAGCTTCAATTTATATAATTCACTGCTACTGGTTATCAGAAAGTAGCTTTAAGTTATAAAATTACAATTTGGCTTCAACCAATATAATTCACAGTTAATTGTTACAACAACTTACAGCTTTGACTAATATATATAGTTCAAGGTAATTAATAATTATAATGTAGCTTTAATAACTGGTAATATACATGTAATTCAGTTACTGGTTACTATAATGTAGCTATAACAACCGATTTTATAATTCACAGTTGCTGGTTTTTACAATGTAGCTTTAACTTTTATAATTCATGGTTACTTAATTAGTAATTATAATTATAGCTTTAACTTATAATAATTCATAGCCACTGCGGTAGCTCAGTTGGTAGAGTGCTCACTCCAAAAGTGGAAGGTAGTGGGTTTCGAACCCTGGCCGGGTCTGACCCAAGACTTGAAAGTGGGTAGTGACTGTTCTTTTGCCAAGCACTTGTAATTAAGAAATGAAAGTCACGGTTCTTTCGGATGGGAACTTAAAATAAATTAGGTCATGTGTCATGGCATGACACGATAAAGAACCCTGCTGTATAATGCCATCAGTGCAACGCACAGGCAAAATTTCTGCACTTTCACCTATAGCTGGCGACGTCTCAATATAAGTGAAATATTCTTGACTGGGATGTTAAACACCATTACTCAACTCCACTCTAATAATAATTCATGGTTACTAGTAATCATAATGTAGCTCTAATGTTTATAATTCATGGTTACTAGTAATTATAATGTAGCTTGAACTTTTATAATTCATGGTTACTAGTAATTATAATGTAGCTCTAACTTTTATAATTCATGGTTACTAGTAATCATAATGCAGCTTGGACTTTTATAATCCATGGTTTCTAGTAATCATAATGTAGCTTGAACTTTTATAATTCATGGTTTCTAGTAATCATAATGTAGCTTGAACTTTTATAATTCATGGTTATTAGTAATTATAATGTAGCTTGAACTTTTATTATTCATGGTTACTAGTAATTATAATGTAGCTTGAACTTTTATAATTCATGGTTACTAGTAATTATAATATAGCTTGAACTTTTATAATTCATGGTTACTAGTAATTATAATGTAGCTTGAACTTTTATAATTCATGGTTTCTAGTAATCATAATGTAGCTTGAACTTTTATAATTCATGGTTTTTTTTAGTAATTATAATGTAGCTTGAACTTTTATAATTCATGGTTTTTTTTAGTAATTATAATGTAGCTTGAACTTTTATAATTCATGGTTACTAGTAATTATAATGTAACTTGAACTTTTATAATTCATGGCTACTAGTAATTATAATGTAGCTTGAACTTTTATAATCCGTGGTTACTAGTAATCATAATGCAGCTTGAACTTTTATAATCCGTGGTTACTAGTAATCATAATGTAGCTTGAACTTTTATAATTCATGGTTTCTAGTAATCATAATGTAGCTTGAACTTTTATAATTCATGGTTTCTAGTAATTATAATGTAGCTTGAACTTTTATAATTCATGGTTACTAGTAATTATAATGTAGCTATAACTTTTATAATTCATGGTTTCTAGTAATCATAATGTAGCTTGAACTTTTATAATTCATGGTTACTAGTAATCATAATGCAGCTTGAACTTTTATAATTCATGGTTTTTAGTAATCATAATGTAGCTTGAACTTTTATAATTCATGGTTTCTAGTAATCATAATGTAGCTTGAACTTTTATAATTCATGGTTACAAGTAATTATAATGTAGCTTGAACCTTTATAATTCATGGTTTCTAGTAATTATAATGTAGCTTGAATTTTTATAATTCATGGTTTCTAGTAATTATAATGTAGCTTGAACTTTTATAATTCATGGTTACTAGTAATTATAATGTAGCTTGAACTTTTATAATTCATGGTTTCTAGTAATCATAATGTAGCTTGAACTTTTATAATTCATGGTTTCTAGTAATCATAATGTAGCTTGAACTTTTATAATTCATGGTTACTAGTAATTATAATGTAGCTATTACTTTTATAATTCATGGTTTCTAGTAATCATAATGTAGCTTGAACTTTTATAATTCATGGTTACTAGTAATCATAATGTAGCTTGAATTTTTATAATTCATGGTTACTAGTAATTATAATGTAGCTTGAACTTTTATAATTCATTTTTACTAGTAATTATAATGTAGCTTCAACTTTTATAATTCATGGTTTTTAGTTATCATAACGTAGCTTGAACTTTTATAATTTATGGTTTCTTGTAATCATAATGTAGCTTGAACTTTTATAATTCATGGTTTCTAGTAATCATAATGTAGCTTGAACTTTTATAATTCATTTCTACTAGTAAGCATTATGTAGTCTAACTTTTATAATTCATTTTTACTAGTTATTTTTATGTAGCTTTCACTAATATAAAATACAGTTTCTGGCTATTATAATGTAGTGTTTACTTTTATAATTCATGGTAACTAATTGCTATAATGTAGCTTTAACTAATATCATTAAGTTCCACAATATTTTATGTCCCATATCACAGCAATTTGTGCTAATATAATAATGCCTCTTTGGAACTAAGTGTCCATTCATGAACATCAGATCTGTGAATTATGAATAACCTTATTAAATTTACTTACTCTATGTATTCTTTAATGACAATATATGATTGTCTTCTTTATATAAGAAGCAGGATAATAAGTATTGATCTCTATATAACTAAAGCCTTCAAATAGGGATCCAGAAAGGAATCAATTATTTAATACCAGACCAGTGAAGCAGCATGCAAGATCTGCCTGTCTGGACTCCATAAACTTGTTACGCATGTTTACTTTCTGCTGATTTTTTCTATATATAATGGAAGGTTAATCTTCAGTTCAGATCCGGATAAGCTCTTCAGTCGCCCAATATTGCTGGAAATGTTGGACAAGTGGAAGTCAATACAAGTATTGACAAAACTATTAGCGAAAGCATCAATCAATCTTATCTATATATGTCTATATGTGTATACCATGTACATGCAATACAATAAACCCATTAAAATCAAAGGAATCCAAAAAAAAAAAAATCCATAACGATTCAAAGATGGGGATTTTAAAGCTGCATTAAGTAGTTTATTAATTTTTTTTTTTTTTTTTTTTTTTTTTTTTTTTTTTTTTTTTTTTTTTTTTGATTATCTAAAAATACATTTTTTTAAAAATCATGATCTGTGAGATTCATTTTCTAAAATTTCATTCCTTTTAGCTGTAAATAAACGGAAACGAAACCAGGTGATGAAACCAAACAAATTATACAAAGGTTTTCTCTTTTTTTTTTAAGTTTGGTGGAAATTGAGTGCAACAGATTATAAATCAATTTCATTAACATTATCAACTACTGTCAATCTATTTCTTACAATTATTTCTATCCTGTTTCAATCAACACTATATATGCAAATCTACTGTATGGCAAGAAAACATACTCCTTTTGAATATATATATATATATATATATATATATATATATATATAGTACATTAGTACATATATATTAACATTGTATTATGTCAAAATAAAAATCCATAAATCAAAAAATGAAGTTTAAAATAAGCATGACCAATAATAATTTCTTTCAGACATGGGATTGAAACCGCACAATAATATGTACACAATTTACCTCTTAACCCATAAAAGACTGTCAATAATTGGTCAATAAAGATATTAACAGAGTAATCAGTTAGGCTTTGTATAGATTCGGAAAAAATCCCTTAGTATAGTCCGTAGTGTGATAAAACTAGTAATAATCCTATTATGGTATAATGAAATTACAGATCTATTCTCTGCTATTGTTCAGAACAAAATAAAACAATGTGTTTCTTTATCAAGCCACAGTGATTTTTCAATAAATATATGGTTATTGGGTATGGTACTAGAGGGTTGTAAATTTCATTCCTGATATTTGCTTTTGTACCAGGAACTGAAAGCATTCAATCTATACAGATCTGACATCAGAGAAACTGAATATATTGCTATTGGTTACATCAAACTGCTAAATGTACCATGACATCCTTTAACACAGTATCCAAACACATCAATTTCTCTTTTGCATGGAAGCTCACGGAGTCACTTATTAACTGCCTACAAAAATTGGAGAAAACAAAAAGGAGAATTAACTGCCAACAAAATTTGGAGAAAGCAAACAGGTGGATTAACTGCCTACAAAATTTGGAGAAAGCAAACAGGTAGATTAACTGCCTACAAAAATTGCAGAAAACAAACAGGTGGATTCAACTGCCTACAAAAATTGGAGGAAACAAACAGACGGATTAACTGCCAACAAAATTTGGAGAAAGCAAATAGGTGGATTAACTGCCTACAAAAATTGCAGAAAACAAACAGGTGGATTAACTGCCTATAAAAATTGCAGAAAACAAACAGGTGGCTTAACTGCCTACAAAAATTGCAGAAATCAAACAGGCAGATTAACTGCCAAACCTTGATTTGATTAGTCAAAATTTGCTCACAATTATAAGCTCACATGTTTAAGAAGAGCTAAATCCTCAAAGTTTTGTCAGACTGTCTTGGTGGTTCAGGGGATATATCATCTGCCTTAAGTGCAGGAGGTTGTATGTTTGAACCCCAGTCATGTCATAAATATAACACTTTCAGATGTTGCTTCCTCGTCATGTGATCAATATTAGGAGAACGAGATGCCTGGATAACATTACTGGGAAAGTGGTACATGTCTGTGGCATACTGACTTGATGAGCTAGCAACTCAGTGTGTGCTAGTACAAAACAGATGACAATACATACTTGCACATTTCACACTGAAAACTTGTACAGATTTAAAATAAAAACAGCTGAAATATGCTGATGCAATTTTAAACACATTATTCCACTCCACTCCACCAAAAGTAATGTATTTTGTATCTATGTATTTTGATAGAAATAATATTTTAAAAAATCTTCTTCAAAATTGAGATCTTTGGAAGATAAATCCAGTTGAACACCAACTTTTACTCATCTCCTTTAAACAGTAAATATCAAGACAAAAGTTCTGAATACAAAACTATTCCAGTTCGTATATAGCTACAACATGAAACTATTGATTGTTTCTTATATACTGTAAATCGAACAATGTTGGACATCACTGCAGGCACCAATTTTCACAAAGATTTTTACTTATGTGACATTAATTAACAATTTAATGACAAAACATTTTGGGGCACATGACGCTAAAAAAATTGAGAGAAGTGATTTTCCCCTAATTAATTGAAAGTTGGTTAAGCGGAGTTATTGTGTTTAAGTAAACACACAGTCAAGACTTTCACTTAAAAATCAATGCGGCCAGTTCTGGTATGGTGGAGAAAACAGGATTATATGGAGTAAACCATTTGCAAGAGAAATAAAAAGCTTTCTCACACTAAGATATGCTTAAAGCGGAATTTGAACCTCGACTGTAAAAGGCACTGCAATCAAAAAACGACATAAGTGTAGGCCTTAGACAACTCGGCTATCTTGGTGCCTCAAAATTAATTAGGATATAAAACAGGATAAACAAACAGTAAAATTATCCCTCTTAAAAAAATTACATGAGCTTTTTGTATATTTTCTGTAATGTTTTTTTTTTCTAATGTCTGGTATACACAGAAATACCTATGCAATTTTTCCCAAATTATTCCCTTTAATGCACTCATCATGAATATGATTTTAATTACCAGTACATGAAAGAATTAACAATAAAGTTTATAATTTGTGTTTTTAGAATAATGTATTAAATTGAGCAAGAACTTGTAGAGAAATTACACAGCTATCAGACATAAAATGTGTTAGGTTCAGACCAAAATCCGCAGACTTGCAGAGAAGATGTGATGTTTTACATGTGGCCACTTAATAATGATAGTAAAGAGTGCTATCTATACTTTCCCCTTGTTTATTTGAAAGAATATTACAAAGCTTGAACATTTTAAGTTCTCGTTTAATTTTTCTTTACAATGCAAAATTAAGTCTTAGTTAAGTTATCATTATTGATTTTTATTTCCATAATTTTACTTAATGCAAAATTAAAGTCTTGATTAATTAAGTTTTAATATCATTTATTTAAAATTGCACTCTTTAGTGAATGAGAATGACTAATTTAGGAAAAGTAATAGGTATTTCTATGTATATTCATACAAGTTCTTCACATCAGTTTTCCAAGTTTGTTGCTCATTAATTGTAAATCTAAATATTTAAAGTTCATTGCTCCCTTAATTTTTGGATACAGTGTATATAGGGGTTTACTACAAAATTACACATTGTACAACATACGAGAAAACTACACACAGAATACACATAAATTTGGTTATATGTCGCTGACATCAGTATCAAGTATAGGCCTATATGCAATATCCACCAATACGATTTATCAGATATTGATCTCACATTAGCCGATTTAATGAACAGAATTTCACTTGTCCATAAAAAATCAAAACTGTTTTTAATTTTATACACTTATTCTGGAAAACTGGGTTATAAGACCTACCTCTCCGCTTATCACTGCCTCCGTACAAGTAGCACTACCATAATGTGTATATTGATTTTGACAGCTCCTTGTTTTGACATGTGTTCGAATGTGGCGCCCTCGTGTTGGAAATGCCGCTTACATGCATGAAAATATCAATAGATAGAAAGCGTATATTTGCAAATATTCGTGCATAAAATATAAAACTCGAATGATAAAAAAAATGATTTTTAATCTTATGTTCTTTATCATTTATTTATGTCGTCTGTGGAAGTGCTTGGCGTATTGATTGGGATTGTCTGCTTGTTTAAATAAATTTAGGGGGTATGATTTGCTTTTAAAATGTATTGGATCTTCAAATATGTACACGATCAATGTGCAAATAAATGTTCCTATCATGTGACTGCTAAAATGGCGACTCCCGTAGACATGTGAAGGGTTTGTTGTTTATTTCGTGCCTTATTAACAAATATGGTTAGAGTTTTAAAATGTCACCATTTTAAATCACAAAATGTTGTCCCTGTTGATGGAGAACCGGTGTCAGTATACGCTTGTCAGAAATGGGTTTTTGTAGCGACTGAAAACTTTCTGGTGGAAGTTTTTCAGGTAGATGATAGGGAATCCAAATACTTCAAACTGAGTTCCTTTAATACTGAAGCGAATGTTCATCAGATCTTATTCAATCCCACAGGTTAGTATATTTCGTCTTGTGTGTCTTAAACATTCTGATAATGTAATAGCAGAAGTTAGATAGTTTTGATAGGAGCAACAAAGTGGGTTTATCTTTGAACAGCACAAATTGTGAAATCTGCTAAGACAAACATTTTATATCACACAGTGTAACCAGGTAACAAGATACCCACAGGTGCTTGGAGTCGTTTTTTTTTTTTTTTTTTTTTTTTTCTTTTTACAACATGCGTTATTCTACCGTACGTGTGAATAATCACTCCGTTTATTATTTTGACACATCTGGTATTGTTCTGAATTGAATGCATAAGGAATAAATTGATAATATATCTTTATAAAATTTTCTAAATTTTTTCTATATAAATGTTCTGTGAAGATATAAAGAAAACAATATTCTGATGCATTCTGGGTAACTTACTTGGGCATTTCTCAACATTTCTGGTATATATCTCGACAAAACAAAAATTGTTGGTAATATTTAAAAAGGTTTACAAGAAATTAGAATAAGAAATATTCTTTTTTTTATATTATATAGTCCTGAAAATCATGACTCTTAACAGCTTTGCTATATGGATATGTGTCGTTAGCAAAGCTGTTAAGAGTCATGATTTTCAGGACTATATATTATATGATTATAGGCATATCTATTGGGGTATGTTACCATCATTAACCTGGCCTGCTTGAAACTTGGTTGAAAAGAAATTCAGTTAAACATGCATTTAACTATATTTGTGTATAAAAAAAAAAAAAAAAAAAAAAAAAAAAAACGCATAGACAAATCAAATACTTTTATCTTTATTATAGGTAATTACATTGTGACTGTGGAGTGTAAGACTTCCAGGAAGCAAGAATTTTATTCTGCTCGGGTATATTTAAATTGGCAGTATGCAACTAAACAGACATCTAAAAGATTGTTTGTGCGACCAGCTGGATCAGACCATGGTGTTAGGGCATCTTCTGTCAACTCAGAACAGCTACAGATTATTGATATACCCTGCAAAATTAAGGTCAACTCAATAGCAACATGCTCTCAAACAGGCAATGTTGCCATAGCAACAGGAGAGGTAACCAAGATTTATCATTTAGTTGAAAAGACTGTTGCAAATACAGATAAAACATATCATGATGTTGTGTTATTTTTGGAACTGCAATGGGGTTTTTTCATTGAAAAAATTTGCATCTGTGAGGAATACATATCTGTCTTGTCAGAAGGACAGGTTCAAGTAGTAAGAGTTTTGTACTCTGATAAACAAGACAATTTAAGTGATTTTAGTGGACCAAGACAAATCAATTCAGAAAACCTACGCAGTTTATACAGAAGATCGTCATCATCTGTGATCAACAGAGGCTCGTCTAGCGCTTCTTTAAGATCCAACCAAAGTAGCACCAGTGAGACTGCTTCATCTGGGAATGATAAAACTCTGAAAGCAGGCTCAAGGAGTTCTGCTACAGCAAGTCCTGCCTTGTCAAACTCATCACTATCAAAGTCAACTGTAAATGATTCCTCTAACTTTATCCAAGATGATGAACATTTTGTATATTGGAACTTCGAAGATTTCGGGGAACCGGAAAACTATACATCAAATAGAAAACAAATAGCTGGTAAAGAATTACCAAAGACAGTTATATTAAAACAGTTATCAGAGTTTTCAAATAGAGATTTGCTGCTTGCAGATACTCCACAAATTAAAGATTTGAGAGGTAAAGAATACATGTATAGTTAAGTCATTAGAGATTTTGATGATGGTAAAAATCACTCACACAGACACAGACACACACATGCACATGCACACACATGCACATGCACACTAACACACTATGGTTTAGGTGCATAACATATTTTAGAACTGCAAAACTGTTTACATAATGCTCGACAATTTTTGCATATGTTACAGCACAATATTTGGTAAGGACAAAACAAGATCAGTAAATGCCCAACATGTGTTGTGCCTATTCTCAAAGTTTACATATTCTTGCCCTCTTAGTTTTTTTTTTCATGTCATTTCACAATAAACATGACAAAGAAGAGCATTTTTAAGGAAGAATTATTAATGTTTCTTATTCAAAAAAAAAAAAAAAAAATTACTACAGGGAATCTGGGGTTAATAGCAAGAACAGGTACAACACTGGTATGCCTTTTGTTCATTAAAAATTAGGTACCACTTCTCCCATTTTTATATGCTAACAACCACATTGTAATATTGTTTGACTACGTTAGTAACGTTACTTTTGTTTTGATTACAGGTGGTGTACATTCTACTATGGGAGATGTACATATCATAAATCTATTATATAAAAGAAGACCATTATCAGATTCTGAATGGAAGTTTATGTGCCTCGTACCATTGTATTTATCAAGTAAGTTACTATTTGTTTTATTTGTACAATAAATGCTCTGTGACTGTAAGTTGATTGGTTGTTGGCTGTAATGTTGTTTAATGTCACATCGGCAATTTTTTGGTTATTTGTGACAAAAGCAAGGTTATTTATCAGCAAAGATTTATTTTAGAACAAGTCATGTATGCATGAGGTGTGCAAGAGTGTATTTTGGTCTGCAATATACTAGTGTGCACTTAGGGTATTTCTTTGTTAAAGTGCTATCTTGCTAAGCTGCAGACAAGCATACAGCTCCCTAGTCACATTATCCTGGCACAGGGTAAACCAGTAAACCAGTTTATACCCTGTCTTATTAATGGCAAGCACCAGGTGAGGAAGCAGTTTCACAAATTATACAGTCTTGTGCATGGCCTGGCTGCTTTGAACACCCTGCATTCCAGTTCCTGAGGCAGACACTCTTCCATTAAACTACAGGAGGGTCATGGTTCAAAATGTAGCCAGCTCAAAGAAAATACATTTGTTCATTTGAAAAAATGATTGCACAATGTGTTGAGGGACAGGGAGGGGTTGATATCTAGCCAGGTAAGTTATTTGGTTTAATAAAGGCTGTGAGTGCTTTTAAGGCTGTTATTCAGAAATTTAGTTGATAAAGTGACACTGTGAATGGAGGGTTGGGGTTTTATTTCTATCCAGGTCAGACCTGGCAATTATAAGTGACAGACTGGACAAAAAATACTTCCTGAACAGTTAGTTATCCTCCAGTTTTATTTGAGATATGCATTTAAGTTTTCAAATACTTCAAGGTATGCAGTTATACTTTATAAAACACAAAATTCACGTTAAATTGCTTTATATTCAGAAAGCCAATTTGGAACTCATTATACTAGTATAACATTTTTGTTTACTTTCAGAAAGCAGATTTGAACCCAGTATATAACATTTTTTATTCATTTTCAGAAAGCAGATTTGGAACCCAGTATATACCCAGTAGTACACCATTACACTCAGCAAGTCATAGTGGTCTTATTGGTATGTGTTGCTTATTTAGCGGTGGCACTGAAGGATATTTATATGATGTTTGGTCTCAAGCACAACAGTTATCAACTTACAAATACACATCAGAGGCTATACAGGTAATTCAGATTTTTGTGGGTAGTAACTGTTTTTTTCGCCAAGCACTTAGCATTCCAAAATGAAAGTCAAGGTTCTTTTGGATTGAAACTTAGGTCCCGTGTCATGGCAGGTATGGCACGATAAAGAACCCTGCTGTATAATGCCATCAGTGCAATGCACAGGCAAAATTTCTGCACTTTCGCCTATATCTGGTGACGTCTCGATATAAGTGAAATATTCTTGACTGGGACGTTAAACACCATTACTCAACTCAACTCAGCTCCTAAATATAAATATGTTCTATGGGAGCCTTGATGGCTCCTGGTCAAAAGAGCATGCTTATGATCATAGTGCCTCTTTCTTCCTAAGTTCTAATCTCACTATGGGCAGATCCTAATGTCAGGAAGTTTGTCAGTTCGTTTGCTGAAAGTTTGTGGTTTTCTGGTTTCCCCCACCATCCTTGAGAATTGACCACCTTGATACAAGTGAAACATTCTTGACTTGGATGTTAAACACCATTTCTCCACTCAGCTTCATTCATAATACAATTTATATTTAAAAGTTTTTTATATTGAAGTCTCAAAATACCGCATGATGTTGTTAGTTGAAGCCAGATTAAATATGCAGGATTGATGGTGAATTGTAATATTTATCTTGTTATTTTGCAGATTGTGTTAGATAGTGATTTGTTGCACATCATTACTAAGACTGGACTGGAGACATACACAGCAAGATGTACTGCAGGGGCTATACATAACACCCAGGTGTTTGATAACATACACAAGGTAACTATAAACTATTGTAACCATCATAATTTATGCAACACCCACTTTTTGCAAATTTGAACTCAGGCACTTTTTTCCCCTTATCCATTGTAATTACATATTCATGTTACTGTTTATTAAGGAATCAATTTCAAATTTAATGCACCTATAGACTGGCATTTGTGCACTTTTACACTGGTATTGGTGCAATTACACTGAATAGGTGCACTATAATACTGGCATTGGAGTATTTTACACTGGCATTTGTGCAGTTACACTGCATTGGTGTAATATTATACTGGCATTGGTGCAATTTTACACTGGCATTGGTGTACATTTACACTGGCATTGGTGTACATTTACACTGTACATTTACACTGGCATTGGTGTACATTTACACTGGCATTGGTGTACATTTACACTGGCATGGGTGTACATTTACACTGGCATTTATACACTTTTACACTGGCATTGGTGCAATTTTACACTGGCATTGGTGTACATTTACACTGACATTGGTGCACTTTTACACTGGCATTGGTGTACATTTACACTGACATTTATACACTTTTACACTGGCATTGGTGCAATTTTACACTGGCATTGGTGTACATTTACACTGACATCGGTGCACTTTTACACTGGCATGGGTGTACATTTACACTGACATTTATACACTTTTACACTGGCATTGGTGCAATTTTACACTGGCATTGGTGTACATTTACACTGACATTGGTGCACTTTTACACTGGCATTGGTGTACATTTACACTGACATTTATACACTTTTACACTGGCATTGGTGCAATTTTACACTGGCATTGGTGTACATTTACACTGACATTGGTGCACTTTTACACTGGCATGGGTGTACATTTACACTGGCATTGGTGTATGTTTACACTGGCATTGGTGCAACTACACTGTATTGGTGCAATTTTACACTGGCATTAGTGCACCTAACACTAGCATTGGTGCACTGTTACATTGCATTGATGTACATTTACACTGGCATTCATTCACTTTTACAATGGCATTGGTGTACATTTATACTGGCATTGGTGTACATTTACACTGGCATTTATACACTTTTACAATGACATTGGTGTACATTTACACTGGCATTGGTGTACATTTACACTGGCATTAATTTGCTTTTACACTGGCATTAGTGTACATTAACACTGACATTGATACACTTTTACACTGGCATTGGTGCTCATTTACACTGGCATTGGGGCACCTTATCACTGGCATTGGTACTCTTTTACATTGCATTGGTGTACATTTACACTGGCATTAATTCCCTTTTACACTGGCATTGGTGTACATTTACACTGGCATTGGTGTACATTTACACTGGCATAATTTGTCTTTACACTGGCATTAGTGTACATTTACACTGACATTTATACACTTTTACACTGGCATTGGTGCTCATTTACACTTGCATTGGTGTACATTTACACTGGCATTGGTGCACTTTTACACTTGCATGGGTGTACATTTACACTGGCATTGGTGTACATTTAGACTGACATTTATACACTTTTACACTGGCATTGGTGCACATTTACACTGGCATTGGTGTACGTTTACACTGGCATTGGTGCATTTTTACACTGGCATTGGTGTACATTTACACTTGCATTGGTGCAACTACACTTTATTGGTGCAATTTTACACTGGCATTGGTGCACCTTATCACTAGCATTGGTGCACTTTTTCATTGCATGGGTGTACATTTACACTGGCATTAATTCGCTTTTACACTGGCATTGGTGTACATTTACATTGGCATTGGTGTACATTTACACTGGCATTTATACACTTTTACACTGGCATTGGTGTACATTTACACTGGCATTGGTGTACAATTACACTGGCATTAATTTGCTTTACACTGGCATTGGTGTACATTTACACTGGCATTGTAGTACATTTACACTGACATTGGTGCACTTTTACACTGGCATTGGTGCACATTTACACTGGCATTGGTGTACATTTAAACTGGCATTGGTGCAACTTCACTGGCATTGGTGCACATTTACACTGGCATTGGTGTACATTTACACTTGCATTGGTGCAACTTCACTGTATTGGTGCAATTTTACACTGGCATTGGTGCACCCTAACACTAGCATTGGTGCACTTTTACATTGCATTGGTGTACATTTACACTGGCATTAATCGCTTTTACACTGGCATTAGTGTACATTTACACTGGCATTGGTGTACATTTACACTGGCATTTATACACTTTTACACTGGCATTGGTGTACATTTACACTGGCATTGGTGCATTTTTACACTGGCATTGGTGTACATTTACACTTGCATTGGTGCAACTACACTTTATTGGTGCAATTTTACACTGGCATTGGTGCACCTTATCACTAGCATTGGTGCACTTTTTCATTGCATGGGTGTACATTTACACTGGCATTAATTCGCTTTTACACTGGCATTGGTGTACATTTACATTGGTATTGGTGTACATTTACACTGGCATTTATACACTTTTACACTGGCATTGGTGTACATTTACACTGGCATTGGTGTACAATTACACTGGCATTAATTTGCTTTACACTGGCATTGGTGTACATTTACACTGGCATTGTAGTACATTTACACTGACATTGGTGCACTTTTACACTGGCATTGGTGCACATTTACACTGGCATTGGTGTACATTTAAACTGGCATTGGTGCAACTTCACTGGCATTGGTGCACATTTACACTGGCATTGGTGTACATTTACACTTGCATTGGTGCAACTTCACTGTATTGGTGCAATTTTACACTGGCATTGGTGCACCCTAACACTAGCATTGGTGCACTTTTACATTGCATTGGTGTACATTTACACTGGCATTAATCGCTTTTACACTGGCATTAGTGTACATTTACACTGGCATTGGTGTACATTTACACTGGCATTTATACACTTTTTCACTGGCATTGGTGTACATTTACACTGGCATTGGTGTACATTACACTGGCATTAATTTGATTTTACACTGGCATTGGTGTACATTTACACTGACATTTATACACTTTCACACTGGCATTGGTGCACATTTACACTGGCATTGGTGTACGTTTACACTGGCATTGGTGCACTTTTACACTGGCATGGGTTTACATTTACACTGGCATTGGTGTATGTTTACACTGGCATTGGTTCACTTTTACCCTGGCATTGGTGTACATTTACACTGGCATTGGTGCACTTTTACACTGGCATTGGTGCATTTTTACACTGGCATTGGTGCACCTCTACACTGGCATTGGTGCACTTTTACACAGGTGTATGTGTACATTTACACTTGCATAAATTGGTACTGATGAGAACTTAAACACCAGCTTATGTGTCAGTGCCTCTTACCCCAAGATTGAATTTGGCAGCAAAGATGTGAAAAATATTTTCAGTTTTTCATCTTGTGGAAGATTACTCATTATCTCTAGTGAATTTTATTTCCTTAACCCTTTCAGAACTTGTATTGTCATAAAAAATAATTTAAAATCTGTATTCCATAAATACTCTTAAAATACAAATTATGCAAATTTTGTTTAATTTTAGGTCATACTAAAAGGTCAGATTTAAAAAAGTATTGCAATTTTTGTCTCAAAAGTATTTACACATATGATAAAAGACTTCAACTAACTAAAAAAAATAGAGGTCTCACATTAGCTCATTTATTTAGTATTTTGTATCCCATTAGCATGTTCATTTAGTATGTCAGATGTGGTATGATAAGAATTTGCCTTGTATATCTGTGTTCTTTTACTCTTAAATCATTCATTTTCATGATGTCCCATTTTCATTTTTTTTTGTAGTCATATTTACCAATAATTTTACAATACAACAAAATAGTATAAATGTACTGTTATTACTTTGAGTCATTTTGTTTGTGACAGTGAATTATGCAAAACTTCATAGAAAATCCAATTAAA
This sequence comes from Tegillarca granosa, assembly GCA_029721355.1. Taxonomy (NCBI): domain Eukaryota; kingdom Metazoa; phylum Mollusca; class Bivalvia; order Arcoida; family Arcidae; genus Tegillarca; species Tegillarca granosa. Next base: position 37,207,330 of record CM056597.1, on the reverse strand, counting down.
TAAAAAAAAAGTTTAGTATTTTTCACTTACTTGGGTGTAGTCATAACTGAAAATCTCTATGGGCATCTGTAAATACCATGGCATATTTCTTTAAAGAAAACTGTTGCTGCTATGAGGATTTTACATATTGAAAAAGGGTAATAACTGGAAGTGAAACTTTTTGGTGACGAAGTAATTTGTATGTGCAAAAGAATTCCTCATTTGCCCCCTTTTTCCATATGTAAATTCTCTATAGCAGCAATAATTGCCTTTCTATTGATATATTTAATCATACCTGTGGATGCGCAGAGCATTCTTTATGTTACAACTAGACTAAAAAAAATTAATCAAAATTCACTGTCACAAACAGTGACATAAACAGTAGTATGTTGCATAAACTTACCCAAAATAACAACCACAGATTACTGATATATCATCCAACATAATATTTTTTCCTTAGAACCACAAATTATTACACCACAAAAATAAACGAGTTTTACATTTTACTATCAATATATTATACTGATTGTATTATTTCTTTTATTTTAGACATTTCCGCCAGCTGATCTTGAAATTTGCCTTTGTGGAGTTCATCCATTTATGGGAGCAAGGGACATAGCTTTGACAGATAAACATGTCATTTTGTTATCTAAAATGGATGATTCTTCTAGGTGAGCATAGAAAATTACACAGCAATGGTGTTTAATAAAAACTTGATAACTGTATTAGTTGACATTTTACTGTAAAAGACTATTTTATTCTGGGAATCTGCTAGATACGTTTGGTTTTTTAGCTCACCTGAGCTGAAAGCTCAGAATAGCTATTGCTATCCATCTTCGTGCGTCATCCGTCGTGCCTAAACCTTTTGTATTTTAATCTTCTCCTCCAAAACAACTGGGCCAAATTTAATGAAACTTGGTAACCATCGTGCATGGGTGAAGCCCTTTCAGATTTGCAGAAATGAAGGAGTTATGTCCCCTTTTGGCCCCATAAGAGGGGAAATAGTGAAAAACTTTAGAAATCTTCTCCTCTGAATCTACAAGAGATATACCTTAGTTATTTCATTTATAACATCCTTAGGTCATCTATTTTCAGATTTGCACAAATGGTAGCCATGGGGCTCAAAATGGGGAAATTATAAGGCACTGAGTGGGGAAATTGCTAAAAATTATATATTTGTCACTATATCTTGAAAACTATTAACTTTTTGTATAGGCATGTATATTAGAATATTGTAGGTATTGACATGACGATACATGTCATTTTGATATATGGTTCAAGGTCATATGTTGAAAGGTCAAGGTCACAGCTGCAGAAGAAGACTTAAATTGCTAATTATCTTGAAAAGTATAAACTTTTTGTATAGGCATATATATAAGAATATTGTTGGTATTAACATGACAATCATTTTGATATATGGCTCAAGGTCATATGGTAAAAGGTCAAGGTCAAAGCTGCAAAAGAAGACTTAAATTGCTAATTATCTTGAAAACTATTGACTTTTTCTATAGGCATGTATATTAGAATATTGTAGGTATTGAAATGACAATCATTTTGATATATGGTTCAAGGTCATATGTTTAAAGGTCAAGGTCACAGCTGCAGAAGAAGACATCAATTGCTAATTATCTTGAAAACTATAGACTTTTTGTATAGGCATGTATATTAGAATATTGTAGGTATTGACATGGCCATCATTTTGATATATGTTTCAAGGTTATATGTTCAAAGGTCAAGGTCATATCAACATAGGAATACTAAAATTATTAATTATCTTGAAAACTTGTTTTCATGCATAGCAAGTATATTAGAATATTGTAGGTATTGACATGACGATCATTTTTATATTAGGTAAAAGGTCATATGTTGAAAGGTCAAGGTCACAGCTGCTAAAGAAGATTTAAATTGCTAATTATCTTTGAAAAGTATGAACTTTTTATATAAGCATGTATTTTAGAATATTTTAGGTATTGACATGACGATCATTTTGATATATGTTTTAAGGTTATATGTTCAAAGGTCAAGGTCATATCAACATAGGTATACTAAAATTATTAATTATCTTGAAAGCTATTATTTCATGCATAGGCATGTATATTAGAATATTGTAGGTATTGACATGACAATCATATATTGTTCGAGGTCATATATGTTCAAAGGTCAAGGACATAGCTGCATAAGTATACTGAAATTGATTAATGATTTGGGAATTTTTCATTGCACTACAGTTACTTCATGCATATTATATAAGCTACTTATAAATGAAATGTGAGTGGATATATTTCTAATTAGGTTTTGTGGGAGTTCTTAACTTGAGAAAACTTTTCAAGTTTCTGTACTTAATATATTGTCTATTGCACTTTGCAATATTAGACATATCTTCCGGTGAGCATTAAGGCCCATGGGCCTCTTGTTTTCTTCATATTTTCTACAAATCCTATGGTATATTGAACATGTAATATATTGATGAAGTCCACTTCTGAAACCTTTAAGAATGAAAAAGTTTGATTTTTAAGTCTGTTTTAATCCTACTTACTACACCTCTTAATTAGAGAGAGTTTGTTTTTGTTGGCTTAAATATTTGGTTTTGTTGAGGCAATCCATTTTTCTTCACCATTCTAGAATTGACAATCTAAATGAAAATGAAAAAATCTCCAAGGTGTGGGATGTGTAATAAACCATTACCTTTCTCCACTCAACTTTGCTTCATTATTTTTAAATGAGTTATCTCCCCTTCGACCCATAATAAATATCTTTTGTTATAAAATTTACTCTCTCTCTCTCTCTCTCTCTCTCTCTCTCTCTCTCTCTCTCTCTCTCTCTTATTGTGAGTGATATTGTGTATCAATGATGTTGTATATGTTTATAAAGTTGGGATAATATCAGTAATACAGAAAGAAAAACAGAAAACTTAAAATAATGATCAAATTTTACCTATGTATCACTTTTGAAGGAAAGGTTATTTGAGCTATAGATTCCTAGCTTTTTCAAAACTATTAGAAGTAGTAGTGATACCAGAACTGAATATATATTTGGTCATCTTTCCCAGACTTTGGAAAATTGGGGGATTTTATATGTTACAGATTCAACACTAGATCTTTATTTATTATTCTAGTTTATAAACCATTCACTTAAACTTTTTAATGATAAATGCCATCAGAGATTTATATTACACATTATACAAATGTCTCTGATGCCATATGCTTTATCTTTTAATACTCTTATATACATTTACCACTTCAGAATCAAAATGAAAAAGTTAGTAAACAGGTGTAAAAGCAGTATGAGGTACTTATAACTTTCAACCAAGATTGACAAAAAAGACCACATTGTGTTCGAGATACAGTAATTTTTAAGGAATTTTTTTTGGGGGGGTGGACTGACAGACCAATGACTACCTTCTAGACTGAACACTAATTTAAGTATGTTTTGTTTTGCTAGGTTCTAGCTGTTTTGTAGCTCTTTTGTCTTGGTTTAATTTAATATACCTATACTTGTATACTTCAGGAAATCTAATAGTGACTGGAGTTTATATGCTTTAGAGAAATCTCCCGTAGCTGATCTCTACAGAGATATGGTCAGTATTATATACAGTGTCATCTTTATTTTTTCATATCCCAAAACATGTTTAGAGCTGTTAGAAGGGTCACCTGATTTATACTTGTAATAAAATACATGTACTAATAAAAACCAAAAATAAAGTGTTTTTCGCTACACTGATTATATATAAAATCCTGATTTTGTTAAAAGAAGTTTAATGTGTCACCCTTTCACTTATAACTTGAGGTGGTCAATTCAGGGATAGCAAAGAAAACAAGATTACTCAAAAAATGACAAGACATTCGGCAAGTAAACTAACAACCTTTCTTACACAAGGATTTGTCTGAGAAGCAACATTTAAAATGGGCAAAACAGTCCATTTTAAATTTCACTGGTCTGTTTGGATTCAATATAAACAGTAAGGCCATGCTTTTTTAATCATAACCTAATGTATCTTTCATTTTGGTTATTTATGCTATAAGAATTCAATTGATTTTTTGTGGAGCCTGGCATTGCCATAAGACAAGACTTAGGTGTTACTTTTCCATTGTTGTCGTAGGTGGTGACGGCGTGTCAAAATGTGAAAGTTTATGTTAAAGTAATGTATCCTCCATTTGATAAAAAACTAACCAGGCAAGACATTTAATTTTATTGAATTCTTGTTTATTTTTCTTCCAGTTTGCATTTGGTGTGAAATATCAACAGACCAGTTCAGCTACCTACTTACATTTGTTATTGGAAGGTCACATGATCCTCAGAGGTGCACTGATTGGCTGTCAGAATGACAACCTGCAACTCCAAGATTTGCTGCATGAATCATGTGCACTTTTAGGAGAATATTATGCCATGTGAGTAAATATTTATCTATGTTTTATACAGTGAAACACATGCAGTTAACTAAAAATCACTGGACTTCTTGATTCGGTTTCACAATCATTTCTTAACTAAGATTTTTCGTATTTTGGGGATCTCTTATTTTAATTACCAAAAAATATTTGTGATAAAACTTAATATAGATGTTATAAGCTTGAAGTGATCTATCTTCAAAATGACACCTTGAATTCTTAAAAATCTTACAAATAGCCAAATTATTTAGATTTCAAATTTGCAAGATTTAAATTTAGGAAAATCTTAGTTAGGAAATAATTGTGAAACCAGGACCTGCCCAGAGTTTTCAGTTTTTTTTATTGGAATTAATTTGAGTAATTGTGTTAACGTCCAAGTCAAGAACATTTCACTTATACCGAAAGGTTGCCAGCTATAGACGGAAGTGTTGAAATTTTGCCTGTGCATTGCGCTTATGGCATTATACAGCAGAGTTTTTTATCATGCCATGCCTACTGTGACACAGGACCTTGTTTATTTGGAAATCCCATCTAAAAGAACCATTACTTATTTCATAATGCCGATTGCTTTGCGAAAGAACAGTCACTACCCACTTTCAAGTCTTGGGTCAGACACCATCTGGTCTTTGATTTGAGTTCTGTGCCCCAGTCAGAAACATTTCCCACTTACATGTATCTGGATGTCCAAATTGAAGAGTAATGAAAATAAAATACTTGTAATTTATTTAACAAAAATACCTGTTTAACTTTGCTGTGCTATATGTGCACATTTCGGAAATTTATTCCTCATCAGTTATGCTAGTGACCAGAAAAGTTGACAGATAAATGATAATCCAAACATTTGAAAATGAATGAATCCAAAGTTCCATAATTATATAAGCCCAAATCCAGCTAAGGAATGTTTTGAATGAGAGAACAAACCTTAGTTTTACATGTATATAGATTTCAAAAATTAAGATGGCTGAAAATTTTGACACAAGGTACATTTTCTGACAGCACAAAGTACTGCCTACTGAGTTATGGATACCCTTGGGGAGTTCTACTCCACCACCAGCAGTACCCACTCAGGAGTAGTAAAAAATTATTTTTTTTTTAATTCCTTATGTAGCTGTAAATGATATGCAGTTCAGTCGTATTTTGGTCATTTAGACATCTTTCTTTTGAAGATGAATCAAAAGTAAATCCTTATATGTGTGTATTGTAATTTCAGGCCAGATTGTGAAAACTGGAGATTAGCACTGCCATATTACGTAATGTCTGGGATGAATGTAGCAGAAGTTGTGCGACAGGTTGTGCAGTATAAACAACATACAAAAAAGGTCAATGTCATAAAAGTTCTGCACTGCTTTGGATCATGGCTTGTTTAATTTATCATAACTATACTTTAATTTGTAGATTTTCCATTGCCATTATTTGTTATGTTAAACTTATTCTTTAACTGAAGCCCATATATGGGAGGTCTAAAATGCCAGCTTATGCATCACATCTCTGTCCCTGAGTTTGAACCTGGCATGGTACAGATCCTAGTGAAAAAAAAAAAAAAAAACTTGTCTTATTGCATGCCAACTGTGTAAAACAACGTAAATCCACTCAGCTTGATTCATAGACTGCACTTGAAAGTGGAGTGAAATAAAAGAGTTTTATGGCCAAGTCAAGATTTTCAAACATATTTAAACAGTTTTGGGATGGTGGAGAAAATAACAGATGTTCAACAAGGGAATTGATACACTTTAATACATTAGGATCTGCCTCGGTCATGATTCAAACCTAAGGAGTGAGACACCATGAACCCTAAGCATGTGCTTAGGGCACCTCGAGGAATTTTTCTGGCCATTTTGGGAAAGGGACCTTGGGATGAAATTGGGAAAATCATTGACAAAATCAACATTTTGGGAAAAAATTTTCATATTGTCAGCACATCAAATATTTTGCCTGGAATATTTACTATTTTGATACATGCTGGTAGTCACTCATTTGTACCAAATCACTCGGACATTAACACAATATCTTTATAGACTGGCTTCAATACAAATATCTGAGAAAGTTGTTTCATGAGTTGCTCCCATTCTACCAGATCCTCATTGAGTATAAATCAAAATGTGCATAAATACAGGTTATTATAAAGATATACAAGCTACACCAAAAATATAGAGTTTTTTCACTTTTTCGTAAGTTTCTCAAAGCAGGATCATTTGGGAATTTTTACCTACAAAATTGGGAAAAATGTATGCTTTTTGGCATTGGGAATGGGTCCCTTTACCGGACCCTGTGAGTGGCCAGAAAAATCCCTGCACCTCTATATAAAAAAACAGACTGCCTTTAATTAACATTTTGTAGATGTTATAAAAAATACGAACAAATATTTAAAAACAAGTTATGTTAAGAAGCCAGTAATATATGCACTATTTTTAAATATCAGAAATTCTTGACAACTCTTTTTTCTATTTGTTCATGTACATTTTATTTTATTCATTTTATTCAAAAAAATTGAAATATTGTTCTGGTGTATTATTTTGGAATTTTTGTTTAAAAAAAAATATTTAGAATATTTCTTTTTTTTTTCAGACAACACCATATTGTTTTGGAAAAGGATTCTTACACTACTTGAATCATGTCTTGTTTATGGATGATGAACCTTTTAATCTAAAAGAGGTAAGTACACATGTACATGTACTTGTATACTTATAAACAATTTGATATAACCAGTAAGTCCATGTTTTCTAGTTTTTCTGCCAGAAAGGTTGTATACAAAATGTTTATATAATAATTTATTCTGAAAATTTTTGTTCAAACTTTTGCAATTAATGTTATGAACATTTTTAATAATTCTAGTTCTAAGCATTGTTGTCAACACCAAATATAAAAATTTTAGAAAAAATTTCATCATAGATCAAAAGTGTTACCAAATTATAGTTATCTTGCTGCAGACAAAAAATCTTTAGTCAGAAAAATTTTAAAGTTTAAATTTTATTTAACTATCTAGGATGAAGGAGATCTAGTCTTGGAGGTGTGTAATGAAGCTATTCCACAAAAATTATCGAGTGTTATTCTGTTGTCAAGGATACAATCATTTAATGCAGGTACATATAATATACATATAAAAATACATTTTTGTGATTTTTTTTTATTTAATGCATAGTTTGAGTATCAGCATTAGACAAAGTGTTCTTGGATTAAAAATACATGAGGTTTTCTTAAATGGTGTTCACCGGCTGACCAACAATCAATTAAATTTAGTATTTGTGAGAACTGTTATTGAAAACAGTTACATAGCAAATTTCTTAGTAATGTCATTCTTACTGGAGAAAATTGACTTATGTCATTCCATATCCTGTACCATTTTTGATAGTACAATCCTGGGATTTTACAATTCTATAGAAATATACATTTTACATGTAAAGAAATTTACAATGTACATGTTGAAATTATTCATTGAACATGTAAAGAAATAAAAATTGTACGTGTAAAGAAATATACATTGTACATGTAAAGAAATATTCATTGTACATGTAAAGAAATATACATTGTACATGTAAAGAAATAAAGTGTACATGTAAAGAAATAAACATTGTACATGTAAAGAAATAAACATTGTACAGGTAAAGAAATATACATTGTACATGTAAAGAAATAAACATTGTACATGTAAAGAAATGTAAAGAAATAAACATTATACATGTAAAGAAATAAACATTATACATGTAAAGAAATAAACATTGTACATGTAAAGAAATAAGCATTGTACATGTAAAGAAATATACATTTTATACATGTAAAGAAATATACATTTTAAACATGTAAAGAAATATACATTTTTTATGGGGAAAAAAACAATGTACATGTAAAGAAACATGGTTTCACAGTCAAGACAGTATGGAGACCAGTGTGACCCATACAGATGATGAACTGGCAGTTGTGGCTATAAAATCTTTAAGCAAAAACTAGGCAATGAACACTGAATTGATTTTGTTTGTCTTAACTTTTTTACAATCATGTTATTGCAGATAGGAAAAATTATAATTTGACTCGTTTTATTTGTATTTTTTACAGAAAAAGCAATTTCAATATTGCAGTCCTGGTTAAAACAAAAGTCAAGTGCACAGGAAAGTGCCAGGTAATGTCTAAATACAGATGGGGGTCTCGGTGGCTGAGTGGTCTAAAGCACGCACTTACAGATCACAGTGCCTCTCACTTCCTGGGGTCGAATCCCACTCGGGACAGATCTTTGTGTGAGAAAGTTTGTCAGTTTGCATACAGAAGGTCGGTGGTTTTATCCAGGCACTCTGGTTTCCTCCACCATCCCAGAAATGACCGTCTCGAAATAAGTGAAAGAATCTTCACTGGGGCGTAAAACACCATTACTCCACTTCTCTCCACTCCACTCTAAATACAGATGTATATAAAACCTATTATGTGTTTAAATTTTTTATGACTTGAAAATAAATTTGACTTGCAATTTAAAGCAACAAAATATAACTCTAATGTTCTATTCTTAATTGTAAATTCTAAATTTATTCTAAATTCACACAATAATCTAAAAAAGTTTAGAATGACATTTTTTATTCAAAAAGTACTTTGTTATGTCTCTTTTTTATATCAAGGAGCAATTATGTATTTTATTTTATTGTCTTTTTTCCATTTCCTTCACTTTCTTAGCCTTTTCCCCATTTACTCTCCTCCCTGTAAAATCTCTCTTTAAACTCTCTGCCCTGTAACCACCTGTTTATACACATAATCTACCTTCCTTTTATTTCCCTAGCTGTCTTCTCTAATCCCTAAGGCTTATTTCTTTTTTCCTCAACACTCTCCCGTCCTTAACTTTATCTCCCCCCCCCCCAAACTCCCATTACTCTCTTCCCTATACTTTATACTGTAAATCTCTCCCTGTTCTTCCAACACTCCCCTTAACCCCTCCATACACATAATGTCACTTATCTTTCCTTCCCTTAATATCACTTCCTTTTTCTAAGCCTTCCTGCCCTTAACCTCTTCTAAAACCCTCCTCCCCAACAATTTGCCCTTAACATCCTTTCCTTTCCTTCCCTTCCCTTCCCAAAATATTAAACCCCTTTCCAACACTTTCCTCATCCCTTCCTCTCCTTAACCCCCATTTCTTTAATCCCTCCTTCTCTCCCCATAACCATCTTCCCTAAACCATCTCCTATAAATCCCTTTTCTTCATCCCACTCTAAACCATCCCTTTCTCCAGCCCCCTCACTTCTACCCTCCCTTCCTTCTAACCTTGCTCCCCTTCACCCCCTCTCTTACCTCCCATCTCTAAACCACCTACCCTCTATTTTCCCTTTTCTTTACCTCTTTCCTCCATCACCTTCCAAAAACCCCCTTCCCTCAACCATCATCCCTTTCCCTCTACCTTTCTCCTCTGCCCCTTCCCTCCCCTTAACCCATTCCCTCTACCCTTCCTCCTCTTCACCCCTTCCCTCTATCCTCACTTCCCTCCCCTCCTCTTAACCCCCTTCCCTTTTCTTCCCTCTCCTTAACCCCCTTCTCTTCCCTATCCTTGATCACTTACTTCCCTCTACCCTTCCCTACTTAACTCCCATTCCCTAACCCCCTTACCATCCCTCCCCTAAACCCTCTGTTCTTCTCTTTACTCTACCCTGCCCTTAACTCGTACCATTCCCTTGCCTCCTTCCCATTTCTCAACTTTCCTCAACCCCCTACTTATCCACCTTCCCATCCCTCTACCCTTCAAAAATTCCCTTTACAATCCTTCTACCCTTCCCTACCCAAAACTTCTTTCTATTCCACAACATTCTTCCCTCCCTGCTTTAACCCCTTCTATTCTCCCCCTTCTACCCTTCCCTCCCATCACCCCCCTTCCTTCCCATCCCTCTACCCTTCCCTCCCCTTATCCCTCTTCCATCCCATCTCTCTACCATTCCCTCCCATTACCCCCTTCCTTCCCATCCCTTTACCCTTCCCTCCCATCACCCCCTTCCTTCCAATCCCTCTACACCTCCCTCTACCCTTCCCTCCCCTTATCCTCCCTATCCCTTTACCCTTCCTCCCCTTATCCCCCTTCCTTTCCATCCCTCTACCCTTCCCTCCCCTTATCCCCCTACCCTTCCCATCCCTCTATCCTTCCCTCCCCTTAATCCCCCTTCCTTCCCAACCCTCTACCCTCCCCCTTATTCCCCTTCCTTCCCATCCCTCGCCTTATCCCCCTACCTACCCATCCCTCTACCCTCCCCTTATCCCCCACTTTCTTACCATCCCTCCCCTTACCCTCTTATTTCCCATCCCTCTACCCTCCCCTTATCCCCCACTTTCTTACCATCCCTCCCCTTACCCTCTTATTTCCCATCCCTCTACCCTTCCCTACCCTTAACTTTTACCTTAACCCATCCCTTCTCTAACCTACCCTTATCCCTTGTCTTTACTCATACTCCCTTTTATTATTCACTTACCTTAATGCTTTAATTACCATATCCTTGCTATAGCTAACTATTGGACTCAGTAGATGGTGACATCTTTGTCTAGGTAAAATAATCTGTACTAGACTATCCTGTCATTACTTAAGCTGGTGATGTCTCAATAAAAGTTGATTTGCATTTTACAAAGACCTTGAACTGTATTAAATTGTTGCATCTAATGACATCTTGGTACATGTATCAGTAAAATAATTTTTACTAGACCATCCAATAATAACCAAGTTGGTGACATCTCAATGTAAGTGAAACACTTACAAGGGCCATCAAATCAATTTAGAGCTGCATTAAGTTTTCCAATTTTCTGAATTTTTTTTTTTTTTTTTTTGGTTTTCTAAACATATTTTTTTTTAAAATAGATAACTTCTAAAATTCCATTCCTATAAGCTGTCAATAAATGGAATCCCCTAACCGGTTCACCAAGTATTTATTGGTGATTAAATTATAAGCATGTGCACAGATGTACGAAAACTCCAATAAATCAAAATGTGAACCTGAATTATTGTATTAATTGTCCATTATTAATATCAATATGTATATGAAATGGTGTTATGTATCCCTTACTAAGGCACAAATAAAAAATTCAATGAATTTCTATGTTTAATTTATTGTATTTCACCGTTTTGTAAGTTGTGTTTAAATGACCTGGTTTTTTATGATGTAAACATGTTCTAGTACATATTAGATCCCACATGCTACAACTCGCTGGGAAATCATCGTTGTTTCTGTATTTATTCAAGCTTTTATCATTGAACCAAATGTAACATTGTTGATTGGGAACATCATTAATTAGATCAACACCGTTTTTTTTTTTGGTTTTTTTTTTCATGGAAAACTTAATGCAGCTGTAAGTCATTAACATTTAAATAAAAGTGAAAATAATATTTACTAGAATATTAAGGGATATTCAGGCAATGAATTTATGTCTTTTTTTTTTAAATATATTTTTTGAATTTTTGAATGATTCTCAATGAATGCACTCAGTAAAATTGAATTTTATGTCCCAGTGACTAGGTTCTAATTCAGCTTGGACAGATCTTCATGTGAGAAAGTTTGCCAACAATTGGTGGTTTTCTCCGGCACTTCTGTTTCCTACACCATCCTAGAAATGACCTTCTTGATATAAGTGATAGAATCTTGACTCGGGCATAAACACCAACGTTCAATTTATTCATTCTTCAGAATACATTATTATTGACTTATTGACTTACTATTTACACACACTGACACTTATTTTTCTCATTCTCTAAGGGACTGAACTTTATTGATGGGTTTAATCTCATTTTTTATTCCATACTTTCCAGGACTTGGACACTATCTGTGTCTTCGTTAATCCCAATCTTTATTACCATCCATTCCTCATAAAATGTCACACTTTCCGGGACTCGGACACAATTTGTGCCTTTGTTTTATCCCAATCTTTATTACCATTCATTCCTCATAAAATGTCATACATTCTGGGACTTGGACACAACATGTGCCTTGTTTTATCCCAATCTTTATTACCATCCATTCCTCATAAAATGTCATACATTCTGGGACTTCTACACAACATGTGCCTTTGTTTTATCCCAATCTTTATTACCATCCATTCCTCATAAAATGTCAATTGCTGGGACTTGGACACAATTTGTGTCTTTGTTTTATCCCAATCTTTATTACCATTCATTCCTCATAAAATGTCATACATTCTGGGACTTGGACACAACATGTGCCTTTGTTTTATCCCAATCTTTATTACCATCCATTCCTCATAAAATGTCATACATTCTGGGACTTGGACACAACATGTGCCTTTGTTTTATCCCAATCTTTATTACCATCCATTCCTCATAAAATGTCATACATTCTGGGACTTGGACACAACATGTGCCTTTGTTTTATCCCAATCTTTATTACCATCCATTCCTCATAAAATGTCATACATTCTGGGACTTGGACACAACATGTGCCTTTGTTTTATCCCAATCTTTATTACCATCCATTCCTCATAAAATGTCATACATTCTGGGACTTGGACACAACATGTGCCTTTGTTTTATCCCAATCTTTATTACCATTCATTCCTCATAAAATGTCATACATTCTGGGACTTGGACACAACATGTGCCTTTGTTTTATCCCAATCTTTATTACCATCCATTCCTCATAAAATGTCATACATTCTGGGACTTCTACACAATATGTGTCTTTGTCAATGCCAGTTTTATTACCATCCATTCCACATCTGGTATCATATTTTATAGGACTTGGACAAACTTTGTGTCTTTGTTAATCTCAATCTTTAATACCATCTATTGTTCATAAGATGTCACACTTTCTGGGACTCGGACACAATTTGTGTCTTTATCAATCCCAGCCTTCATTACCATTCATTGCTAATATTAAACATACATGTAGGAATTTTAACAGTGTATTATTTTTAGCAATTTTCATGCTGGGACAGTAGCACTAATTTAAATACACTGCTGAAATATTTTTGACTTATAGTCTATTTCTCAAAAGTTGTTTTGCACTAATTTCGATCCACCCAAATAAGTTGAGAATGTAAATTGGGCTAAAATATGTACACTCTAAAATTAGTAAGTTTACAGTATATCATACTATTTGGGACAATTTGTTTCTTCAGATTTAAATAACAGTAAATCAAGATTTTATATGTGTAGCCATCATGAAATCTTACATTCTTAAAAATGTACATGTTGAAATTTTCTTTACACAAAAATTGCATTGCAATTTTGACCAACCACTTGAGTACCTGTATTTTGTTTAATTTAAATATGAAAGAATTACGATAGATTTTCATTCATCTTTGATGTTTGTGTAAGTTAATAATATAAATACAGTGCAACTTCCAAATACCGGCTTCGTGCGGGACTGAGGAATTTGGCCAGTTTTAGAGGGCTTTATGAATCTGGTAATCCGATCCTGTCCGAATCTCATCCGTTTCAGAATTTTATCAAACAGTGTATTGAAAAAATATGAAAAAGTCATTATTTTCTCATAAGCATTGATCATACATGTAATTCATACATCATAATGAATTAACAAGTACCTTGTGTATAAATCTAAAGCTTACAAGCTGGCAGATTATTACAAACAAATGTACAATATCAAAAAAATGATACACATGTTCTGCTTGTGTTAGTAAGGCACACACGGTACAGCATCTGGATGAAAATGAAACACTTTATTTTTCAAAAAATAGTTTTATATAAATTGTATACGCTATTTACATAAATGAAGCAAAAATATTATCACATCACTTAAAATAAGAGCCGATTAGGCACCAATCCGATTTTTCAGTATTTCTAGTGACCGATTTCCAGATCATGGTGACAGAAATGTTTTGATATTGAATTGTACAATGTAATAATTTTTTTTAAGTGTCTAAATAAAAAAGAAATCAATGAATTTTTAAAGCAAAAAATATTTCTTAATATTTTTTTGCCTTGCGCGAGTAAAATAACATTATTGTTTATAAAACATTTTGATCACCATAATAAGAAAACCAATCACCTTATTCAAGTAAAGGGTACTTCCTGGGTAAAAACCTCGAAGTTAAGAAATTAAAAGCATCAGAAAGACAATAATTACAATAGTTTATTATCGAATAATAAAGGGAACCATTTAAGATTAATTTAATAATTTATTCAAGTACATCTGCACATGTAATCCAGTCTATTGGTACAATAATGTGTACATTACGACACGTTGTTATTTCAGTAATCGGATTAGCAGATAGAAAATCACAAATATAAACAAAGAAGGATAAATTTCGGACCGATCTCATGTGTCCGATATGAGGAGGTGATCGCTTTTTAGAAGGGCCGGTATTCGGAAGTTGCACTGTACTTGTTTACATGCCATAATGCATCAAATCTATTACATTACTTTAAGCACTAACTAAATTAATCCCAAAAATACTGAAAATATAAGGGTTAGGATTGTAGCATGAATGACACTGATGACCCATACTTTTTAGCTCAGATGAGCTATTGCTATCCATCTTTGTCCATCATCCATTGTGCGTAAACTTTTAACATTTTAATCTTCTCCAAAACCACTGGGCCAAATTTTATGAAACTTGGTTATCAACATGCCTGGGTGAAGACCTTTCAGATTTGCACAAATGAAGGAGTTATGTCCCCTTGGGGCCCCATAAGGGGGGAAACAGTGAAAAATGTACAAGAGGTATATCTTAGTTATTTCATTTATAACATCCTTAGGTCATTTTGTTTCAGATTTGCACAAAGGGTAGTCATAGGGTTCAAAATGGGGAAATGGCAAGGTACTTAGTGGGAAAATTGCTAAAAATTATATATTTGTCAATATATCTTGAAAACCATTAACTTTTTATATAGGCATGTATATAAGAATAATGTAGGTATTGACATGAAGATCATTTTGATATATGGTTCAAGGTCATGCTTTCAAAGGTCAAGGTCATAGCTGCAAAAGAAGACTGAAATTGTTAATTACATGTATCTTGAAAACTATTAACTTTTTTTATAGGCATGTATATTAGAGTATTGTTAGAATTAACATGGCAATCATTTTTATTTATGGTTCAAGGTCATAGGTTTAAAGGTCGAGGCCATAGCAGCATAAGAGAACTTAATCGCTAATTATCTTCAAAACTATAAACTTTTTATATAGGCATGTATATTAGAATATTGTAGGTATTGACATAAAAATCATTTTGAAATATGGTTCAAGGTCAAACAAAAAGGTCAAGGTATTAGTAGTACATGTATACGCAAACTGAAATAGTTAATTATCTTAAAAACCATTAACTTTCTGTATAGGAATGAATATTAGAATATTGTAGGAACAAGTATTGATATGATAATCATTTTGATATATGATTCAAGGTCATTGGTTCAAAGGTCAAGGTCATAGCTGCATAAAAAGAATGAAATTGTTAATGTTTTAGAAATTACTTATTATGCTATAGTTACTACATGCGTATTTACTTATAAATGCACTTTGACTAGATATTTCTGATTAATTATTGTGGCAGTTCTAAACTTTAGGGAAATTTGAAAGTTTCTGTAAATAATATATTGTCTATTGCATTTTGCCAAAATTTTGGACATATCCTCAGGTGAGCATTAAGGCCCATGGGCTTCTAGTTGAAATTTTATTTTATCCAATATATACATATTTAGTTATGTTTATAAAATTTATTTAGATATTTCAAAACATTTTGGTTTTTGTTCTTACCTTTAATATAAACAGGCCCGTATTCAAAGGGGGTGCGAGGGGTGCAAATGCACCCCCTTTGAAAACCATTAAGCACTGATAAAGCCTCGTTAAAAATTGTTTATCAATATTAATCCCTTACATTGTTTATTAAAATACTCCAAAATGCACCATTTTGCGTTTAATTTTCAAATGTTTTGTTTTATTTTTTATTTTTTTTTTTTTTGGGGGGGGGGGGGGGGAGGAATGCCCCCAGACCCTCCTAGTGACTCACCTGTGGTGTGCACACACACCATTGGTGCATGTGACAGCATTCTTCAAAATTCCCCCCCCCCCTTTAAAATACCTGCCTACAGGCCTGATATATAGTTTAAATATCTCATGAAAATGTAATTATTTTGAAATTATGTAATTACTTCATTCAAAAAACATCAAAATTCTTTTAGCCACTGTGGTAGCTCAGTTGGTAGAGTGCTAGCTCCGTAAGTGGAAGGTCGTGGGTTCGAACCCCTGTTGGGTCTGACTCAAGACTTGAAAGTGGGTAGTGGCTGTTCTTTCACCAAGCATTACGAAATGAAAGTCATGGTTCTCTGGATGGGAACTTAAAATAAACGAGGTCGCGTGTCATGGCAGGCATGGCATGATAAAAAACCCTGCTGTATAATGCCATCAGCGCGATACACAGGCAAAATTTCTGCACTTTTGCCTATAGCTGGCGACGTCTCAATATAAGTGAAATATTCTTGACTGGGACGTTAAATACCATTACTCAACTCAACTCAAAATTCTTTTATAACCCGACATTGGATTCCATTCTTAAAAAGACTGTTAATAAATATTTTCATTTATCATTATCTTAGTGTTATATAATATTGCAAAATATTATTCAGTCTTTGAATTTGGAGGTCACTTAACTTCCTAAAAAATTGCAAAAAAAACTGTGTATTTTCCCCTTTTTTCAAAGCCAGATACACTAAAAGTTTAATTCGTCATAATTTGTTCCACAAAATATGTTAAATTCATCACGATAACATTTTTTTTCCACTTTCGCCAATTTAACTGCTTACGGGTTTTTAATAACAATTTTTCAAAAGAGCTCTTTCTGACATAAAAGTTTGCAAGTTATAAGTAGATGGTTGTCCATTGCAAGTTATAAGTAGATGGTTGTCCATTTGTTTAACATTAATACACTGTAAATTTTTACACATATTGACTTGATCTGTTTATTAAATTGATTTTTTCAGTCTCTGAACATCTGAGAAATAACTCGTTTATATATATGTCATTCATAAATTATCATACATACATGTTTGAAACTAGTTGTATTATATCAGACTCAAACCACTATGGTAGCTCAGTTAGTAGAGTGCTTGCTTCATATGTGGGAGGTCAGAGTTTGAACCCTGGCTGGGTCTAACCAAGACTTGAAAATTGGTAGTGACTGTTCAAACACTCAAACACTCAACATTTAGAAATGAAAGTCAAGGTGTCCTTCAAAGGAGACCTTAAAAACTGATGCCCCATGTCACAGCAAGTGTTGCACCCCTAAAGACCCTCCTTGCACATTGCCTTTAGCGCATTGCAAAGGTAAAAATTTCTGCCACTTCACCTGTAGCTGGTGATGTCTCGATATATGTTTGTTTGGCTTAACCATTTGGTTATGTTGCATTTCTGTTTAAAAACTAAATTTCTGTTTAAAAAACAATATATAAACTGTTATTTTCAAGCACAAACAGC
The DNA here is from genome assembly GCA_029721355.1 of Tegillarca granosa. Classification (NCBI taxonomy): domain Eukaryota; kingdom Metazoa; phylum Mollusca; class Bivalvia; order Arcoida; family Arcidae; genus Tegillarca; species Tegillarca granosa. The sequence continues at coordinate 37,189,572 of CM056597.1, read as the reverse complement.
TATTAGGTTTAAATCCTAGCCACTTCCACCCATATTTTTATATTTTTCTCCAAAAATTTTTTTTTGAAGGAACACAACTTTGTTACATATATGTAGACTATTTATTTATGATATCACTTTCAATTTTTTTTAAATTCAAGTTAAAAGTTTATGTATATACCAGTAACTGTTATTTTCAAGCACAAACGTTTAACAGGTAAGGTCAAAATCCTATGTTCAGAATACATGTATATAATTAATTAAAAGAAATATTGGGAGAAAAAATTCTGGTAATTGTGGTTTTGTAATTTAAATAAGGAAAAAATTTCTGGTAATTGTGTTTTTTTTTTGATAGTAAAAAAAATTGTTGACATAAAATTTCTGGGTATGTATTAACCCATTAAAAGAAAAAAGTAAATCCTCCACAAACATATATGATTTTACAGTGGTTAATAATTAACCCCCCCCCCCTACCCACCTCTCCTCATCCAATCATTTAAATTTTTCAAGCCAAAAATGAAGAATTAAACAAGCATCAGAATTTTATACAGAAAAACTTCTAAAAATCAGATATATAGATAAATGGACTTACCATTATTTAGACCAAAATAGACATGACCATCTGTCTCCATTTCTTCACACACACACTTCCACACAGACCAAATTCTCCAGGAAAAAATGTTCAGTTGAAACAAAGAATTTCAAAATTAAGCCAATAAGGTTCTAGGTTACATTCTGTTAGCCAATCAGAATCAAGATTAAAACTTTGTGTAGGTAGGTATGTTATATACCTGCTGGTAGGTTTGTAGGTAAGAGACCTCCTGATATGTGCTCACCAAAATGTTTGAGTATAAAGTGTTTACCTAACTGTACATAGTGAGGTATAAGATTAATAAGAAGACACAGTAGCAGTTGTGTCCAGCATGTTCCTTCAATATCCGTGATCATATTTAGTTGAAAAAGCAAGCAATTCATATTGCCAGAAAAAGCAAACATTTATGAACTGCTTTTGCTCTTGCTCTTGCTCTTGCTTTTTTTTTTTTTTTTTTTTTTTGTTCATTGATTTAGTTAAACTTTAATACATTAAAATAAAAACTCAGTAGATTTAAAATATTTAACAGTTTACTTTATTTGGCAGATTAAGCAAATATGAAAATGGGGTTCTACTTAGCTAAATCTTTGAAAGTCTTTCCCTTTAAAACCAATGGTTATGGTCATAGCTGCATAAAAATACAAGAATACTGAAATGGTCCATTATCTAGAAAACAATATACCAATACTCTTTTTTACAGACATGTATATTAGAATATTGAAGGTATTGATATAACAATAATTTTGATTTTAGATCAAGGTAATTGGTTTGAAAGTCAAGGTCACAGATTGGTCAGAATAGTGAAATTATTATTATTATTTTGACGATATAAATAGATGACGACATAGGGTTCTCAATCTTGACATTTAAATGAGGTCAAGGTCAGAGGTTACACACATAGGGTTCTCAATCTTGACATTTAAATGAGGTCAAGGTTAGAGGTTACACACATAGGGTTCTCAATCTTGACATTTAAATGAGGTCAAGGTTAGAGGTTACACGCATAGGGTTCTCAATCTTGACATTTGAATGAGGTCAAGGTCAGAGGTTAAGCAATATATTTTTACCATTGTGTTTTGCGGCTATTTTGTGGACTTTTTATAATATTTCAGTACAGATTATAATTTTCATGTTTTATGGCACATTTGGGCATGACGATGAGATTAGGGTCAAGACCACATTTAAGAAATAAACTTTAACTAGGAATATATTGACTACATTTAAAGATTTTAACATTGGATTTTCAAAAAAAAAATGTTTTTTTTATAGTGCTTTAGATTTGCTTGCCATGGCAGTTCTTCACCTGAAGCTTTGTGAGCCTGATTCTGCTCAAGTTGCTCTGAATTCAATAGATCAGGTATGTATCTGTTATTGAATTGATATTCACTCATATAATTATGTAAATTAGATTTAACCAGTTAAAGGTAAAGATAACACCTAAGTTTTTTATATTGACAACATATAATATGCATGGAACCAGCATGAAGACATTCAAATTTGAAAAACTGTGCTAGGCATTAAAGGGAAAAAAAGTAAACTGTTGGATGTCAAGATGATATGACTCAGGAAGTGGTATTCTTATCTGTGACATACTAACTTGGTTGGCTAGCACCTTAATGAAATGAAACTAGTACAAGGCAGATCATAATCACTCTTAACATCTCATGCATACACAAACCTGTTTTCCTTAGAGATTAATAACCTTGTTCTCTTGTAAATAGCTAAAAAAAAAAAAATTGATAATGTGACGTTAAACAACATGACATTAAACCAACAATGTAATGAAAATTGAGGTATCTTTACCAGTTATGACTGCTTACTTCAAATGTTAGCCTTGAATCATACATGACTAATTGTTTCTTAATTTTAGTGTAGTGGGGCACAGATTCATGGATCCTGTGCCTCACCATATCAGACAGATCCAAGTAAGAAAAAAAAATGTCAGTTTATTTGCTAAAGATGGTGTTATCTTGTCCCTCCTAAATTTCCACCACCATCCCTTAAATGACTGCCTCAGTATAAGTCAAAGGACATTGACTTAGGTGTAAAATATTATCACTTCATTCCACTCCACTCTTCTGAACTTTGACAATTCATCTAACTTACAAACTGGTCATAATGAAAATTTCTGAAATCTTAGTCACTGTCTCTAGTATGATTTACATTTGCATAGAGATTGAAGTGGAGTAATGGTGTTCTACACCCCAGTCAAGTTTTTTTTAACATATAATATTGAGGCGGTCAGTTCTGGAAAAGTGGAAGAAACCAGAGTGCCTGGTGAAAACCACTGACCTTTGGCAAGGGAACTGACAAACTTTCTTACACTAAGATCTGACCTAGCTGGATTCAAAACTAGGCAGTGAGAGGCACTGTGATTCCTGAGACTACTTGGCTAAGGAGGCATGATTTGCAAAGGAGAAGTGTTCATTTCAAATAAGAAATTGATTAGAGTGTATGTTTGGCTCGTAAGATTTATTTTATATCAAAACTTTGATACAAGAGAATAAAATGATTGATATACCAGTATATTAAATAATAAAAATAACTTTTTAATATATATACTATATATATATATATATAATTTTTTCAAACAGAAGGAACTGACAGATGTATGTGCCAGTAACCATCAGCTGTTACATCAGGATTTTCAACAGTTGTCACCTTTGTCACAAGTAAGTTACAATTTGTCTTATAATGTTCTTTTTGCCTGTAAGAGACAATAAAGCTCTTACTTAATATTATATTTTGTTCCATTAGTTATAACCTTCAATATTATTTTAAGCTCCCATAAAAGTTTTAGTTTCTATTGTTGTAAACTAGAAATATTTGTGTCAGTCTTCATGTTACCATGGCTGGAATCAACTTCCTGCTTGTGTCAGGCTACTTGTTAGTGTCAGCCTTCTTAATATTGTCATTTTTCTAAGTTAGTGTTTGCCTTCATGTAAATGTTAGCTGTCATGTGAGTGTAAGTCTTAGTGTCAGCTTTTACGTTATTTTCAGAAGTTATGTTAGTGTCAGCCTACATGTTAGTGTCAGCCTACATGCTAGTGTCAGCCTTCATAATATTGTCAGCTTCCAAGTTGGTGTTTGCCTTCATATAAGTGTTAGCCTTTGTGTTAGTGTAAGCCTCCATCTTAGTGTGTGCTTTTACATTATTTTTAGCAATTATGGTAGTATCAGGCCCCAGTTTCACAATCATTCCTTAACAAAGATTTTTCTTAACTTAAATTTTAGGAAATTTTAGCAATCTCTTTTTGAGTTACAAATAAACATACGAGAAAAACTAAATATAGATGTTACAAGCTTGAAGTGATCTTTAAAACGACACTTTAAATTACTAAATATCTCGACAATTAACACAGTTATTAAGGTTTCAAATATGCCAGATTTAAGTAAAGGAAAATCTTAGTTAAGAAATGATTGTGAAACCAGGACCAGCCTTCATATTTGTCTCATTCACCATAATAAGCAAGCATCAATTCCAAAGTTTGTGTCAGTGTCCAATGTTATTGTCAGCATTGTAATGTAAATTTTAAACTTCATAGTGTCAGCCTTCGACAATGTTTAGTTTTTTAATTTGTGTTTAAAGTCAAGTTACACTCTTCAGACTTCATTACATGTGATTTACATGTAAAGCCTATGATACTGAAAGCTAGGAAGCTGAAATGTATGAGCGAAAAAATTAGCCAACTTTAAAATTTAACAGCCATTTGATAACAAACAATACCAATGCACCTCAGAAACAAAATTTTGCATTAAATGTTTGATCCAAATGTGATTATTTATTATCAACAGTTTGTAATACATGGTTTTTTTGTTGTTTTTTTTTTACAAAATCACTTTTTCATTCTTGTGTAAAAAAAAAAACAACAACAACAGATGTTTTTTCTGCCTCCTTATGAACTTGACAAATATTTTAGAGCAATAATATTAGCCAAAATAAATTTTTAGAGCAAGATTATTTATAAAAATTAGCAATTGGTTAACTTGGCAAAAGACAGAGCAATCCGACAAAACTTCAAACAAAGAAAAAACCCTAACAGATTATCTAAAATGTCTTATAAGACGTCAAGGAGGAACTGAACCAAAGTTCCACATTTTAATAGAAAGCCAAACTTTACACCAGAGATGTGTTCAAGTTACTGGTTGCTTTCCACTGCGCTTGTGAATACAATTTTTATGTCTATTGAACTGAGGCAAGTACTCGGTTGAAAATAACTCATTATAATCATCTAGATGTTTTAAAAATAACCTCCCTTAGATTTAGACACCGACGACTAACTGGAGAGAAAATGTCAAAATATAAATTAAATCGGGCAACTGTACATAAGTTTTAACCAATCCTATCATTCAAATTCTAGAAAGAAACCATACCCTTGGACTGAAATATAAATTGAAATGCATGCTGGTTTCAGAGGGACGCCATCTTGAATCTAAGGCAAACTACCTTAAAATATTTAAAGTGGTCGCACGCTCGCGGGAACATACATTCCTGAACGACTTGAAGTCAATGGGGAATCATAGATACACTGTCATGATTGGGCCTCAGTGTGTGTGTGTGTGTGTGTGTGTGTGTGTGTGTGTGTAGGAAGTGCACAGACCCTGTACACTGTTAGGTAATATTTTGGTCCCAATAAACTGTTTATTAATGGAACTTAAAACATGTAGATTTTAAATTTGTCATAAAAAATAAACAAACATTTGTATAATGTTTTAGAAAATGTTCTTTGTGACAAGGATTTGGATTTTCTTGTGATAATGATATGTTAATTGTATACATTTGTAGTTGATGAGATGTCATTGTCCTGATGTACTGATTAAATCTCTAACAAGACTACATGATTCTGGTACAATATCATTGGATCTGAGTATTAAATTACTACAGGTAAATAACAAAAACTGTAAGAAAAAATTTTATTCCCAGGAAAATTTGTTTAATGAGTCAGTCTTTTACTAAAAAAAAAAAATCATTTATTTTTATAAAAAAATAACCAAAAACCGCTATTGTCTTTGGAGTTTGAGGGTTGAGAAGTGGCCATTTAAAAATGACAGCTGCTTATAAATTCAGGTTAATATCTCATTTTTACTAAATAATATAATAATAGTTTCAGTTTGTTGATGTCAAGATAGTGATTTTTTCTTCCAAATCCCAAAATTGATCTTCTTGGGAAAAACTATTTCTGGGACATAAAAACTTAATAAGACTACTTCTCTTCAATGTTGAAGCTTAGTTTGTAAAGCTCTTTATGAAGGATAATTTGTATGGATAATAATTAATGTTCTCTCCAAAAGCACTTGTAGCTTGGTAATAAATCTTATTAATTAAAGGAGGCAAAAACCCAAACATCAATGAATAATACTATTTCATTTATGAAACAGAAAAATGATTTTGTTTCCAACTACAATATATGCATTGCCTTTTTAAAGTTTCTGCAGCTTAACTAAAACTAGTTGTCTCAATATAAGTAACATAATATTTACTTGGATGTTCATATGAAATCTTGCTTCCTTAATCTTTCACTAAAGATGTTAATTATTCACATAAGATGACAGACAAAATGAAAAACATCGGTGATGTAAGCATATAACGATTAAATGAAGAATTTTTTTGTCAGGGTCCAAGTGGTCATGGAGAAATGCACAAAAATCTGCACATAAAGGAATATTTGGAATTATTAGTGAATGGTCAGTATTTATCCTTAATAATAATAATAATAATAATAATAATAATGTGAAGAATAATATATAATTCAAAAATTTTTTTTGGTCCTATTTATTAACATTTATTTATTTATTTATTTATTTATTTTTATTATTTTTTTATTTATTTATTTATTTATTTATTTGTTTTTTGTTTATTAAACAACATGTTACCTGTGTATATAACAAAGATAGAAGTTGTGACAGAACACAGTGATTAGATTTATACAATAATTGATAAGTTATTTTTGTTAATGATGCAATACATTTTTGTTACAAGGATTTTGATTGGTTTGACTTATTTTGTGATTTTTGTATGATAAAAAATAGCTCTAGACATCATGTTATATAGGACAAGGCACACACATTTTACTGCATTCCTGTGCCATGGCATTGCATATTATTATTTTTTTTTTTAATTAATTTATTTGTTCATTCATTCATTCATTCATTCATTCATTCATTCATTTATTTATTTATTTATTTATTTTTATATATTTTTTTCATCATTTTTATTTTCATCTTTTGGAAAACTTTGAGATATTAGTTGTGCAATCCACCTTCACATTAATTATATTTTGTGATAAATACAGAAGACCTCAAAAACTCTTTATTGCTTATTTAAAACCCTTGATATCTACAAGTTGTTAGTAAGCCCCAACACTTTAGTTTTGTATCCTTTCCAATTTGAATAGTAGAAACACCTTCAAAGAAAAAATCAAAGCTTAACAACTCATAGTCATTAATGCTTCATGTAAATGCATATTATTTGTGTATATGTTAATTGGTGCACTCATTATTTATCTATTTTAACAGCCTCACATAGAAGATACATTTTTGAAGATGCTATTGTAAGTTTTTGATTATTTTTAACTTACATGAGCCATTAGCATAGATGCCATCCATTACCATATGAGTTTTTAACTTGAATTATTGCACTATGGTCCTTAAAGAAAAAAAATCTTTTCATTAACGACAGAATCATTTTGGTTTAAAAATTATGGGACTTCCAGTTTGGGTTTTCTCTGTTAATAATGTGGTAAATACATGTAATTAGAGATATCCTGAATTTTGTATAATATGTTTATCAATATTTGTCACCCTTCAAAGAAATTTCTCGCATAATGATTGGTTAACTTGCCAGGGTACATGGAACTATGTTCATAAATCTGCCTGGGTACATAAACTCGCATGACATTTGGTGGCTTAAAGGAAGTAACTCTTACATTGTGGTGTTTGGTTACAGTTAACAAACATGGCAATGACAAGGTTCCCAAATCACTAAGAAAACGAAATTGAAGTTAAAAGAGCCAGACTTGTGCCATCAAATACCAACAAAAGTAATTGATCGGCAACAAAAACTTTTAGGGAGTATTTATATGAAAAAAAAAATCAAGATCCAAATTTACTTTAAATGTTAGTAAATACATAGGATACAATAAATGTTGATAAAATGATTGCTTTCTTTTTTTTTCACTGGTAGTTAATATTTGCTTTGAAGAGTGAAAAATAAGTTTGCGGCTCAGGGTACATATATCTTTGACAGGTTACATTGGGCCGTATAACCTGCCAAAAACCTGTATAACTTATAATGTCTTCCAAATATCTAAATACGTAAACCAAAAACCTGATTATCTAAAGATGTCAGTGTTTGAAACTGCATTCAGTTTACCCTTTATTGAAAAAAATTAATTTTATAAAATTATTTTTTTATCAATATAAATTGATTGTTATTACAATCTGTGTGATTTATTTTCTTAAGTTTAATCTTATAAGCCCATAATAAATGGAAATCCTGAAAGCTTGGTGCAATTTGATAAAATGCTATTTATCAGCTTGAAGCATTTGCAGAAATTCTTTGTTTATGTTAACAATGGTATCCAAAGAAAGAAACCATGTTCATGCAAGAACTACAACAGATTCTGCAAAGAAAAGAACAAGGGCTGACTGGGACAAACTGACTTCAAGGATTCAAATCGGCCAGGCTCAGATGGGAAAATGGCTTTAAATAAAACAGTAGTTTGGTTTTGGATACACATGACAAAGTGGCCACATTGCTCTTGAAGACACACTTTTTTGCTGCATTTGTTGACGTTGCCTCTTATTCCATAAAGAATCTGATAATCATTGTTTTTATATAAGATTTTTGGTAGATCAAACTAGCAGTAGGTTTCCCCATGAATTTTAACATGAGTAAAGATTTTTTTCACAGAACCAAGTATAACATTTTTCATGAAAGGCATTGTTAAGTAAAAATGCACTATGTATTTTATAATACATAGGACTTTAATGCAGGATGGTAGAAATGGTAAAAATTAAAAGAAATTCATATAGTCATGTTTTTATTTTAGAGCATTCTGACCAAAATTTACATACAGCGGTTATTGGAGCAGACTGTCCCAGGGGCAAAGTCAAGGTCATTTACAAGTCCATCACAAAATATTTTGGTAAATATATGAAATTTTTTTTTTAAATTCTGCAATAAACTGGTACATGAATTTAATCAACATTTTGAAAAAGAGTTTTCAGTTTGAAAAAATTGACCTCATTTTTCTTATAATTAATGCTATGGTTATAACAGTTGGTTGGCTGGTTGATTGTGCATTTGTGAACATCTCAATGACCTTTGTCATCTATTTTGCTGGGTTACTGATCTCTAAAGGAATAATTTATACTCAAGTTCATGTGGTGCACAAGTTTTCTGCAGATGTTTCTTATCTCCTGAATTTTTAAGTGTGGAGACAGTGTTTGAGCTAGAAGCTTTCTACCATTCTAGCCCAGGCCTTGAAAAGTTTATTACAATTGTACTGAACAAACCTGTACAACCACGACAGAAAAAAACTTTGTCTCTTGCAGCTTTTTTTGGGTTAAACCCATGATTTTAACAAGTCTGAAGTTTGATAACAAACACTATTTATACTAAACCACATTCTGTTTTATGCCATACATAACAAATTGTCAGTTATTATTTCTGTCTAAATTGATATTTTCTTATTTTAGAAGCAAATATTTTTTTCATTTTTTAGCCAAAAGGTGATGGCCATTTTGCAAAGCGACCCAACTGGTTGAATTTTGTGCCACCTTTTTCTGGTCCAGATTCGATTAAAAGTCCATGCCAGTATACTGTAACTGGACCCAGTGTAGGAAGAAGGTCCAGTCCAGTTGTTACAAAACAAAAACTTAAGGATGTTTGTCCATGTTTTTTGTGTAATGAGGATCTACTCAAACTACAGGTTTGTTTTATTTATTTACTTATTTATTTATTTATTTATTTATTATTTTAATCAATAGTTTTGCTTGAATAAAATCGTTCATAGTTTACATGTTATCACATGTTCCAAGAATGTATGAAAGGAGTGAAATAATGATGTTTTACCGTATAGTAAAAATTCTGTAATTAACATCAAGACTGTCAGTTTAAGAATAGTGAAGGAAACTCTAATGCCTTGAGAAAATCACAGACTTTCAGGATTAAAATTTACAAACATTTTAACACTGGGACCTGTCCGGGATATATAGCTTGTCTTTATGCTTAAAAATCTTGCCTTGTCAAGATTATACTATCTCATATGGCAAAATTATTAGTGAAACTTTGGTTATCCAAAACGAACTTTAATTTTAACCATATTACAGAAACATTTATTATGCTTAGTAATGTAAAAGAAGCCTAAATTTCAAAACGGGCAAAACTAAAAACTGGAATAAGTCTCACCATTTGCAACACTTTCTTGCTCTATGTTACCACTTCCAATGATTGGCTGTTATACCTTTTGAGTGGGGCCTGATATTTTTAGTTGATTTCTCATGCTTCACAGTCAAGACAGAGGTTAACATGGTATAAAAAAATATGTGTGTACATGAATTAGTATTACTCAGCAGTAGCTATTTTCTTCTTCTTTCTACATAATTTTTCTATTGTTGATTAATTGAACATTTAAATGCATAAAAGAAATTGCTTCAATAACTAATGGTTTTACAATTTACCGTTTTTTTCTCAGAGTCTCCTATGTTACAAAGATATTCAGGTATCAGTTGTAGAAAAGGTGCTCAATTTAATTGAAGAGAAAAACCAAGAAATAGAAGGTTATGACTCACTTTGGATGTTATGTCAGTTGAAAAAAGAGAGAGAGATGGCAATAGAATTTATGATGGACAGGTATCCAACTGTGGTAATAGAGTTTGGATTGACAGAAGAAAAAACAGAAACTGCATTGGTATTTAAACACTTTAAAAATCCTACAATAAACTTTTTACATTTTTACAACATTTTTCAGTCAAAGAACAGCAATTGCAGTTAAAAGCAAGAAATAGAAATTTCATAAGGAAAATATTGTAAATTGATTTAGAACCTAAGTTTTATTATTTACAACATTTTACCAATGTTAATACATGTAGGTTTCCTTACGTGATCTGTGTAAATAGGTCTCCTCATGTGATCTGTGTAAATAGGTCTCTGTGTAAATAGGTCCTCTCATGTTATCTGTGTAAATAGGTCCTCTCATGTTATCTGTGTAAATAGGTCTCTGTGTAAATAGGTCTTCTCATGTGAACTGCGTAAATAGCTCTCCTCATGTGATCTTTGTAAATTGGTCTCCTCATGTGATCAAAGGAAATAGGTCTCCTCATGTAATCTGTGTAAATAGGTCTCTTTATGTGATCTGTGTAAATAGTTCTCTTTATGTGATCTGTGTAAATAGGTCTCCTCATGTTATCTGTGTAAATAGGCCTCCTCATGTGATCTGTGTAAATAGGTCTCCTCATGTGATCTTTGTAAATTGGTCTCCTTATATGATCTTTGTAAATAAGACTCCTCATGTGATCAAAGTAAATAGGTCTGCTCATGTGATCTGTGTTTATAGGTCTCCTTATGTAATCTGTGTAAATAGGTCTCCTTATGTAATCTGTGTAAATAGGTCTCCTTATGTAATCTGTGTAAATAGGTCTCCTCATGTGATCAATGTCAATAGTTCTTCTCATGTAATCAAAGTAAATAGGTCTCCTTTTGTTCTGTATTATGTGATCTTTGAAAATAACTTTCAATTTCACGAAGGAGGAAAGATCTATTTATTATCATATCTCCATAAACAAAGTGGCATTTAGGAAATATCCAGAGTGTTAGTTTGTCCCAGTACATTGTACTGTGTTTACTCCATACCTTCCACAGTTATCGGTAGATTTTTATCAAACTTGGATTGCATATTGCGCATGATGTAGGTCAATTCAATTTAGTTACATAAGAAATTTTTTTTTTGACAAGCGACTTTTATCTCTCTGCAGACTTTTGTAGTTAGCAAATTTCTGTGAGACAGGTAGAAAAGCAACATAAAATAGTGCTTGCTTGGATCATGGTGATGGAGAAACAAACTTTAAACTATACATAGCTATTCATTGACATTAACCTATATGTTTCGTATACAATAATACAATTTATGTTATGAACTTATTTATTTATTATACATAGAAACAGGATTTATTAGAAGCCATTTTGTCAGCAGTCAGAAAGCAGGCTCAAGTACAAGATGAAAGAGAACCTGTTTACATGGAAACACTTAGAGGTTAGTACATGTATATTAACATATTCTAAATAAGGATATTCTCAGATCAAATGAAAAAAGTTGAATTTTTTATTTTACATACATCATTGAATCTTTGCATTGAATAAAGTAGGTCACTTAACACCCCCCCCCCCCTTGCCCTTTTTTTTCCGCTCACCTGAGCACAAAGTGCTCATGTGAGCTGTTGGTATCACTAGAGGCAGATCCTCCATTGTCTGCCGTCTGTCTGTCCTTCGTCCTTCCATCTGTCAACAATTGCTTCAAATGACTTCTTCTCAGAAACTTCTGGTCACATTTTGTTCAAACTTGGGTCAAAAGCATCTATAGAACATTGCCTTTCAGTAAATTCAATTTAACAAGAGTGGTTTGGAATAATGAAATTTTACACCTCTGTCAAGATTATTTTGAGTATTTGGAGGTGGTCAGTTAAGAGATGGTGAAGGAAACTTGATCACCAGGAGGAAACTAATAACCTTTGACAACCATATAGTCAAACTGTCTCAAACTAGAATTTGCCTCCAAAGTGTGTGTGTGTTTGTGTGTGTGTGTGTGTGTGTGGTATCTTAATATTTTGTAATAAAATGCAAGATACAACATGTAATTCATACAAATAGCTATAAGCATGGCTAAGTTTAATAACCCAATTGCAACATTTCCATGAAAATTTGATTTTCTTCTATCCAAAATTTGTTGGAATTTGTATTAAACTGATATGCAAATTGTAACCCAAATGTTTAATTATGTGAATTTCTTTAAAGCTGCATTATGTTTTTCAATTTTCTGAATTTTTATTTTTTGATTTTCTAAAAATATATATTTTTTAAAAAATAATTTACTTCTAATCATGATCCATGCGATTTATTTTCTAAAATTTTATTCCTTTTAACTGTAAATAAATGGAATCCTCTAACGTGTTGGTCAGTGTTTAACGATGATTATTATTTGCTTGGAGCATGTGCACGGATGTACAGGTTTTCCAATGAATTGAAGATGAAACCTGATAAATTGTATTAATTGTCCATCATTAATTACCAAAATGTATTCGCAATGGTGTTTTTAATTTATCGTATTTCACAGTTTTGTAAGTTGTGTTTTAATGACCCGGTTTTTTGTGACGTAACCGTGTTCTAAAATTAGATCCCACAAGGCTACATCTTGCTGGGAAATTATTGTTATTTTTGTATTTATTCAAGCTTTTATTGTTGAACCAAATGTAACATTGTTCATTAAGAACATCATTTATTAGATCAGCACCATTTTAATTTATTTCCTAAGAAAACTTAATACAGCTTTAAATGTATTATTAAAAAATTCTGACATTTTTATAGAATGTCATTAATTTTTTTCTCACTATATTTTACATTTCAGAACTTCTAAAACAGCTAGCTTACAGCATGAATCCAGAAACATTCTTAAACATATTACCAGATGATGGAAGTTTTTCATATTTTCTTCCATACATATCAATATGTTATGAAAATCAGCAGTCAAAAACACTCTTAAACAAAGTTATCGACAAAGGGAAGCAACTTCAGAGAATATCATAATCACTGAAAGTTTAAATTTTATCTGCAAAACATTTTTTAAATAGAGCTTTAATTATTGAAGCTAGAGGGTAAGAAACATTTGAAAGTGCAATAAAATCTTATATTTTTTTAAAGAATTTGTTTTTGTAAAATTTATATTTAAATGTTTATGTTATGAGAAAACAATATTAAAGCATGAAATGTATTTCAAAGTTTGTGATTATCATTTATATATATACATGTATTTATTTTTCAAATTAATGAAAGCACTCTTTAAGGTTAGGTACCAGTTTTACAATCATTCACTCAATGCAAATTAGGGAATATTTCATTGTCAGCTTTTAAGACTTTACGCAGTTAAACTTGAGTAGCTAATGTTAAATTTAAAATTGTCTAGTGTTGGTTTGTTGAACAAAACAAAATATTGTCTCATATAACTTGAAATTTTTAAAATATTGTTGAGAGAAAAATGAGAATATTTGAGTGGAGTGTACTTTCAGTTGCATGAATGATTGTGAAACTGGGACCAGGGATAAACGCTTGGTTTGATAAGATTTATCACTTAAAAATGGCTAGAAGCTGTTCTTTTGTTGAACACAAATGAATTGAAAAAGAGAAGGGGTTCCTTAGATGTAACATATAAAATTCCCAATGTCCAGTGTCACAGTTTGTGGTAGGGCAGATTGAAACCTTTTAGTTCATTGCTACAATATGTTTAAAAAGATTTATACATTTTTAACTTCTCCCATATGTGCATGGTGACATCATGATGATATAAGTGACACAATCTTTACTGGGACTATAGGGGAGTTGAAACTCCATTTTATCTGTCTGTTCTTTGCAAAGCACTCGGCAATAAGAAATGAAAATCATGGGGTCTTTCTGAGGAGACCTTAACAAACCAATACGATGTGGCACGCTAAAGAACCCTGCCCAAAGTACACTGCAAAAGTCAAATTTTCTGATCTAACATTGATCTTATTTTGCACAAATGTATACAAACATGACATAATATGCAGCATACAAGGTACTAAATTAAGATTTGTGCAAATGAGGGTCAAAGGTCAAAATCAGCACATTGGTTCTCCCAAAAGGGGACATTGGTACAGTACAGTTCAGGTGGATTCGTGAATTTTCACCCGCCGCGGTGGACAAGGTTGCCGATTAGAGGGGATTAAATTGCCACTGCGGTCCACCATGACCCACCGCGGTCCACATGTATTTATCAAGGGACTGCTCTGGTGTATATAATATAATGTTCCTTATATTGCAGTGTATTTGTACCATTTCCTTTACTAATTTATTTTTTAATTAAAAAGTTTTATAAAGTATAATCTTATAAGCAAGTATTTTTTATTCTCTATATTTGATTAAACTTGTATCATTGTTCATGATATATCAATAAGGAGTGGAGTGGAGTAATGGAGTTTTACGATGTAGTCAAGATTCTTTCACACATTTTTGAGGTGGTCAGTTTTGGGATGGTGGAGGAAACTAGAGTGTCAGAGAAAACCACAGACCTTCAGCAAGCAAACTGAAAAACTGTTTCACACTTAATCCATCCTGAGTGGGATTCGAACCCAGGCAGGGAGAGGCACTCTGAGTCATAAATGCATGCTTTAAACCACTCAGCCATCAAGACCCCAAATATATCAGTAAGGCAAAATCTTGATAAATATTTATCATTTTATTTACAAATCTAAATAGATCAATATCTTTAAAATTGACAGCTTATCCTATAACAAACTGTGTAGTTCCCTGTGCTCCTGGTGAATTTCCTGTGGTCATGGGTTGCTTTGTACCACCACCTGTTGTTGGTGGGGAAGTAACAGCCATTGTTGTTGGTGGGGTAGTGACAGCCATTGTTGTGACTTTTTGTGTTGATGGTGTAGTGACCATCCTTGTTGTGACTTTTTGTGTTGGTTGTGAAGTGACAGCCATTGTTGTGACTTTCTGTGTTGGTTGTGAAGTGACAGCAATTGTTGTGACTTTTTGTGTTGGTTGTGAAGTAACAGCCATTGTTGTCACTTTTTGTGTTGGTTTTAAAGTGACGGCCATTGTTGTGACTTTTTGTGTTGATGGTTTAGTTGCCTTCATTGTTGTGACCTTCTGTGATGTTGGAATTGTGGATGAAGGTACAACTGGAGACATATCTGTGACTTGTTTTATACCTGTGTGAAATTATAAAATATTGTTTACCTGTATATTATACCTAAAAATATAAATATATATATATAGAGAGAGAGAGATAGAGATTACTACATAGAGATTGGTATAATAAAGATACTAAAGTTTAAATAAAAGTTCATAACTTTACAAATGTAACCCAAACTTCAGGTTTTAACTCTTCTATGCCTTTCAACAACCTTCACACTATTTTAGAGGCCATTTTGGACTTCTGATATTATTTATAATATACCAATGCCCAACAGAACTTGTGGGAAAAAAATTGAATCTACTCAACAATATTTTTGCTAATACATACTTAAATTCAACTATTTATAACTATAATGCTATTATTTTTAATTATTATTCAATTTGCTTAAATATTATTAGATACTTGTATTGTTGCTTTTTTTACAGAAAAGGTATTTTTGCAATTTTTATTATTGTATTTATTGAAAAATGCAAAAATAAGCACATGTCACTTAAAAAATTGGTATACAGCATCAATCAGTTTTGATTATTAGCTTTGTGCTGACAGAAAATGCATACCATGTAGTAAAATTTCAAACTGCCTTTTTTTCAAACATGTTTAAAACTAAGGTTTGTTCCCTCATGCAAAGCACAACAAGAATATTACTCTTATATAAACCGTTCTCCTTAACAATACAGAGGATCCCGGAATAAGAGTATTACTCGTATATAAACCGGTATCCTTAACAATACAGAGGTTCCCGGAATAAGAGTATTACCCTTATATAAACCGGTATCCTTAACAATGATTACAAAACAATTATATTGCATGACATAGAAAACGTGTACTTAGTTCATTCAACTAAATGTTTGGGTTTTTTAATTTAAAACATTAAACTTTTAGTTCAGGATGCCATAACATTTGGCTTTTGGTTTCCATTTACAAAATGGAGAGGAACTAATGTCAATCCCTTGCTTGATCATGATTGTGACAGTCCGAATCCAGCATTTACGCTTTTGGTTACTTTAAATTGGAACATTTTCACGACAGTTAATTTTTACAAGAGTGAACATTTTGAGTTACTACCATGTTATTATTTTGCAACATGATGAGGATTGTCATTGCAAAGACAAGTTTATTATATCAAATGAAGTATATGCTTAGGTTTTATCTTTGCATCTTGCTAAATATGGCAATGTTATGCAAATAAATAAAGATAAATAAAATTAGCTACTAGTAACTTGCTACTATACTAGTAGCTACTTTTTCTCCAACAAGTAACTGGCTACTAGTAGCTAACTGTTCTGCTTCAAGAATTCCGTTACTATTATCTAATTTTACGTGTACCTATCTAATAAATAAAGTGAACATGAAAAATGCCAAATTTTCAGTAGTAAGCATACATCAATGTTGTGAAAGAAAAAGACTTACAAGCAAACTAAATAAAACACGAACATACCAGTCCATGTCCAAATCACAATCCCAAAAAAACAAAGCAAAAACTTTGAAAACTGGCAAATTTAGTTAAACACGTGAACTTCCAACAAGTGCTCCGAAAGGGTAAGCACCTCCTTCTAGCTAGCTACACACGTGCAAAGTCAGTTTTGAGAATGAAATGAACTGTGGTAAGTTAAATATATCCAGTATAAGTTTGGATACAGTGACTCCATACCTATCAAAATTTTGTGATTAATCTTACCATATTCGCATACCCATCCGTCGTGTTCTGGTATAGATAAAAATTCATCCAAACAATTATAATCATGCCAATGTCCACCTTTGTGAAACATTAGTAATACACAATCCTCATTTAAACCAAAAAAGCTTCCTGGTTGACCGACTGCCCAGTATGTAAAGTTTGCTGGTTTATTTCCTAAAAGCATTAAGGTATAAACATATGTTGGATAATAATAATGATATTAATAATAATAATAATAGAATAACATATAGATCTAATTATTATAGTAAACATGTATTGATTTTTTAAATACTAATAATAATACATACATGTAGTAGTAGTTGTACTATTTCAGAAATTATTATTATTATCATCCAACATGCTTATGTTATAATAATAATAATAATAATAGAAGTAATGATAATAACAATAATAAACAATATTTTTTTGATAATATATTAGTACATGTAGTATTTAAGAAATCATTATTATTATTATTATTATTATTATTATTATTATTTAAGAAATAAAACAATAATTATTGTTAGTGTATATACAATCACAAGAGTATCATTTTGGTTGCCAAAAATAGCACAGCAAAACATAGATTAAAGATAATAGCTAACCTAGATCGATAGGTGAATGCTCTGTCTTCCAAAATATTTAAATATGTTAGGATACATAGTCTGTTTTGAAAATAGAATTTGGAAAAACATAAACCCGATGAAATTGATCTGAGTTATTACCCTAAATGGGTACCGCTGCTGGTGGAGTAAAACTTCCTGAGGGTATCCATTATTCAGTAGGCAGTACTTTGCGCTGTCAGAAAATGTACCCTGTAGCAAAATTTTCACCGTCTTAATTTTTAAAATTTATTTAAAACTAAAGTCTGTTCCCTCATGTAAAGCATTCCTTAGCTGGATTTGGATTTTATATAATTTTGTAACTTTGAATGCATTAATATTCAAATGTTTGGATTATCTTTTTCATCTGTTAACTTTTTTGGCCCCTGGTGTCACTGATAAAGAATGAATTTCCAAAATATTTAGTTCAATATTTATTATGCCAGTGGCTAACATAGCATCTTACAGTGTGGTGCTTTTAATTTAATTTTATGCCAATTTAGTTTCTCTTTTTCAATACTAATGCATTTTTCTATTTTATCTAACCCATTGTTTCTATTTTTGTGCTTTTAAAATACATTCATGCAATGTTTTTATATATATATTTTGTACGAAATTTTTGTGGATTTGGTTACTTTTTCCAAGACTGTCGCATTTTTCTTTCTATTGGTTTTAATTCGGTGCTTTTATTTTGTGTTTATGTTATGCAATGCTTTGTAACAACACATTTAATTACTGGCGTGAAACTAGCCCGCTATTCTAGCCCGCAATTTATTTAAAAACCGCCAGCCCGCAATTCTATTTTTTTGCACAGAAAGCAAATATTTCATACCCTTTATCATTAAGATCAACATTATTACATCAATATAATGTCCAGAAGAAGAAAATACCTTTTAATAAAAACCACCTGTACATTCAGACCACAAGACTACGTTTTAAACGTAAAAAAGAGATATTACACATAAGGCGTCAGGCGCTTTTCCCCATCTAGGCCTTTCTGTCACGGATTCAGCAATCCAATTAGAAGATTTGGTGAAAATTTCAAGAACCCTAGGGGTATCTGCCTTCTGAGCTCTTTTTAGAACTGTTCTACCCCTCTAGGGTTCTTGAAATTTTCACCCAATCTTCTAGTTGGATTGCCAAATCTGTGACAGAAAGGCCTAGATGGGGAAAAGCGTCTGAAGCAAGATACGCTACTTCAACCTTAACCTTTATTCAAAATTTCATTTTTTCATTTTCAGCTTTTTGAGCTCTTGTTAGAACTGTTCTACCCCTCTAGGGTTCTTGAAATTTTCACCAAATCTTCTTGTTGGATTGATGAATCTGTGGAAGAAAGGCCGAGATGGGGTAAAGCGTCTTAAACCCGAGGCGTAATTTTCCGTTTTTGCGTTGAAAAATTAGTCTTGTGGTCTTAATATACAGGTGGTCTTTTTAAAAAGGTAATTTCTGCTTTTGGACCTTGTACTTATGTTATATTGTTTATTTCAATGATAATGGGAATGAAATACTTTCTTCTGTGGAAAAAAATAAAATTGCGGGCTGGCGTTTTTATAAGAATTGCGGGCTAGCTTCACACCAGTCATTTCATTTGGTAACAAAAATTTAAACATCTGAAAGAAAGAGAATAAATGGCACCACACTATCGATAAGAGGTGTTTATATGTCACAAAGATGATATCGGATGAGTGATTACTAAATTTAAATATATATTCGACTTTTACTAAAACGCATTTGGTAACAAAAGGGTGCTTCCCTCTATATTTGATACAGATCCTGATATACTCATAAGCAATTTTGTGTCAACATATAATAATAATAATAATAATAATAATAATCTTTATTGCACAAACTAAATTACATTAATTGGTTATGGCAGATATAAAATAAAAATAATACAACAAACATAATGAACACGAATCAAAATTAAATAATACAATTACAAATATTACTAAATTAACGTTTAGCAAAAAGGGATGTAATATTGCAAAGTGCATGTTATGTGATGTTGGTCTTTCGTATTTCTAGACAGTCGTTTATAAAATTTGATGTTATTTTTAGTATTTCTCTTTTATCACTGTTGAGAAGCAGTTGAATTTTTTATTTTTGAATTTAGTTGATGGAAAGAAGGGTGAAAGTTCCTGATTTTTGAAAAGATGAGTCTATTTTGTGTATAAAGAGGGCAGTGAAATAAAAAATGTATTTCATCTTCTACGCAATTCATATTGCAACAAGTGCATATCCTGTTGTCATAGTCTATATTAGTATATCTCCCAGTTTCAATCATAAGTTTGTGGACACTTGTTCTGAATTTAGCAATGGTAGATCTATCAGAGAAATTAAATAATATATTCATGTGTTCTGAATTAGTTTTTGAACCGAGAATTTCATTTAGTATTTTTAATTTACTTGACGATTTTATCTGATTGATTTGCTCTATTTCAGCTATATCATTTATTCTTTGTTTGATATATGGTAAATGTTGTTGAATTAAGGAGGGATTGGTAAATTGATAGGAGTATCCTAGATGATTCAATATTAATTTAAGTTTTTTGGTTCAACTATTAGTAGCCATTGTATGTTCGAAGACTTTGTAGAGTAAACTTGATTTATTTTCTGTTACATGGTACAGATATTTTATCATAGTAAAGATGATTTTTGTTTTTAAAGGTAATCGTTTAAGTTCGTGTCTTACTGCATTATTACTAGTTTTGGAATGGACTCCTAGAATTTCTTTTGAAAATTTAGAATGTAGTAATTCGAATGGTTCGGAGTCCTTGTCTGAGCTGTATGCTCCCCATATTTCACTACAATATAATAGAATAGGTGAAATTAACGTATCAAAAAGTTTTTCATAGATATTAAATGAGTTATTTATTCCTAACGTTTTTTTTAATTTTGAAGAATGCTTTTTGTGCTTTGTCTTTCAGATCAAGTTTTGCTTGTAGGAATGATCCATTGGATTGTAGGTTTATTCCAAGAAAAATTACGGAATTAGTGATTCTAAGTGATGTGTTATTAATTTCAAAGTGGTTTGAACCACTTTTACCATTTGAATTAAGATTATGACATTCGACTTTTCGTTGTTAATTTTTAATTTCCATGTTTCACAATAATTGTATAGTGCATCTTAACAGTTTTGTAATCCTTGAGGTGTCTTTGAAATCAAAACAATATCATCAGCATACATAAGAATATTAATGTTAGTATTTCCTAATTTTATAGGGTCAAACTTTTCATCGTTAAGTCGATGTGCAATATCATTTATATACAGGTTAAATAGTAAAGGACTTAAATTATCTCCTTGTTTGACTCCTAAAGATGACAAATAGCTGTTACTAAGACCATTTGAAAGTTTCAACTTGCAAGAGGTGTGGGAGTACATATCTTTGATAATGTTGTAAATTTTTCCATTTATATTGTTGGATAGTAATTTATACATTAGTCCATCTCGCCAGACATGTCGAATGCTTTATGTAGATCAATAAATGCGCAATATACTTTTTGTTTCTTAGACTTTTGATTTTCAATAAGACTATTAAGAACAAAAATATGGTCTGATGTTCTACAGTTATTTTTTAATCCTATTTGATGGTCAACAATTATATTATTGTCAGAACAAAATTTGGATAAGCGGATAGATAGAATTTTGTTAAACAGTTTTCCTAAACAACTCGTCAAAGATATGCCTCTATAGTTTGCTGGATCCAGTTTACTTCCTTTTTTATGAATCAATGCAATGATACTTTCATTCCATGTTGATGGGAAAGATCCAGCATTGAATATAAAATTAAAAAGTTTTGTAATTGGTTTGATGAGATGAGTGATGCCATATTTAATCATTTCATTAGTTATCATATCAGCTGCTGGACTTTTATTATTTTTCATGTTCTTGACACTTCTTATTATTTCTTCTTCTGTGAAAGGTGAATTTATGGTTGAGGAGTAATTTATATCTTGAGTTATTGATTCAAGTTTATGTTTTTTATTCAGTATATATCCGTCTTCTACATTATTCCGTTTATTATTATCAACAACTTTATTAAAGTATTTAATAAAACCATCAGAAGGTAAATGTTCTTGTTTATTTACTTCTATGGAACTTAGTTTGTTTATTGTATTCCAGAAAAACTTTGTATCTTTGTTGTTAGTATTGTTTAACTCAAGTTTTATAATTCTTTTTTTCAATTTTACATGATTTTTTATATTTGGCTCTGTATATAAAAAATAGATTTCGGTTGTTTCCATCGAATGGATTGTCTTACCTGTAAAAAGGTTAGGTTTTTTTTCCATTTTAATATCATATTAATAATCATGCATGTAAACTCAACAAAACTTTATATGCTTCTTCTTTTTATGCTATCAAAGATTATTGTATTTGTATATTTAGTATATACATGTATATAGTATTTGTACTTCAAACATATAAATATTTTGGTACTTCAAACATATAAATATTTTGGAACCTCAAACATATAAATATTTTGAAAGATGAATCATTTACCGATTGTTGTTAGAAATTTTTCTACAAATGACTCTGTGTATGTTGCATAATTAAATCAATGAAAACAAGGTCGTCAACATAAAAGTTATTGTAATTTTCTATTTTTAGCTCTAAAAATTAAAATTAGAAATGAACTTTTTGAAAATTTAACTGGATCTATTAAAACAGTTATAATGAAATATTTAGGACTTTTGGAGACTATAGCAAAGACATACTCAAAGAGTTTAAACTTCAAACCCCCTTTCTAATATTCTTAACCAGTCTCTGGCAATTGCTTGGTTGGTAGTAATGTTAATACCGCATCGGCAATTTTATTTTGCTATTCGCAACGAGAGCAAGGTTATTAGCCTAGGAACAAGTTAGTGTATGCGTAAAAATGTGTGAGTGTAAATATTATTGCCTGCCGTGTACTAGCGCCCTGTTTTTTGTGTAAGGTGCTAGCACACCAAGTCATTGAGTGTGCTACTGACAAGCGCACCACTTTATCAACCTTGCACCAAATGAAACAATCGATACTCTTTCCTCCTAACGCCAAGCGTCGGGTGAGCAAGCAATAGCCCAATTTTGAAGACTTATGTATAAACCGACCCGGGTTTGAACCATAGACCTACCGAACGGTCTCGAGGCGGACGTTCCACTTTTAAACCACCAAAGATATATACATATATACTCATACCGTTAATCCATTGATAATGTCCTTCTTTCACTTTGTCGTTTAAACCAATCCAAACCCCAGTGCCAAAGAATCTCAAATGTTTTAGAGAATTCATAATGAAATTTTGTTCTTCCATGTTAGCTATTGTGACCAGATTGCCTCCCTTTTTAGTGCAGTCTTCGGAAGCGTATGTCCAGGAATATCTATGATGTAATATAAACTCGTAACATTTACTGCCGTTTACGATTAAGTCAGAATCCTTTGGGAGGTTGGTTGGACACTGTGCCGTACCTGTAATGGATAGGAATGAACATTACAGACAACGGATTTCTCAGAAAGAACGCCTTGGTTGAATTTTTGTTTAAACAAAAAGCAATTTCGGCGATGTAACGATCGCCTTTCGGAGAATACCACCTCTAATGCGAATTGACGCGCGGGGTCGTTTTTTTTACCTCAAATTTTTATTGATACAACGCGTAGTCCAAACACATACAGCCGTGAGGTTTAAAGTAAAGGAATTTGCTACATTTTGCTGCATTAAGTTTTCCTAGGAAAAATTAAAACGGTGCTGATCTAATAAATGATGTTCCTATTGAACATTGCTAGATATGGTTCAACGATAAAAGCTGGAATAAATATAGAAATAGCAGTAATTTCCCAGCGAGATGTAGACTGTGGGATCTAATTTTAGAACATGGTAACGTCATAAAAACCGGTTCATTTAAACACAACTTACAAAACGGTAAAATGCGATAAATTAACACAGAATTCCATTAAATATGTCATTTATGACTTTTAAGAGATAAATAACACCATTGCGAATACATTTGGATATTACGGTTTTTCAGGTTTCCTCTTTGATTTATTCGAATCTCTTTACATCAGTGCGCATGCTTCAAGCTTATAATAATCATCGTTAAAAAGTTGACCAACCGTTTATTTACAGCTGATAAGAATGAATTTTAGAAAATAAAATTTAGCGGATCGTGATCAGAAGTAATCTATTGTAGTATATATATATATATGTGTGTGTGTGTGTGTGTGTGTGTGTGTGTGTGTGTGTGTGTGTGATGACAAAAATTTAAAAAAGCTTTGACAAAGATGCGACACACAATGTTTATACGTATGGACGAACTATTAAAAATAAAGCTAAACTCCATTTACTCGATCGTTGCTAGATTCATACAGCAATCCACCCCTTTGAATAGTGAGATCATCACGTATATTAGACACTTCTTCAGTTTATATAACAGAAGTATATTCTGTGAAGTTGGTGTTCTTTTTTCTGTGTTTTTATTGACAATCTGACCACGAATTTATATGCCATTGAAATATAGTTTATATTGTAAACATACAAACAAAAGACGAATATTTACCGCCCAACTCAATGTTATTTAAGAACCACGAAAAATGGACATTGCGAAGTTACATGATATAGAATAAATAAAATCTCATGTTACTTACTTTTTCAACTTTCAACAATGAATGTTGAAAAAAGTAACTAACTTCAGGTACGGTTATTATATATACTTACATGTTGTAAAGCCAATAGTGACAAATGCAACAATAATAAATAAAGAATCCATTCTTTAATGTTTGTGTACGTGCTTCTCAAATTAACACGACCATAACCATTAACAATGTAAGTAAACTGAAAGAGGGAAAGTTTAATGATCTTATTGATAAGACATTGTCAGATTTCATTTATCTTGACCTAGGACCATCTGGCTTTAAAGTTCACCGACTTTAAGTTATTGTCACAAAACTTTGGTTTGAAATGAGGTTAAATGTTCTTTATTTCTGAAGGAAGTCTTTTTCCCTTCCCGATAAATTTGCAACATAGTCAAGGATTTAAAATGAAGGAAATTTGGTACACGGCACAAGGTCTCTTAGTATACATTTGAACCAAGTTTGGTCAAATTCAATCCATTGATGTGAAAATAATGGCGGCCGGGCACCAACGGTTTTCAAATGTTTTTGTTTGAACTTTTTAGAAAGGAAAACCATTTTTTTTTATCATTTTTAATTTTAAATACCAAATTTTTGTTGCTATTATTAGATATTTCTTGTCGACATTTCATTTCACTGTTCACGGGTTTAATTTCACAATTTTACCCAACTAACCTTTTAACTAAATAACATTTTAATTCATCAGCCCTGGTGTTCATATAAAGTCTTGACTTTAAAAAAAGATCAACATGGCTTAAGTCTGCAACAGTGATTTCTCGATGTTTTTTTTTCGCTTTTTTATATTGTTTTTATTTTACATGTTATTATTTTATATATTTATTTATTTTTAGTTTTGTTTTCATTTATTAATTTATTTTTAAAATTTATTAATTTATTTATTTATTTATTTATTTATTTATTTTACTGCCATATGAATTCTTGATTGGTCTTGTTACAGCAATTTGTTTATTCAGCTGAATGTTTTATTTTTCCAATTATAATCTTGCAAACTTTCCACACCAAATTCTACAATTCGTACTTCATCTGTAAACATGAAAATCATAAGTTTGCCAAATTTTATCTAAGATTGTCATGTCTTCTATTCTTCTGTAAAATTTAATAGATGTAGGTTAATTTGATCTAAATCTGCGCGTAAAACACGTAGATCTAGCGAAGGGTTGGAATTACTCATGTACCACCACAAAGTACAGTTATCTACACTACATACTTTAAAACGGGATTTAAGATTCAAGCAAATGATGTAATTCGACAAAATGGAATCGTGCCTTTTCATACTTCTCTAAAAATAATAAAACAATAAAAAATATCATATTTCTTTTATATATGAAAAAAATACACGTTCAATATTTGTTCGTTTATTTTGAGATATGTTGAAACTTAATTGTTTGTATTTATAGCATACGGATTTGAACCGTTTGATGGTTGAGCCCCTTCTACTATTACTATAATCAGAACACTGCAGTTCACTTGCTCCTGTTTTTTAAGTGCGGAATTTTATAATCAGTGATACCAACGTGTCTTTTCTTGGTATTGTCTGTTTTTTTTTTTTTTTTTTTTTTTTTTTTTTTTTTTTTAAATTACGATGGATGTCATCGTTTTACATTTGCAAATTTCCTTTTATTGAAAAGATCATTTGTTTACTTTATAGTTTAGTGAACGTATTTAGAAACAAACTGATGTAAAATAGCAGATTGGTTGTTGTTGGTTGTAATATTTTTAACGTCGCATCACTGCAATTTTTTCTACAAGAGCAAGGTTGATTGATTTAATGGTGTTTAACGTCCCGGTCAAGAATATTTCACTTATATCGAGACGTCGCTAGCTAGTGGTGAAGTGGCAGAAAATTTTCACAGTGGCTTGACGCGTTTTTATATCTTTTTTTAAAATATATATCCTAGGGCATGAAAACACTTCGACATATATTTTAGGGAAAGATAAAAATGCGTCAACCTCCTGTGGAAATTTTTACCTTTGCAGTGCGCTTAGGGCAATGTGCAGGGAGGGTTCTTTAGCGTGCCACGCCTGCCTTAACACGAGGCATCGCTTTTTAAGGTCTCGTCCAAAGGATCCCGTGACTCATTTCTAAATGCCGCGTGCATGGCGAAAAAAACAGTCAGTACCAAATATCAAGTCTTGGTCACACCCAGCGGGGTTTTGGATTAACCTAAGAACAAATTTGTATATGCGTGAGATGGGTCAGTTTGCACTATGGTTTGCCTTTTACGGCTAGCACGTGACTCAAAGCGACATTTGTTCAGATGTTAGCTCACCGCAGATGAGTTTACCAATTCCGAAATCAAAGTTCCCCGACATCGGGTGAACCAGTCAATACCTCCTAACGCCGAGCGCCAGTCGAGGAAACAGTACTTTAAAATTTAAATTTTTATGTTTAACCCAACCTTCTATTCTGGAGGCGTGCACTCAACCACTGTGTAACCGAGGTGGTTGTGAAACAGTAGTGCAAAATACACCATTACATTGAATTCTTTCAACCCATCAGTCTTAAGTCGTAACGAAATTTTATACTCATCTTTCAATCTATAAGCATTTATATAAACACACACAGACATATATGTGTGTGTGTGTGTGTTGTTGTTGTTGTTGTTGTTGTTGTTGATTGTCTTCTTAATGTAACCAAGTACATGTATATGTTACTCAATTGCCCTCCCATAAGACACAACAGATGTACCTTTACAAATGTTACGTGGTTCTTGGACTTCTTTATATCAACTAGTAGTGTCCAATATTTCCAGATCTATTAATATGGTTTACACATTCAGGAATCTTAACTTTAAATAAATCATTAAAATGATTTCCTTGAAGACTTTTTACCAGTTTTCTATTACAATGTTGCCATATATAGATACAATTTTATAGATTAAAAGTCAAGGGTGGGTTGTTGGTTGGTTTTAACATGTGGACTGAAGCATTACTTATGATTGGTCATACTAAGCTGCTGATTAGCTTGGTTCAATCTCGCTTGTGCAGCTTCTAGTGTGTGAACTGTTTAGTTCTCGCATTTCCTCTAACATCTGAGAACTGCCAACATCCATTTAAGTGAAGAATCTTCACTGGTTCCTACAATACCAATACTCCACTCCTTTTAACTGACCTAAAACTGTATAGGAATTTCATAACCCGGCATTAGGTCTAAACATGTGTTTGTAGAGAAATTTTTGTGTTCATTGTATTGTCATCTGACCAATTCACATGATAACATGTGTCCCATAGGATATGTCCTAAATTGTTTGCTAAATTACAATAGACAATATCTGTAATTACAGAAACTTTCCAAATTTCCCAAGAACTGCACAATACTTAATCAGTAATATCTTCTCACAGTTCATTTATAAACAGCTACAATTGATGTAGTAACTAAAGTACAATGGATGATTTCAGGAAGATTAACCATTTCAGTATTCTTATGCAGCTATGACCTTGACCATTGAACCTACAACCTTGAACAAAATCTCAAAATGATCATCATATCAATACATACAATATTCTAAGATACATGCCTATACAAAAACTTAAAAGTTTTCAAGGTATTTAACAATTTAAGTATTCTTAAAAAGCTTTGACATTGACCCTTCAACATATCACCTTAGACCATATATCAAAATGATCATCATATCAATACCTACAATATTCTAATATACATGTCTATACAATGATAGTTTTATGATATATTGAGAAATTCCCCCATTTTGAGCCCCATGGCTTACATTTGTGAAAATCTAAAATAAGATGACCTATGAATATTATAAATGAAAAAACTAAAGTATATCTCAGAGAAGAAGATTTTTAAAGTTTTTCAGTGTTTCCCCCTTTGGGGCCCCAAGGGGACATAACTTCTTCATTAAAGGCCTTCACCAATGCAAGAGGCCAAATTTCATTGAAATTGGCCCAGTGGTTTTGGAGGAGAAGATTAAAATGTAAAAAGTTCATGCACAATGCACTACAGAAGAATATGGATAGCAATAGCTCATCTGAGCTAATGTATAAATAAATAAATAACTTAATTAATTAATAAAGTCTGCTGTAATAGTTGTAATATTTTCTTTAACCATTTTATAATAAAAAGATTTTTAAAATACTTAAAAGTCTTTATGATTAAAAAAAAGAAAAAAAAAGATAAAAAAAAGATAAAAAAAACTTGTATTAATTTATTTTAATACTTTATTGATTCATGAGCAAAACAAGAAAAATGAACACACATCTCTGTAACAAAATCAAATTAAACAAATTTTCTGGGAATAGAAGTATTACCTGGTTATAATTCTGAACTCAGAAAAACATTTTGAAATGAAATAACAAATGAATGCATTTATTTTTTAAATTAATGCCATGTCAACAAAGTACATTTTCTACAAGGTACACTTACACAATTTGAAGGTACCAAATGTCACTGTCACAATTTGTGAGTTACCAATTGTCACTGTCACAATTTGCGAGGTACCAAATGTCACTGTCACAATTTGTGAGGTACCAAATGTCACTCTCACAATTTGTGAGGTACAAAATGTCACTGTCACAATTTTTAAGGTATGTCACTGGCACAATTTGTGAGGTACAAAATGTCACTGTCACAATTTTTAAGGTATGTCACTGGCACAATTTGTGAGGTACAAAATGTCACTGTCACAATTTTTAAGGTATGTTACTGGCACTATTTTTAAGGTACCAAATATCGCTGTCACAATTTTTAAGGAACCAAATGCAGTCACAATTTTTAAGGCACCAAATGTCACTGTCACAATTTTTAAGTAACCAAATGCCACTGTCACAATTTTAAAGGTACCAAATGTCACTGTCACAATTTTTAAGGTACTAAATGCCACTGTCACAATTTTTGAGGGTACCAAATGCCACTGTCATAAACATGACAAAAAAGGCCAATCAACTTTGTAAATTTGCATAATTTTTTTTAAATATAATCCTGAAAACTTATACAAAATAGCAAAACAAACATATAAATGATAAAAGACTGAAAATAAGTTTAACAAATTTTTCATTTATTACAAGGTTTTGTAAGATTTTAAGTTACTGCATAAATAAAAAACACAAATTCATTTAGTCATTAAATCTTGGTTGTAAATTAATGGTTAATTATATACATGTTGTGTGTGTGTGTGTGTGTGTGTGTGTGTGTGTGTCTAGCAAGATTAATTGAAGCAATTCATAAACACAAATAAGAGACAGTGAGTCATAACAGATCACAATAATTAAATAAATTTGTTTATATCTTTGCTCTTAAATTACAACAGGTTTAGATCTAGGAGTTATCCATCTGACTAGCTTTTAATGTCTAAATGACCGGTACATGTAATTCTAGCACTAAATGGTTGGTCCAGTCACTTGTATTACATGTACAAGTGCTTTGATAGCAACAGGCAAATTGTCTATAATACATGTAGTTCTAGCACTAAATGGTTGGTCCAGATACTTGTATTACATGTACAAGTGCTTTGATAGCAACAGGCAAATTGTCTATAATACATGTAGTTCTAGCACTAAATGGTTGGTCCAGATACTTGTATTACATGTACAAGTGCTTTGATAGCAACAGGCAAATTGTCTATAATACATGTAGTTCTAGCACTAAATGGTTGGTCCAGAATCTTGTATTACATGTACAAGTGCTTTGATAGCAACAGGCAAATTGTCTATAATACATGTAGTTCTAGCACTAAATGGTTGGTCCAGAATCTTGTATTACATGTACAAGTGCTTTGATAGCAACAGGTGAAATGTCTAAATACATGTAATTCTAGCACTAAATGATTGGTCCAGACACTTGTATTACATGTACAAGTGCTTTAAAATATAACGTTTAAAAGAACAATAGGAAGTCTTACAGGACAAAAATTTTTTAAGAAGTTTCATGATGTTTTTGCAGTAAAAAAAAAAAAAAAAAAAAAAAAAAAAAAAAAACAACAACAACAACATATACTGATGTGCATTATTCACATTTTTAAAAAGTATTTCTGTTATAATTATTTTTATTATATTAAATAAAAAATTCATTTTATTTTGTTACACCAATACTTAATTTTGCATTCATTTTTTTTTTTCAGAAATTATTTTTGCTATGCATACTGAAGTATGAATGCTGTTTGTGACACCTGAGAAATTTAAATCTAAATTTGACATGTGACGTCATGAATACAATATATTTATTCATAAAAAAAAATAATATGATCTATTGCATTTGTAAATACTATTGCCTTCAAACTAAAGGGAAATAGGAAAAAAAATCACAAATTAAAGCTGCATTAAGTTTTCCAAAGAAAAAATTAAAACGGTGCTAATCTAATTAATGATGTTCCTAATGAACAATGTTACATTTGGTTCAACGATAAAAGCTCAAATAAATACAGAAATTACAGTATTTACCCAGCGAGATGCAGCATTTGGGATCTAATAATAGAACATGGTTACATCATCAAAAGCCAGGTCATTTAAACACAACTTTCAAAATGGTGAAATACAATAAATTAAACACAGAACTTCATTGAATTTGTCACTTGTGACTTAGTAAGGGATACATAACACCATTTTAAATACATCTGGATATTAATGAAGGACAATTAATGCAATCTGTCATGTTTCACCTTCAATTCTAGGGTTTTTTTGAACATCCGTGCGCATGCTCCAAGCTCATAATTACCATCGTAAAACACTGACAATCCGGTCAGAGGATTCCGTTTATTTACAGCTAAAAGAAATAAAATTTTAGAAAATGAATGTCACGGATCATGGTTAGAAGATATCTATTTTTAAAAAAAAATATATTTTTAGAAAATCAAAAAAAAATTTCAGAAAATTGAAAAACTGAATGTAGCTTTAAAATGTCAAACTGAAAATGTTTTAAATGATGTACTCAGATTGTACTGGGACAATATTGTTACTTGACCCCTGAGATATAGGTACATTCATTTTTGTACAAATGTTTGACACCATCAAAATATTCTCTCTCTCTCTCTCTCTCTCTCTCTCTCTCTCTCTCTCTCTCTCTCTCTCTCTCATGTATAACAATGAGGTTCATGATCAAAGCCTCTTCACATTTCTATCACATATTTTGGAATAAAATTGCCACGTGCTATTTCATATCCAATGGGAAAAAGTGCAAGCTTGTTGACTTGACATTTGCACTCACTATTTTTATTATTATTATTTTATTTGTTACATTATACAACAAAAGACATCTTTTTACAACACTCCAGACAGAAAAACCCACACATATAGTTTAAAACAATTGTCATATCACAGTCATATTTCTCTAATCTGAAAAAATCTTTCAGGACTCAATCAGGAGTGAATACAAAACAACAAAGAAATGTACATTGTTATCAGTTTCGCAATTTTCAAAATAACAAGAACTGTTAGTAAAAATAGCTTTCCTGCTCATGAAAGAGTGACATGGATAAAAAAATCATTAAATGAAACCACATATAAAAACAAGTAGAAAAAACTATATTTTGATCACTTTAACAAAAAAAAAAAAAAAAAAAAAAAAAAAAAAAAAAAAAAAAAAAAAAAAAAAAAAAAAAAAAAAAAAACAACTAGAGATTGTAACTGGGATACCAGTTACGTATGATTCCCCACCCAGCCCTACCCCTCAGTGGGAAAGGACCTTAGGTGTCTTTGATTAGTGTCATTCTTTTCATTTTATCATTAGGAACCAGAAAATATATACTTTAGGGGTGGGGATCTCAACAGTTTAAAAGTTATGACAAAGCCCTATATATGGTTTTATAGCAGACCGCAAAGTGTTTAAGGAAAAATTGGTGATTTTTGTTTTCAAGACCCCATCTTCGTGTCCCTCCCAAAATAAATACCCATGGATGTAAAAACTTTAATGGTGCAGGAACCTATCCTAAAATTTTGAACGAGATTGAATGATGCGCTCAACTTGTTTGGCAGTGTTGATAAAAAATTGATATATTTTTAACAATTTAATACTGGTGTATTTTGATTGGACAAGTATTCAACTTTGATTGATAGCAAATCTATTTCACGAACTGCGAGGTGTTTAACCAACAAATTTGATTGACGTGTGTCATGACTGTGAAGTAGCCATAACCTACATATTAATGGATAATTGACAAAGAGATTAAAGCAATTATACATATCAAAACATGTAATAATGCTATTGAATTTGTTTACAATTTTTTGAATAGGAATTTAATCCTGTAAACTTGCCCTAAGAAATGAAATCAAGTATGCCATAAGATAATGTTTCTTGACTGGGGGTGGGTGTTAAGAATTCTGGCTTCCCACCCCTACCCTCTCTTGAAAATAATTTTCTGGAGGTTTTTATCACTCTTTTCAAAAGTCCATAATGAACAAGAAAATATACAGATGAGTGGAAGGGATTTTAACTATTTAAAAGCTATACATGTACATAGCACCACCCACAGTGGGAAATGACCTTAGGTGCCCTTTATTAATATCACTCTATTCAACTTTTCATAAGGAACCAGAAAATACATAAATTAGGGATGGGGATTTCAATAGTTTAAAATTAACTTAGCACCACCCAGCCCTACCCCTCAGTGGGAAAGGACCTTAAGTGTCTTTATTGTCATTCTTTTCATTTTATCATTAGGAACCAGAAAATATATACTTTAGGGGTGGGAATCTCAACAGTTTAAAAGTTATGACAAAGCCCTATGTTTAAGGAAAAGTGTTTAAGGAAAAAATGGTGATTTTTGTTTTTAAGACCCCATCTTCCTGTCCCTCCCCCAATAAATACCCGTGGATGTAAAAACTTTAATGGTGCAGGAATCTATCCTAAAATTTTGAACGAGATTGAATGATGCATATAATTTCATCGAAACCCATCATACCGTTTCCGAGTTCTGCACCGAACAATTTCAAGGAAAAAAGAAAATTATAATAATAATAATAAGAAGAAGAAACAGAACGAAAACAATATGATTCCCCACCTTTGGGTGGGGAATCATAAAAAAGAACTGTTAGTAGAACAACACAGTGTGTTGACTGCTTTAAAAAAAATACCACACAGGTAAAAAAAATCATTTAGTGATTGTGACAAATGGCTTAAGTTAAAACTGTTCATAAGATATACACGTACAGAGAACAAAAAAAATTGTTCTTCATAAATAGGTTGGATAAATAAACAATACAAGATTCATTTCTCAAAGAAAAAAAAATGACAAAACAGCTCCAAGATTCCTGGACTTTGTAACCAGGTTTTCTCCCAGACATGTACACTACATATACCTTGTTAAAAGCAGCAATTGATATCTATGATAATAAATGAGAATTTATTCTTTATATGTAGAGCTGTGGTTTTCGAAAATCTTGTTCTTATATGTATAACAATATCAGTTAATCTTGTTTTGTTATTAAAAAAACATAGAAAGTCTATATACACGTATAAATACATTGGGGTAATCCTGAATTCTTATTCCCTTCTTGGCTCGTTTATTGCTGCTGAAATAAAAAGATCATAAAAATTAAAATTAAAAACTTAAGCCATGTTAAAATATATTCTTTTGTTCAAGTGTTTAATTTTACAACCAAAACAAAACTCCAACCCAGTTATATAAATACCTGTATCTTAAATGAGAGAATGCATTTTTATACCCTAGTTGAGATTTTTTCACTTACATCGTGTGCAGTAGAGTAATGGTGTTTTATGTCCCAATAAAGATTAGATTTATTCACTTACATCAAGATGGTCAGTTCTCAGATGGTACAAAAAAGTAAAGTGCCCCGAGAAAACCACTGACATTCAGTACGCAAAATGTAAAATCTTTTCACACTAGAATATGCCCAAGCAGGATTCAAACCTTGGCAGTTAGATGTGCTGTGATCAAAACACTGAGCTTTAAACCACTTGGAAACAGAGGCAACTCACTTATATGAAGACATTATCACTTGCAGAAAAAATACTGAAGAAATAAGTACTGAAGTAATAAGTACTGAAGTAATAAGTACTGAATCAATAAGTATCTCGCAGTTAAATTTTGTTTTTGTGCAATAACAAAGATACTTATTAAAAATCTCATTTTAAGAAGTACCGTAACATTCAATCTTAAATGTCAAGTGTTTATAAAACAAGAGGCCCATGGGCCTTAACACTCACCTGAGGATATGTCCAAAATTGTTTGCCAAGCGCAAAAGACAATATCATAGGTACTGAAACTTTACAAGTTTTCTCAAGTTAAGAACTCGCACAAAACTAAATCAGAAATATATCCACTCACATTTCATTTATAAGAAGCTTATATAATATGCATGAAGTAACTGTAATGCAATGAATAATTTCCAAATCATTAACAAAATTCAGTATACTTATGCAACTATGTCCTTGATCTTTGAACATATATGACCTTGAACCATATATGATCGTCATGTCAATACCTACAATATTCTAATATACATGCCTATACAAAAAGTTATAAGTTTTTCAAAATAATTAGCAATCTAAGTCTTCTTTTGCAGCTTTGACCTTGACCTTTCAACATATGACCTTGTACCATATATCATAATGATCATTGTCTCAATACCTACAATATTCAAATATACATGCCTATACAAAAAATTATTAGTTTTCAAGATAATTAGCAATTTAAGTCTTCTTTTGCAGCTGTGACCTTGACCTTTAAACATATGACCTTGAACTATATATCAAAATGGTTGTCATATCAATACCTACAATATTCTAATATACATGCCTATACAAAAAGTTAATAGTTTTCAAGATATAGTAACAAATATATAATTTTAAGCAATTTCCCCACTCAGTGCCTTACAATTTCCCCATTTTGAGCCCCATGGCTACCATTTGTGCAAATCTGAAAAAAAAATGACCTAAGGATTTTATAAATGAAATAACTAAGGTATATCTCTTGTAGATTCAGAGGAGAAGATTTTCAAAGTTTTTCACTCTTTCCTCCCTTATGGGGCCCCAAGGGGACATAACTCCTTCATTTGTGCAAATCTGAAAGGGCTTTACCCAGGCATAATGGTAACCAAGTTTCATTAAATTTGGCCCAGTAGTTTTGGAGGAGAAGATTAAAATGTAAAAAGTTAACGCACGACGGACGATGCACAACGCGCGACGAACGATGCACAACGCACAACAGACGACGGACGGTGAACATCGCAATAGCTCATCTGAGCTTTCAGCTCAGGTGAGCTAAAAAAAGATGCCATTAATCCAATCCTATCAAATTCAAAAAGAAAATTTATCAAATTTATAAAAGTTACCTGGTCCATTTCCTAGTAAAGGTTCTTGATCATTTTCCACTACTATTAATCGATTTTGACGTCTATTTCTTATGTATTCAAAGCCAGGTTGTATAATTACACCGTTATACAAGCACATTCCAATCAACAGCAGTATAAAGCCAAATACTTGTACGTAATGAAACATCTGCCAAGTGAGTGATAACGCAACAACCCATATTACCAGTGTACGTATACTGTCTAACACCATTCTTGTTGTTGCACTCATCTCCTTCGTAACACTGATACCAGCAAAATTAAAGAAAGCTATGCTGACAATATTACCTAATAAAAACAAAAACATATGTATACTATCTATTTATAATATTTTTGCTATGCAAAAAACAAGAAGGAAAAGAACTTTTACAAAATGGAATTCTCTTCATACCACCTCCCTATAAACAAAAGGTTAGCTGAAATACATATTTTCTGTCACAAGAAACTCATGTACTGAAATGACCAAAAACAACAAATTGAACAAAAATACATGTTTCAGTTATATCTCTGAAAAATAAAATTAACCCTCACATGCTTATGTCCAGAAAAGCTCACTTTTGTGATATGATTTAAGACTTTCGACTCTGCTATAATTTGCAATATACAGATAAGCAAAAAATTTACCTTTTTTCCTTTTTATCTTGTGTCTATGAAACTGATTGTCTTCATATCATGAAAATGCTGGATTTTTTAAGAGGGTCATTTTTCAATTTGCACCAAGAATTTGAAACTGGTCTTGTTTAGAAAGCAACAAACAACTTAAAAATTCTAAACAATCTCTCTCTCTCTCTCTCTCTCTCTCTCTCTCTCTCTCTCTCTCTCTCTCTCTCTTATTCTTTCATCCATCAATCCATCCATCTATGGGCTGATCAATTTGACGGAAATTTTCGTTTTTGACAGAAATGTACCACTCAAAGGGAAAAACAGACAGAAACTATAAAAAACCCGAATTTCACATATTTTCCTATTTTTGACTACAATCATATATCAGAAAGGTAATGCTGCTAGTAAAAAATGTACCTATGAAGTATGCAGTGTCGCAAGTTAATAAATGTACCAATTTGGTGATATCACACGTGAAACATGTACCAATTCTGAAAAATTAATTAAAGTGATTGGTTTTCCTGAATCAATCTATCTTATCTAATAATTGAATTTCAATATCTACCTAATGTTGCTAGGGCTATTTTCCAGTTGTTTGCCATTTGCTGGAAAGCGTCTAATGCATTTTCTAACCTATTATCAGGTAAGTTGCTAAATGCTCCAGCATTAATATAGTAAAATGGTATTAACAGCAAACCAAGTATTAATGCACCAAACAGACCTGAAATATACCATTAACAAATATTAACACTATTGACAACAAAATTTTTTTTTCTAATTCTTTATTTTTCCCAGACTTGTAATATTTACATATAACAAACAGGGGTTTGCCCTGTATTTTAGTGTAATATACAAAAAAGTCACACAAAGAGTACATATATGTATATATAAACATATGCATATAGTATATTTATACATTATACAGGACAAGGCATGTTAACAGTCACTTACAATCCTCCTGATCCAACCATTAGTTATTTTTTAAAAAGAAATTAATTCTCTAAGTCTCGCCTATCCTAATAATATCAGTACTATCTTCTCCAATTGACCAGTATTTTCCAATATTTTTGATCTTCGATCAAAACTTATGAAAAATTAAACTATATTATAAGATGTTTTTACATAATTTGGAATTTTTCCAATATAAGTGGTCTGGAATAACTGTCATCCTACCTCTTCCTCCATCAAAAAACTACAAAAGTTAATGTACGTAAACATATCATAGGTCTTTTTGACTTTTTGTATCCATATAAAACTAAGTCTGGTTTTATAGGTGTGTGTGTGTGTGTGTGTTAAGAGATTTATAAAAAAAGATTAGAGAGAGATAAAAAGAAAGATTGAAGTATAAAAGGAAACAAATGAGTACTATAAGAGAAGAGACTACAAAAAATAGAGAAAAAAAATAATATTATTATAAGGGAACCTAATATTTTGTATATTTTATATTATTTCAGTTTGCATTAATAATAAATTTGACTAAAACATTTAAAAAATTGTTGTTTTTTGTTCCTAATTAAACAGATTGAACCATGGTTTTCACTGCGAGTTGTAAATTTTGTACCCACAGTTTTTCAACAGCAAGTATTTCTCCATTTCCAAATTAACTTTTATGTCATTCTGTAAGGCAAATATGTTTAAATTTCTATTTTGAAACTTTGTTCTATATATGTAATGTTTTACAATTAAATATAACCAATTTAAAACTTCTTCATTCTTACTTTTAACACCAAAAAGAACCGATTTCTTATCTATTGGAAAATCAATATTCATAGAATTTGTTATCCAACTCTGCAGTGTAAACCATAGATCATACACCTTAAAACAGTCAAATAACAAATGTTCCATTGATTCAACATGATCATTACAGAAACTACATAGATCTGAGTCTACATATTTCAACTTGAATAAGAACTTGTTTGTCACTAGGACTCCGTGCAGAATTCTGAATTGAAACCACTGTAAAACTGAGCTTCTAGTACATTTGAAAGGAAGTACATAATACATTTTCCAGTCATCTTTTGGGATATTAAAGTTTAATTTCTCAAACTTCAATTGTGCAGTTGGAATAATGTCAGTCGTATTAAGCACTCTATAAATATTTCTTGTTCCCTTCTTATCTAAGAAAATTGGAGTTAACTTGAATGAAGTTGAAGGTGAGTTTAGATTCTGGTATGGAGTATCTTCATTTGTTTCCCATTTTTTAACAAAATTTTTAACTGAATTCAACAATGATTTAAACTCAAGGAAATTGGTTTTTATATCATAAAAGTTTTTGAATTCATCAAAATTCAAAAATTTCCCATGAACATCCATTAAATCATGTATAAAGACTACCCCCTTACTGAAATAATGGTTGTAAAAAATAGGTTTTTTGTCAATCATTATCTCCTTATTATTCCATATATTTGTACATGATATATCTTCAAATGATTTTGGATTGTTTTTTCCATCCAGTTTATCCAAACTCTTGAGAACATC
The DNA here is from genome assembly GCA_029721355.1 of Tegillarca granosa. Taxonomy (NCBI): domain Eukaryota; kingdom Metazoa; phylum Mollusca; class Bivalvia; order Arcoida; family Arcidae; genus Tegillarca; species Tegillarca granosa. The sequence continues at coordinate 37,150,816 of CM056597.1, read as the reverse complement.
AATCCAAAATTTATTCTTTATTTTATTTACTTTTTTGTTTAAAAAATAGCCACCCTGACAGTTTATATTATCCTCTGTCAGTTTTGTAATAACCGAGCAAAGTTTTTTTCGATTTAGAATCACTATTAAAAATTCTTCTAATCAAAGTGATCTTAAGCGAGAAAATAAAGTTTTGTATATTAACCATTTTAATTCCACCTCTCTCATAATCTTGTTCCAATACAGTTTTTTTTATTTTAGCTGTCCCAGATAAATTTTAGAAATAAATCATTGAGTTCTTTAATAAATTTATTATTTGGATTTGGTAAGCTCATAAACAAATGTGTTATTTTTGGAATAACCAATGTTTTTAAAACAACATTTTTACCAAGGACAGATAGTTTTCTTCTACTCCACTGAGTAATTATTTTTTTAATTTCTAATAATTTAACCTCAAAATTCAGTTTTTCAACTTCATTCAGGTCTACATCAAAGTCAATTCCAAGTAACCTAAATTTTGTTTCGCCCCAATCTAATTTCCATTTGTCATGATGATAAACTTCACTTGAATATTTCTTGCTTCCAATCCATATAACTTTAGTTTTCGTATAGTTAATTTTCAATCCAGAAATTTCTGCATAGTAGTCCAGTAACTGAAGTACTTTGTCAAGGCTGCCAGGGGACCCATCTAGGATAAAAGTTGTATCATCTGCATATTGCGATAATAGATAGTCTTCACCCTCAATGTTAATACCTCTGATATCTTTATCATTTCTAGCTAAAATAGCCAAAATTTCTGCACACAAGATAAAAATATAAGGTGACAAGGGCTCTCCTTGTCTACATCCTCTTTCTAATTTAAAGTGTTCAGAAATGAAACCATTTTGTATAACAGCTGATTCTACATTGTTATAAAAGGTTTGTATCCAGTTTTGAATAGAAATTTTGAAATTAAAAATTTGAAGCACTTGTTGAATAAAAGACCAAGCAACAGAATCAAATGCCTTTTCAAAATCGATCAACAACAGGAGACCAGGTATGTCATTTTCTTCAGTAAACTGCATTATATCGTATATAAGTCTGGTATTTTTACCAATGAATCTATTTTTTATAAATCCTGTTTGATCCTTATCTATCAAAAAATCCAAAACTTTTTTAATTCTGTTTGCAATACAACCAGAAGCTAATTTATAGATAGAATTTAAAAGAGTGATAGGCCTCCAATTTTTCAAAAATTGTTTTGGCTTATCAGGTTTTGGAATACAGGTAATCAATCCAAACTTTTGTGTAACTGACAACTCCTGTTTTCTAAAACCAAAATTTATTGATCTTATAATAAAATGGCTCAAATCAGACCAGAAAAACTTTAGAAATTCAGGACTTTTATCATTTTTCATAGTTTTGAGAAAAGCTAAGACCTCTGTATAACTTATTTCCCCTTCTAATTTTTCAGCATCGTTGTCAGACAAAATATTAAAATCCAAAGCCGACAATGTTTCCTGTAAACTTTCACTATTTTCAGCCAGTTTTTTCAAATATAAGTTTTGGTAGAAGACTTTTGTATGATTTAAAATTTCTTTCTGATTTGTTATAATATTGCCCTCTGACGTTTCAATTTTTGAGACCATCTTATTATAAAAATTACGGGATTCCATATTGCAAAAGTATTTTGTGGGCTTTTCTCCCTCTTCAATAAAATGTGCTTTCAATCTTAAAATTTGGCCTTTCAGTCTATTTTTCCTCAAATTTTTGTAATTCAGTTTTCTTATCTTCTAACAATACAGAATTGCTGTTTCATTTTGTTCCAAATATTTAATATCCTCAAATGGCTTCTTTTCCTTTTCTAAGTTTTCATTTTTTTTAAAAGATGCATAAGATATAGTTTTTCCACGTATTTCTAAAAGCAATGTTTCCAGAAATACAATGTGCCTGATCATTTATTGTGAATTGTATGGAATCTATGGGGATTTTGTTGATGTTATCAATATTATAAACTGGGAGTGCATATTGTTTTTTAACATTACATATTAGCTCTTTGATTGTTTCAACGTAACTACTATCTTTTAAAAGAGAATTATTGAATTTCCAAACACCGCGTCCTCTAGTTACTGGATTAATTCTTAAATTTAAAATCACACCAGAGTGATCTGACCTATAGCTATTAATAAAGTCAACTTTTTCTATAAAATGCATGAAGTTATTTGATACAAGATAAAAATCCAATTTAGCATGTTTAATAAGATTCTTTTTCCTCCATGTATATCTTCTCAGTTCTCCATTCAATTCCCTGAAAGGGTCTTTCAGATCTAAAATATTTTTATTATCTAACAGAAAATTTCTTGAATTAGGATTATTTATATCTTTGTAATTTTTGGTATCTAAACACTGATCTAAGACCAGGTTAAAATCTCCACAAATAATAACCTTCTCATTTTCAAAATCTTCTAAGACCTTAAAAATGTTTTCAAAAAAACCTGGTCTGTCATCATTAGGCGCATATATATTAGCTATAGACATTCTTTCCTCCTCCAATGTGACATCAATTACTATATAATGTCCCTCACTATCTGTTTTAACATTATGTAATTCATATTCAAAATTATTATTCAACATAATTGCAACCCCCTTGCATTTCCTGTGTAGGAGCTAAAAAGGCATTTGAAACCCCACTGGGTTTCAATATAAGGTTCTAATTTAGAAACAAAGTGGGTTTCTTGTAAACAATAAATGTTAAGTTTTCTGGCTTTGAGGAAATTGAACACATCCTTTCTCTTTTCTGGGTCCCCTAGCCCCTGGCAATTTACCGTTATTATATTTATATCACTCATTATACATTTTGTAAGTGTTACATGCTGCAAACTTATGCATATTTATTTTGTTACCACAAATTACTGAATTGTTCCAACAGACCAAGAAAAATAAGAAAAAAGTTAAAGACAGAAGAGAGAACCAAGTAAAAGGACAGTAAAACATTATACTACTTATTTCTTCCAATTTTGTTTTTTGACCCCGACTAACCACAAAAAGGCATTTAGTACAATTATTATGCGTTGTGGCTCATTGCATTAAAAAGCATTATACCAATAAAATATCCAAATATTCAGATGATATAAATTTGTTAAGGCAGTCAGCATAAAAATCCTATTCTTTATATATGTTTCTTACTTGTACATCTTTGGTCACCAGAAAACTATTTCTATACCAGTGTTTAATTACTTCATAGAATAAAACTCAAGACAATCATAACTAAATAAAATATCAGGTAGGATCAAACACTAATCTTAGTTTTTATTATTAACAGATAATCTTCTGTGACTCTAAATATTAACTATCTATACTTTGCTTTTTTGTAACCCGCAAGGAAATTTTTCACATGTATTATTATTTTTCCCATCCGATATATTTTTAAAATTTCCAGCAGCTCCAGCGGTACTAGAATTACTATCCGAAAAAATTAAAAGTATTCTTAGAAAGAAGAAGATTCTTACTACAGACTGCCTATTCTCTCGTAAACAGTATATACATATTATACATCATAATTTTCAACAATATCAAAATTACAGACTTTACTTATAGTGAAGCATATCACCCCTTACATTTAAATATATGCCTCTTGTACAGGCAAAGGATATCTTATTTTACACCCAAAGAGGGATAACTCTATTATTACCCAAAAGGGGGATAACTCTACTATTACTCATCATGAAGTACCAGGCAAAGGGTATCTCATTTAACACCCAAAGAGGGATAACTCTATTATTACCCAAATATGCAAAGGATATCTTATTTTACACCCAAAAGGGGAATAACTCTACTATTACTCATTATAAAGTACCAGGCAAAGGGTATCTTATTTTACACCCAAAGAGGGATAACTCTATTATTACCCAAATATGCAAAGGATATCTTATTTTACACCCAAAAGGGGAATAACTCTACTATTACTCATTATAAAGTACCAGGCAAAGGGTATCTTATTTTACACCCAAAGAGGGATAACTCTATTATTACCCAAAAGGGGGATAACTCTACTATTACTCATCATGAAGTACCAGGCAAAGGGTATCTTATTTTACACCCAAAGAGGGATAACTCTATTATTACCCAAATATGCAAAGGATATCTTATTTTACACCCAAAAGGGGAATAACTCTACTATTACTCATTATAAAGTACCAGGCAAAGGGTATCTTATTTTACACCCAAAGAGGGATAACTCTATTATTACCCAAATATGCAAAGGGTATCTTATTTTACACCCAAAGAGGGATAACTCTATTATTACCCATTATACATATTTATTTACTATAATATTTAATCTATCCCCATTATTACCCATTATACATATTACTGTATAAGTTGCCAGGCAACAAGTATCTTATTTATCAACTTATGCCCAAAAAGGGAAAACTCCTACATTTTCTCTGCATACGCAGAACAAATATACCCCAAGATCTGTTGCATGATACTTTAGATCTAGTTAGAAAGTCATACAGTATAATTATGTTTTCAAGTACATTGTATTTCATAGAAATAGGAAAATATATACTACATGTAAGTTCTAATTTTGTTCAAGCAACACTCCCATGATATTTTTCCCAGTTAAGTTAGGCCCTACTCCCCAAAAACAACAAAGTTAATGTGAGGTTTTCTGATGCAGCAGGTGCTCACATGCTAATTTCTTCACCTTCATAAATATGGCATTGCATATAAGTAATCGTATTCATTCAAAGTTTACCAATAAAAATGATTATCCTTCAAGAATGTTGGCTTCAACATTTTCTATTAAAAGAAAGTATACATGTATTTTTACACCAACCTTACTGACTTATTGACTCTGAAATTCTGTACACTGATCAAGAAACACTGCGAAATTAAATATATTGATCAAGAAACACTCTAAAATTTTGTATATTAAAGTAGAAATACTCTGAAATTCTGCACAATAATCAAGAAACACTCTAAATGCTGTCCTGATAGTTTTACATTGGGTCAGAATTTTCTTTTCTTTACCCTAAATACAGGTCTTTTACACTGTAGTCAAGATTCTTTCACTTATGTGGGGAAGTTCAGTTCTGGAATCATTGAGAAAACCACAGAAATTTGGCAACTTTCACAAACTGCTTAAGAATCTGACTAAGAGAGATTTAAACCTAGGGGGGTCAGAGGCTTTACAGAAATAATGATTGTATGGTTAATTAAAATCTGACTCTGGATAAACTGTACAAATTAACTAAGTCAAAGAACAGAACAACAGTGTTTAGATCACCATGGAATTAGAAATCAGCTGTCATAGCAACAGAACAATAGCGTTTACATTACCATGGAATTAGAAATCAGCTGTCATAGCAACAGAACAATAGTGTTTACATTACCATGGAATTTGAAATCAGCTGCCATAATAACAGAACAATAGTGTTTACATTACCATGGAATTAGAAATCAGCTGCCATAATAACAGAACAATAGTGTTTACATTACCATGGAATTTGAAATCAGCTGCCATAATAACAGAACAATAATGTTTACATTACCATGAAATTTGAAATCAGCTGCCATAATAACAGAACAATAATGTTTACATTACCATGGAATTTGAAATCAGCTGCCATAGCAACAAAACGACAATGTTTATCACGTTTGGATTCTGAGTCAGCAGTCAAAGCAACAGAACAACAGTGTCTGCAGCAGGTTGGAAATTGGTATCAGTAGTCATAGCAACAAAGCAACAATGTTTGTGTCAGGTTGGAATTTTGAGTTAGCATTCATAGCAACCAGAAAACCACGTGTGCAATACAACCTAAGAGTTTGTTTAGTTTACTAATTAAATTCAAAGTTGGATAAATCTACATACCTTCCCATCCTACTGCTTGTAATGGTGGTACATTATACCTACTGATAAATTTCTCCTCATAAACCATCTGTACTGAAACAATAATCTGTGCCATTATAATCAACAAATCTCCTGTAAATACAAAAATTATCAATATATGTAACAGGAGCAGCATGAAGCATGCAAAATATCAAGTTATTGTATTTGGACAATTGGGTCCAAGTGAGAAACAGAATCAAGTTAAACCACTAAAGGAATGACTTGATAGTGGTTTTTTAACCCATGGAAATTCAGTTTGTATGTGGGATAACTCAGTAGGCAGTACTTTGTGCTGTCAGAAAATGTACCATTTAACAAAATTTTCAGCTTCCTTAAATTCTAAAATTAGTTTAAAACTAAGGTTTGTTCCCTCATGCAAAGCATTCCTTAGCCGGATATGGATTTATTAAATTTTGGAACTTTAGATTCATTAATTTTCAATTGTTTGGCTCATGTTTTTCATTATCAAACTTTTCGGTCTAAGTGTCACTGATGAGGAATGAATTTCCGAAATGTGCACATCTGGCACATCTAAATTCAACTGGTATTTGTGTTATATATTTAGGAATCACTATGTCTGTCTGTCTGTCCATCTGTCCATGTAAAGTTGTGTCTGTTTCACAACTTACATATTTATTTATAATTTTTTTGTCAAGCTTGGCAATAACGTAAACCAACATGAGCTGATACCACATGAATATGTGAAGGTCAAATGTCAAGATCACATGTTCAAATGTAGATGTTTTGAAAGGGGATTTGCCTCTCATGAAACAGTTCTATTTAATATCAAGTGGAGATTATACTGACAAGAATTCCACAGATTTAAATGTATCGCCTGGATACATTACTTTTACATAAACTTTTATTTTTGACATGCTGTCGCCGCCACCTACAACGACAACAGAAAAGTAACACCTAAGTCTTGCTTATGGTAAGCCAGACTTGACAAAAACCATCCACATATAACAAACTACATTTGAGAAAAATAAAAATGGACTATATATAAAGAACTATCACTTTAAAAAAAACCTGTATAAGAAGCCCACAATGAGGGCTAATACTGTCAAATCTGTATACTGGTATAAGATGATAAAAAAAGGGAATGCCCAAATGTGCTTTCAGTGATAGATGGACTTGTCACCAACACAATAAAACTTAGTACACATAAATATCAACAAAGAGGATGACCAAAAGTGCTCTTAACAGACAGGCAGACTTAATATCATGTTGTTCTGAATCTCAAAACTATTTGCTGGAGGTGTGTTTGTGAGATTGTAAAATGGCATCTGTCACATGTAAAGTCTGAGAAACTTCCCCAAACTTAGAATTATTCCAATGAAAATTGAATCTCTATATAAAGTCCACCTGTCTATTAAGACCACTTTTGGATTTCCCCCTGGGTGGTCTTTATACACAGGTTTTAATGTATGTGTGTATTGATAATACCTGCTATAACACCATTAGTATCCTTTTCTTCAGTAGAACCAAATATTATATCGGAAACTCCAACCAGAGCCAAACCAGCGATGACAGAGATGATTCCGACCCACATCAATGGCTTTACTGTTCGTCCCAAGAATGCCACTGATAACAAAGCTGTGAAGATGATTACTGCACCTAATGATGTAAAATTTTAGTTTATAAAAAATAACTTCTATCAATTTTTTATAACAATGCATGGACCGAGACAGACATTAAGTGCTTATATTTAAATCTTAAAGACACCTAAATCAAATTTATGAGAGTAAAATAAACATTTTTTTTTGCTTTTAAAAACTTCACAAACTTTGAAAAAAAAACAAGGAAATTGATGCACATTCATTATCAATATCTGATACATCACAGGTAGTATATCACAATGTGACAAATGAATAGACCTGGCTTGAGTCATTGAGAAATAAACTAAATGTATTTGGCCTTTCAACAAATTAAATCATCAGAAATTTGTCAAATTTAATTAGACATGTCTATATGTGACTAAGTGATTTATACTGATAATGTGTGCCCTTATCATGGCTTTAATTTGACCCTTGACCTCAAAAGATCAAACTGACTATCTTGAAAATCAAATCAACATAAGTGCTTCTATTTGAAAATCAGCAGTGAAATGGAATTCCCTTAGGTAAAAAAATATTATAGACTCAAAGGTCTTAAGAAAGCCCTGCTAAAACCTTGTCTTAAATGGCAATTAAAACCAGTATTCCATTCTTAAATTGGCCACTGCGGTAGCTCAGTTGGTAGAGTGCTTGCTCCATAAGTGGAAGGTTGTGGGTTCGAACCCCGGCCGGGTCTGACTCAAGAAATTGAAAGTGGGTAGTGACTGTTCTTTCGCCAAGCACTCGGCATTACAAAATGAAAGTCATGGTTCTTTCGGATGGGAACTTAAAATAAACGAGGTCCCGTGTCATGGCAGGCGTGGCATAATAAAGAACCCTGCTGTATAATGCCATCAGCACAACGCACAGGAAAAATTTCTGCACTTTCACCTATAGCTGGCGATGTCTCATTATAAGTGAAATATTCTTGACTGGGACCATTATTCAACTCAACTCCTTTTTTTAAATCTGCATATTCATGATACTGTTTTTGATATTGCAAATTCAAAACTTTGGACAAGAGACTCCACAAAGGAAACATGGTACCAATAAGATTTTTGAAAAGAAAGGCATAAATATCAAAAATGTTTGGTAAGCTATATGTCAGAAAAGCATTGGTTGTCTGTATAAAACTTCCTTTTGTAAAGATGTTTCATGGTATGTTAGAAAAGCATTGGTTGTCTGCATAAAAATTCTTTTTCTAACGATGTTTTTAAAATGGACTTTAACAGTGGAGTCATCATTCATACCAGGGGTATGACTTAAATTCTTCTGCAATATGTAACAACCCTTGTACATGTACATGCAGACAGTGTCTGAATAGGATTGAATTTCCATCCAGCTTCTATCTTGAAACTTTGAGATCTTCTATTAGAATCTTAAGTGACCCAGAATGACAGGTCGCATCTGAAAATATCATTAATGGCCCACAAAAATGGTACTGGGTCCTCAGAAATTGTGTAAAAGCCCCAGACTGACCTGGAAATTTGCAAAACAATAGTTTATAGTATTTTCCCATTCTGAAAATAAGGCAAATACTACTGTGTAGATTTCATGCAGACTTGCAGAAATATTTTTTGCATGTTGAAATACTAAAACTAAATATTCTTTGAAATAGTCATTGTAGCCTCCTTTGTACACCTACAATGACCATAAAGCCTTGTCACCCTTCAAAAAAATTTCTCACATAGCGATTGGTTAACTTGCCAGGGTACATAGAACTATGTTTGTAAATCTGCCGGAGTACATAAACTCCTGCGACATTTAGAGGCATAATGGAAGTAACTCTTATATTGTGTCGTTTGGTTACAGTACACAAACCTGGCAATGACAAGATTCGCAAGGAATGGTTTGAAAGTCACTAAGAAAAATAAATTGAAGTTAAAAGAGCCAAACTTGTGCCATAAAATATCAACAAAATTAATCGATTGTTAGCAAAAACTTTCAGAGGGTATTAATATGGAAAAAATCAGGATCTGAATTTACATTAAATGTTATTAAATATGTAGGATACATTAAATGTTAGTAAAATGGTTGCTTTATTCAATTTTCTCACTGGTAGTTAATATTAGCCTGCGGCTCAGGGTACATCAATCTTTGACAGGGTATACAGAGCCATGAACCTGCCAAAAACCTATATAACTTATATATTTATTTAATACTCACAAACTCCAATGTTGCCTATTACAATGCATGATATAATTTACAAGCTAGCAAAGGTCAGTCTGAAAAGTTGTAGGTTTCAAACATATGGAATAGGAATAGCCTAAATTTCAAACCCTACATGCAGACATCCTAAAAACTAAAAAATTATATATTTACCTCTTAACATCTGAAAACTGGATGCAAATGTAAGATTGAGTCCAATATACATCAATGAAGTACCACACATGTCACAAAGAGCAGCAGGTAAGAATATGAGTGGGTTGAAGTTCTGTGTACCGACCTCCATCCGTCGACCAGAAAAATGAAGAATGCACCGCATGCAGTGAAAAACAACCAGGCAGGTAAATTCACCTATAAACATTCCCACTGCCTGAAAGGTAAACAGTATAGATATAAAATTCATGCAAGTATACTTGTCTTATTTTATTACATGATGCTCATTTAATTTGTGTGCAGAGGAGAGTGGAGTAGAGCGATGTTGTTTAATGCCCCAGTCAAATTTCTTTAAATTCAATTAGCCAGTTCCAGGAAGGCGGAAGAAAACCAGAATACCTGGAAAAAAACACTTTTTTTAGCAAGCCAACTGACAAACGTTCTCACACTAGGATGTGCCCAAGAAAGATTTATTTGTGGCCATGAGATGCACTTTCATATGTAAGCATGCACACTTTAGGCAACTGAGCCACTAAAGCCCCTGTGTTCACAGAAAAGCAGAAACTTAATAAATCAAAAACTTGTCTAAACTGAATTTACTTTAAAACATTTTCATTTATATTAACTGTAACCTGTGTTAACTGACAAACCTGTTTTTTTTCAAAGAAAATCAACTGTTCAATCTCTGAAGGTGTTCAGTTTAGACAAGTTTCTCTTTACCATTGGACCCCAGCTGGGTCTGACCAAGACTTAAAAAAATTGGTAGTGAGCACTCGGCATTTAGAAATGAAACCCATGGCTCTTTTGGAGGAGCCCTTAAAATCTTATCCCTGTGTCACCGCAGGTGTGGCACACTAAAAAAAAAAAAACTCCCTGCACATTGTCCTTAGTGCACTGCAAAGGTAAAATTTCTGCCACTTCACCTATAGTTGTTGACATGATGATATATTAGTGAAATATTTTTGACTGGGCGTAAAACCCCATTTAATCAACTGAATCAAATCTTTACCATTGGATACCTTTTATGTTGTTTCTACTGATAATGTATTAAACTTTTTTACTAAATCCTACTGCATTTAATAATTTACTGGTAAACTTTGAAATTATAATCAGTAATAATTAACAAAACAGTACATACATACATGCTTCTGCCATCGACGTCAATCCTTTCAAAAATATCAGTTATGTACATTGATTATTGTTTGTTAAATTGTTATCAACATACTCTATTGCATTGCATATGAGTTCAGATAACAGTTAATCAACATAAAAGATTTCTCTGGAGGCAAGACATATATGGGGATATCATCCTTTAACTTTGATGACTCAAACACCCTGATAACTAGAATTAGTCACCCTTGAAGGTCTGTGCACTTCAAATTACCAAAGTTCTACTGTGGAAAAATGTATGGTCTAACTGAAGACCACTTAAAGAGATGATGATGATAATGATGATGATGATATAGATGATGATGATGATGATTTTCTCCCTGTGTGTGTGTGTGTGTGTGTGTGTGTGTGTGTGTGTGTGTGTGTGTGTTGACAGACCTGTAAAAAAGGATGATTAAACTTGCGTGGTTCTCCTCCATCCAATCCACGTGCTTTCTCTCTATCAGCCCATCTGTAAAAATTTAAATTATAAATAGTATGATATTATTATTATTATGATTATTAACATCATTATTGTTAGTTCTATTGCTGTTTTGTCTTCAACTGATTTCAATAAACCTTTCACACCATTTTATTAATACCAGTAATAATGATTTTTTGCAAAGTGGTTAATATTATTACGGTATAATGGCTGTTAGAACAAACAGTAATACAGGTCTCTTGGTTTTTTGGGACCTCGATGGCTGGAGCTTTTCAAACCAAGATGTCTTATGCAGTGGGCTCATCCCTTAGTTGACTGCAAATGTCATCTTGACCTCTATTTGTTGGCTTGGTGATACATGCAGTATAATAGACTGAATGGGCTATGACATTTATCTGCAACAATCTCCAACCTTGATCAAAAGGTAAGTGATTTATTTTCCAAAATATCTGAATGCTGAATGTGAGAGTTTTGCTAGGTAAAGTGGTCTTGTTTTCAAAATGGAAGACGATGTCAGCAAACATCAACATCGAAGAAACTGATCTTAATCTAAACCCTATGGTGATAACATCTTTAAATACATGTATGGTATTTCAATATTTAGGAATACAGATTATTCACCTATTTATTGAGCTAAGTAGTAACTTTTCTAGTACAGTTCTACTAATATCTTCAGTTAAAGTGAAACGAGTCGGTGCACCTTCTGACACCAGTTGGTATCAGAAAATCCAAGGTTTTTGATATCAAAATTGCTCTGATCTTACACACAGCAGCAAGGCATAAAGCATGTTAATGTCAGTGGAAATTCTTACTATTTGCTTGCCAAAGGTCAGTAGAGTAGTTTTCTCAAGGTACTTATAGTGTCCTCCAAATCCCAGAGCAGACTGACTCTATCTAATTGAAAGAATCTTGACTGGAGCATTAAACAATATTACTCTACTTCATTCCTCTATCTTCTACAGGGGCTGATCAAAAATTTTATAAAAGCGGGGAGGGGATGAAAATTCCATCATGATATTGCAAGGGCTGAAGGCTTTGGTGCCACCTAAGGCCCTTAACAGAGGTCTATTGAAAAATGAATTTTTAATTATTCTGTGGATCTTTTGGCCATATTTTTATCTCTTTCTCTCTCTTCTGAATTTTTCAAAGGAGGGATTGCACCAGCCAATTCTTTGTACGCAAATATATATCATATCATTCCGCTTCCACTCTTTAATGTGTTGATTTCTAGTTCATAAACTATGATGGTATCATAAAATACTAGAAAAGCAAAGAGCGAGACCATGGCCTTGAATAAAATACTTCAATCCAGTTGTCCTAAGACACCTATAGCCCATAGAGCAATGATTTAAGACACCTATATATAGAGCAATGATGGACATTATTATTTAAAACTATTGAACCATTTACACAAAATACACTTTGATTCATGATCTTGAACAGAAATGTCAATGTCATATTGATTAGTCATCAATGCATGGCTACATAAATGATGTAATGAATGTTGTTTTGGTGACTGTGTTAGTTAATCAGGGTTGGAAACTTGTTAAAATTTCAGCCAGCTCGGACTGCATATTTCTTAGAATACCCAACACAAAACCTTATATTTTGTTTATAAAAGTGCTGTCCAGATAAAAATTGAGCCAGCCCTTCGAAAAGTTAATAGTCTCGGGCTGGCGGACTGGCTATAATTTCGTACTCTGAGTTAATGACTAAATGTTTAAGTTTTATATCGAGGAATTTTGCTGACATGTTCTAAAAATTTTTGCCCCTGTAATTCTTAAGTCAGGAGAAAAATCTTCCAAAGTAAAAAAAAAAAAATAAATATATTAAGGATCCATTTCTATTTACATTGTAACATAAACTTAGTATACATTTAAAAGCTACATATTAATTTTTAATAAGTGGAAACACACAAATTGTTTTTCATGGCCTTATTAAAAGTGGTGATATCCTATCATCGATAGTTATTTAAGTTTCTAAATATACTTCCTCCTTTTTATTACATGTACCTAGACCTTTTAATGTTATTTTTGTGGTTTAAAATAGTTTGTTAATTTGCTAGATCTATAGTTAAAATTAACAATAAGTTGAATAACACAAGTGTCGAAGTGATACTGCATGATAATCTTCAGATAAGAAAATCTGAAAAATACCAAAACATGACAATGTCAGTTTACTTTGAATATGTATCACAATATATATGAATGCTTTTTAATTACTGATATCCTAAGAGAATTTATCGTGTTTTTTAAAGAAATCAATAAAGTAGGCCTATCTAGCCTATGGCCCCATCGGACTTTTCCCAGATTTATTATTGTTCAAGGAGATCTACTTACTTCGTTGATAAAGTGTTGATAGAACCGGTAACCACCATCACTATAGCAAGTATTTTCTGATACGCAGTCCATGCCATTTTGTTTTCAATTTGAACTTCCTTCTTTAAAAATTTCAAAAAGGAAGTTTAAGTCGACACTGTACAATAGTGATACCTAAATGACATGTTTTCAGTACGACCAAAGTGTGATCACATGACGCTTGTGCTTAAGAGTGTTGTCACGTGGTACAATACGTAGATAAATAATCTTAACCACACGACTGATATCGGCTCGTTGGTCTAGGGGTATGATTCTCGCTTAGGGTGCGAGAGGTCCCGGGTTCAAATCCCGGACGAGCCCTACATTTTGTTAATTTTTTTAAAAAGTTATTAATCTGTTTATTATCTTCTTTAGTTATTATGGATTGTTTTGAATTAATTTTTTATTTTTGAATTTTACATTAAATGAAAAAACTCTAACCTTTGTTTTTAATTGGATGTCATATTCTTCACAGACTGAGGAATTTTAGTACTGTCTAGCTTTTGATTATATTACAAGTAAGTAATGGATATTGTAAACTAGATGCCATCATTGATTGTATATCCTTCATAGACTCTCGAATTTAATAAAATTGTTAAAATATTTACACAAATTTTAATATCATAATTTTTACAAAACTCCATAACTTATGCAATTATTTTCAAATTACTTTTAATTTCCAACATTTTACATATTCAGATGTATCAGATACACATCTTTGATTACATGGAATTGCCTTTTATGCCACACTTTTGACATCCACATTCCTTCTAGTGTATTGGGCCTCAGTGGCCCAGTGCTCTAAAGTGAGCTCTTAGGGATCAATTTAAAATGCCTCATACCCCCTATGTTTGAATTTCACTCGGGCAGATCCTAGTGTTAGAAAGATGTCAGATCAATTGCCAAAGGTCAGTGTTTTTTTCCAGGCACTCTGGTTTTCTAAACCAGTCGAAATTTGACTGTCTCAATGTAAATGAAAAATATCTGACGGAAGCATAAAGCACCATTAATCCACTTCCTCTGGTATATTTCATAGCTCACAAAGATGCATGAAATTGCAAGTTGCAAAAGCAAGAGTCTCATGATAAAAAATTATTGCTTTAAAATCCATTGCAATTGTAAAGCTAGACATTTAATCCTTTCACACTGCATATAATACAAGGAACTAACAGAAAAGATGTTTTTGCTGGCTATGAAATGCCATCATGAGACCAGGCTCATGATTATGTATACATCAAGCCGCACATTTTTTTTTATACAATCCATTTTCTGTAACACACTATCAAAATGCTAAGATAAATTGGAAATTTCATTGAAAATAAAATAGTTACGATTATTTACTCAGTAAAGCAAGCGAGGTAGTATAATTTTTACATAGCATCAATATGTTTCTACAAGCTGGTGCACAACTTTTATCTAATGATTCTAAATACAAAATTTTGTGTAAAATTTCATGTATTGTCTTATGTCCAGAAACTGATGTAGATTTAGCAGGAAAAGAATTCAAATCCATTTTATGGCACATAAGTATGATTATTGCCTGAGAGATGGCATATACATATATATTACATGTATTAACTAGAGACTGACTAAAAACTGATATTAATGCATGTATATGTACTGAATGTCATAGAGTAAGTGTGATTTTACTAGGCATAGAAATAGGTTTGGATCTACAAGCTAAAGCTGAAGTATATCTGAGTGAGTGTAGTTCAACAGCTATAGTTTAAGTTTAACTGAGTGTGGTTTAACTACCTTTAGTTGAATTAAAGTTTTAGTATGTGTGGTTTTAGTAGCTATGGTTAAAGTTTCACTGTGTAAGTGTGATTTTACCAACTGTAGTTGAAGTTTCACTGAGCGAGTGTGGTTTAACTACCTTTAGTTGAATTAAAGTTTCACTGGGTGTGGTTTTACTACCTTTAGTTGAATTAAAGTTTTAGTATGTGTGGTTTTAGTAGCTATGGTTAAAGTTTCACTGTGTAAGTGTGATTTTACCAGCTGTAGTTGAAGTTTCACTGAGTGTGGTTTAACTACCTTTAGTTGAATTAAAGTTTCAGTGTGTAAGTGTGATTTTACCAGCTGTAATTGAAGTTTCATTAAGTGAGTGTGGTTTAACTACCTTTAGTTGAATTAAAGTTTTAGTATGTGTGGTTTTAGTAGCTATGGTTAAAGTTTCACTGTGTAAGTGTGATTTTACCAGCTGTAGTTGAAGTTTCACTGAGTGTGGTTTAACTACCTTTAGTTGAATTAAAGTTTCAGTGTGTAAGTGTGATTTTACCAGCTGTAGTTGAAGTTTCACTGAGTGTGGTTTAACTACCTTTAGTTGAATTAAAGTTTCAGTGTGTAAGTGTGATTTTACCAGCTGTAGTTGAAGTTTCATTTAGTGAGTGTGGTTTAACTACCTTTAGTTGAATTAAAGTTTCACTGTGTAAGTGTGATTTTACCAGCTGTAGTTGAAGTTTCACTGAGTGTGGTTTAACTACCTTTAGTTGAATTAAAGTTTCAGTGTGTAAGTGTGATTTTACCAGCTGTAGTTGAAGTTTCATTTAGTGAGTGTGGTTTAACTACCTTTAGTTGAATTAAAGTTTCACTGGGTGTGGTTTTAGTAGCTATGGTTAAAGTTTCACTGTGTAAGTGTGATTTTACCAGCTGTAGTTGAAGTTTCACTGAGTGAGTGTGGTTTAACTACCTTTAGTTGAATTAAAGTTTCAGTGTGTAAGTGTGATTTTACCAGCTGTAGTTGAAGTTTTTCATTTAGTGAGTGTGGTTTAACTACCTTTAGTTGAATTAAAGTTTCAGTGTGTAAGTGTGATTTTACCAGCTGTAGTTGAAGTTTCATTTAGTGAGTGTGGTTTAACTACCTTTAGTTGAATTAAAGTTTCACTGTGTAAGTGTGATTTTACCAGCTGTAGTTGAAGTTTCACTGAGTGTGGTTTAACTACCTTTAGTTGAATTAAAGTTTCAGTGTGTAAGTGTGATTTTACCAGCTGTAGTTGAAGTTTCATTTAGTGAGTGTGGTTTAACTACCTTTAGTTGAATTAAAGTTTCACTGGGTGTGGTTTTAGTAGCTATGGTTAAAGTTTCACTGTGTAAGTGTGATTTTACCAGCTGTAGTTGAAGTTTCACTGAGTGAGTGTGGTTTAACTACCTTTAGTTGAATTAAAGTTTTACTGGGTGTAGTTTTAGTAGCTATGGTTAAAGTTTCACTGTGTAAGTGTGATTTTACCAGCTGTAGTTGAAGTTTCACTGAGTGAGTGTGGTTTAACTACCTTAGTTGAATTAAAGTTTCACTGGGTGTGGTTTTAGAAGCAATGGTTAAAGTTTCAGTGTGTAAGTTTGATTTTACCAGCTGTAGTTGAAGTTTCACTTAGTGAGTGTGGTTTAACTACCTTTAGTTGAATTAAAGTTTCACTGGGTGTGGTTTTGGTAGCTATGGTTAAAGTTTCACTGTGTAAGTTTGATTTTACCAGCTGTAGTTGAAGTTTCATTTAGTGAGTGTGGTTTAACTACCTTTAGTTGAATTAAAGTTTCACTAAGTGTGGTTTTACTACCTTTAGTTGAAATAAAGTTTCACTGGGTGTGGTTTTAGTAGCTATGGTTAAAGTTTCAGTGTGTAAGTGTGATTTTACCAGCTGTAGTTGAAGTTTCACTTAGTGAGTGTGGTTTAACTACCTTTAGTTGAATTAAAGTTTTACTGGGTGTGGTTTTGGTAGCTATGGTTAAAGTTTCACTGTGTAAGTTTGATTTTACCAGCTGTAGTTGAAGTTTCACTTAGTGAGTGTGGTTTAACTACCTTTAGTTGAATTAAAGTTTCACTGGGTGTGGTTTTGGTAGCTATGGTTAAAGTTGCACTGTGTAAGTTTGATTTTACCAGCTGTAGTTGAAGTTTCATTTAGTGAGTGTGGTTTAACTACCTTTAGTTGAATTAAAGTTTCACTGAGTGTGGTTTTACTACCTTTAGTTGAATTAAAGTTTCACTGGGTGTGGTTTTAGTAGCTATGGTTAAAGTTTCAGTGTGTAAGTGTGATTTTACCAGCTGTAGTTGAAGTTTCATTTAGTGAGTGTGGTTTAACTACCTTAAGTTGAATTGAAGTTTCACTGGGTGTGGTTTTAGTAGCTATGGTTAAAGTTTCAGTGTGTAAGTGTGATTTTACCAGCTGTAGTTGAAGTTTCACTTAGTGAGTGTGGTTTAACTACCTTTAGTTGAATTAAAGTTTTACTAAGTTAAGTGTGGTTTTAGTAGTGATTGTTGAAGTTTCACTGGGTGTGGTTAAACAGGTAATGTTAAAGTTTAACTGAGTGAGTGAGGTTTAACTCCTTTAGTTGAAGTTTAACTGAGTAAGTGTGGTTTAACTAGCTATGACTGAAGTTTCACAGAATGATTTAGTTTTATACCTTTAGTTGAATTAAAGTTTTTGAAGCTATGGTTGAAGTTTCACTGGATTGGTTTTACTATAGTTGAAGTTTCACTGAATAAGTGTGGTAAAGCTTTTTTCAAGTTGCAGAAATTTATTTCTTTGTAATGCATTTCCATATAAGGAATTTTTAAGAGTTTTAAGTCAAGGGGGATAAATCCTAAGAAAATCCCCATACATAACCCACAATTGAACTTGCAATCATGAGGAAGTCGTGCATTTAATGTGAACACAATTAATTTAATTTCATCTTTCATCCTCTAAATACAACTGTTTTTAGAAAGATGACAGACTGTCAAGCAGACAACTCCATAACATAACAAATATGTCTATTTTTTCAAATGGCATAAAAAACAATAACAGAAAACAAGTAGTGAGTGCAAGTAATATTTATTAAATACAAAGAAAGATCGTTTTACAAACCACAATACTGTATTATTTTATAATACCAGCAGTTATGACAAGATTTTGTCTACATTCATTCACAGTTTTAAATGTAATGCTTTTTGCACCACGGGTTTTGTTACACCAATTTTACAATATAAATAATAATAAACAAATTTAAAAAAAAAAAAAAATCAAAAAAAATTTGAATTACATGTACAGTATCATGTTTAGTTTTTATTCTTTTGAGATTGTAGTTTGTAAGTACAAGACCATGCCATTGGGTGATGAAAAAATGTGAATATTTATATCAAGTCAACTGCAGCTAATGGAATGATTGGTGATAAGTACAAAAGGAGAACACTGGTGCAAGACCTATCTTTCTGCAGATCCATCCACTGCCATTCTTAATGGTGGCATTTACATAACAATATCCAGACAAAATCATTTACCAGATGTTTCCAAGGTAACTACAGTTCAGCAGAAAAAATATCCGATACAAAATGGGCCAAATGTTCTCCATCATTCACACGATACAATTGTTTGAGATATCATCATGGAAGGGCTGACATCATGGATTGACAAAAGGACGGAAAATACCCCACCATAATACATCCCAGGATAAAATATATAAACAAATCAGATACCACACGGAATCTCTAAATCTAAAATGTTACAGATCACAAAATAATCTGAAATATTGGTTTTTCTACGCCTTTTATCCCCTTACACCAAATGATATAATCTATTAATATAGTTTAGACATAGTAAGACAATAAAAAACTGTTATCAATGGATTTCTTGTTGAATTCTGGAATGTAGCATTATCGGAGTATGGAATGTATAAATTGAAATTAATTATTAAGTAACACAAACTTAACTCAAATTTTCAATTATACTCAAAATTCTAAAATGTTTAAAAAAAATCACAATATAAACACTGATGAAATGGTACATTTTAGGCCTTCAAGCTAACATCTTGTAAGATACAGGTACTTTCATAAAGAAAAAAAAAATTGCGAGTTCTTTCCTACTTTGAACTGGACTCTGATTGTAATAAACTTGACAAGTATCCAAAGTAAACCAATCTGAATATTACCAGATTTGCCCATATACAAAATGATAGATGAAAAAACTCCAAAGACAAGGAAAAACTGAACTCGTTTAAAATGGCATGGTCTTGAGGACTACATTTGCACCCATATTGGCACACAAACAAACATAAACTTGTGTCTATATACATGTAAATAATTAAATCATATAAAATTATGATTGAAATGAAAATCAGTTATATATATTTATATATAAATAAATATCTTAAATTTTTAATTTGTCTATTACCACAAATCAGGTATTTTTTTTTTCAAAATATAACTCAAATTTATATGGCAAATACACTAACAAAAAAAAAAAAAAAAAAAATTGTATATAAATAAATTCATAACCGTTGTTGTTTAAAATGGTCAGATGTTGCTAGGGTAAGAAACAATTTCATCTTCTTAAAATATACTGTTGTGGAAAAAAGGTTAAAGGGCTAATGAGAAATATTCTGAAAAAACTGTTTAAAAATGCAAGAATTTTGTTTTTCTGATCATATGCCTAATTTAAAGTTTCTTTTTGGTTAGAAATTTTGTGGTGCAATTACATGGCTGTATGTCAGTAGTGACTTTAGTAGTACCACCATGATATGGGTGTTCTGTTGTTTAAAAGAAAAAAAAAGAACAATTATGTAAATAAAATATGGGTCAAATTTTACATTTCATAAAAAAATGCCTTAATCGAAAACTTGAAATACATATGTAAACAAGTAAAATTAAAAGATTAAAAAAAAACACACACAACATTAGTACAGATAATTTGAAACCAGCTCGATATACAAATTTTGATTTTTAATAATAACAATATCAATAAAAGGCGTGAAAATGTGTGTCTGTTGTGTTAAGTATTTTTCAATGATATATTATGATCTGTACCATAAAAACGATTTTTTCTAGAGATCAAGTGCACTAGTTAAATACTTCATCCAAAGTTAGAACAATTTTTCGTCTTATACATGTACCTTGTATTTAGCGTTCTTATGTATTTTAGTTTAAGAATATGAATTCCCTTCTTTGAAATTTCTGATTAAGAAATATCTTATGGTATTTCAAATAAAATAGTTTGTTTCAAATGAGACACGGTAGTAGTACAGTATTTATTATTAATTGTATATGGAAAACTCTCATAAAAAAAAATAATTGAGCTTATTTTTAATTTTTCTTAAATATATACATTATATTGAAGACTGAGCAGCTAAATTCATCAAAATTTCTATACACTATATCATATCTCTAAGTTTTAACCAATGTTTACCAATATTATTTACTACATTTTGATGGGCTTACTGTTTCCCCTACATAAACACTAAAAATTCTGCTTTTAAACTGAATGAACGGATAATTTACGGTAGTCACAACTGATATCCTATCTAGTATGCATGTTTGGAAATTAGGAGTATGTGCAAGCTGCATAAAGAAACAAATTTCTTAAAAATTCAAACACCAATTTCTTATCAAAATTTAACTTCTAAATTAAATATCTTTGGTTTTTCTAATTCCAAATAATTTAAACACCCTTAATTTTTACAAAATTCAATCCAATAGGTTCTTGGAATATTATGCACTTTGTACCATGCACAAAAATATTACACTGATAATACATGTACCACAAAGTTTCTTATCATTTGGGACACTTGTGACCCTGAAACCCAATTACCATGCTACGATTTCTTTCTATTTCTGCTATGCACTGTAATCTATCTTGTGATATTAACATGCTTTTTATAACAGCAAAATAAAGTTGATGAAACATGTGATAGCCATAACACAAGATATCACTGTACCAGTATATAAACGTATTTAAAACTATGAAATAGTCAAAAAAATATTTTCCCATCAAGTGCCTCAGCTGCATGATAATGAATACATCTCCTTTGAGTTACTAATATTTCCAGATATAAAAAATGTAATAAAGGAGTTTCATCAAAACCATCTTTTTTTTTTTTTTCAGAATTAATGTTAACTCATTGTATTTCTGCAACATTTACAGGATAAAATTTCAGAACTGTTTCTTGTAGAAAAAAAAAAATATCGATAAATCTATAAAACAATCATCTCTCATACTTTACTCTCAATCTGGGTAAATCTGAAACAAGAAATAAAAATTATGTTAGAACAAGAATGACATTTACTTTTAATGTTTTTTTTTTTTTTTTTTTTTTCTCTCTCTTTTTTTCTTTTTTGGAATGTGTCTGGTAAAATGTATAACGTAAAATTTCAGAACTCAACATAAATAAATTTTCTAATTACCATAATCATAAATTACACTTGTTCTTCTCTTTATGAATATTCATGGACAGAAAGTAATGAAATCAAATTATTTTTTTAATAATACATGTACAATTATTAAAAATTTGTCTATGTAAATCTATGTAAAGGAATTTGGATGTAAACAAATTCATACATGTATGTAATTGAAATGTTAAATTTATTTTTATTTTTTATCGATCAATGCACTCTTTTCATTTATTGATATCATTACTTTATCAGGTTTGAAAGATCTACTGATCTTCGGGCTAACACAGCAAGAGTTTGCATATAATCTTAAGATCTCATTTTTCTGCAAATAATAAATTTTCTGCATGTTGCCAATTAGTTTAAAAGTTTAAAAACCATTTAAAAACCAAACCCAAAGTAAAAACTTAAAACATGCCCACCTGTTATTTCAATTACAGTATATCCTTCAAAGACAAATCTTGAGTAAATAAGAAACCTGGCTATTATAAAATATGTAATTTTTTTTTTTTTTTTTTTTTTTTGAGAATGTTCTATTGATATTGTTTGTAAAATTAACCACTATATCTGATCGGAGAACTTAATCAGCTTGTTGGTGATTTACTAGGTCTGGACCAGAGGATTTTGTTTTTTGAACAAAAGTATCTGATTTTCAAAGCCTTCATAATTTTATTGTTTTTGTTACAACTTTTGTTACCTACAATTATTTCAGTCTCTATCTCTGTAGCGATGCTTATCACGAGAAGGCGGTAATGCGAGTGGTTCTTGGCGTGATCTATCCCTTCGCCTCTCATAATCCAAACCTCTAGCTGCCTGTCTTTGCTGTCTGGTTTTTTCCTGCCATTCTCTGTGGAACGAGGGTGCTTCATCTAAAATTAATAATGAACAAGTTGAAAGGAGATATAGAATGGAGAGAGCAATATATGAACATTATTGGTAGCAACACCTGCTAATTCCTTTCAGTCACACTGCCGCTGGATCATGTTCACTGAATTTAAACAGAGGTAATGAAATTCATAAGTAAAAACCATAAACAGTATACAAATCAAATTGCAGCAATTTTATCGATAGGCATCTTTATTCTAAAAAAAAGTTGGTTGTTGGAATCATGAGCACTTCCTTATTTAACAATCAATCATAGAGGCTCTGTTGGTTAAGTGTCTGATAGTTACCTTATTTGATCCAAATATACTGTAGAATCATTAATATTCGAGGGGCTAAAATTTCGTGGTTTTTCTAATTAGAAAAAATTTCGTTGCGATAAAATTTCATGGAATTTAGTTTTGTGAAAAAAAAATCTGAATAGAGCCTCCTTGATTGGACATTTAAACATACTAGTATACCTGTGTAATCAATACACGTGACCGATTAAACTGGCCAAACTATACCCAAAGAGCGTGACGGTGGACTGAGTATTAATTCATAAATCATTTTAGTAGCAAAATGTCAAACTTTATGTTGAAATGGTTAAATTCTCCAAAGATAAAAGAACCATATTCACCCAGTTTGTCATTCTAAATTTAATTTCCCGTCTGAGTGGAATATTACGCATTCTGAAAACCACTGGTCTACCTCCGAGACTATGATGGAATACACCAAAACTGTGCTAGTTCCGTATTGTAATGAAGTGCAAAAGGACATTAAACGTAAACGATTGTACGCCCTTGCAATTTTTGATGTTTTCCATGCACATCAAAATGAGGATTTCTTGTCTTATCTGCACAAGAATCGCATTTGGACATTTTTTGTGCCAGCTAGCACAACTGAGGAATTACAGCCATGTGATTGTTCTGTAAATGGAAAATTTAAATCGAAACTGAAACAGAAGTTTGTCGAATGGTATGCTGAACAAGTATTACCAATCAACTAAAAAGGGTGTTAGAATTGAAAATGTGACTGTTGATTTAAAAACTAGCAATGTGAAACCAATACACGCGAATTGGTTATTATCTGTGTTTGATGAAATTAGTAAAGACAAACACTGTGTGATTGAAGGATTTAAGCTTGCAGATATATCAGAGGTGTTATCGGACAGGTAAAAAATTGATATCATAACAGTGACATGCTGACGTTATGGATTAACTTGTAATTGTTGATACAACTTAGTTTTAAACTTTGGTGTACAAAGATTTTAATATGTGTGTTTATATATGTGCGTTTATAATCACATTTTAATTAAATAATATGTTTAATGACTGAAATAAATATGCATTACACATGAAGGTATTGTGATTTTTATCCGGCAATGGCTAGTAATGTACATACTATTAAGTATTATTGGATCATCGACTGTTTCTTTCCAAATTGGTAAGTAAAAAATTTCATTGACATTAAATTTCATGGTAATTACTTACCCAAGAAAATAGCGAAATTTAATGCTCCACGAATATTTGTGATTTTACAGTACAAGAATCGCTAAATTCTGAATAAAACCCCTATTTATCACACTAAAATAATAAAAAATTACCAAGAGAAATAAATTTTTACGTATATTCATTACTCCTTCAGTGACCAAGAAGGCCGAGTGCTTAAGGCATTAAGATTTCAAACACAAGACGTCTTATTGCTGTGTATACAACCTTGTTCGACAACGAGAAAGAAAGGCATTTCCTTGCCACTGGCCCTTTCTGGTTGACTCTTTACCAGTGGTCTATGATGTTTATCTGCTACATTGCTTACAAGTACACTAGCACTCTTAGAATTGCGATTAGTTTGCACTGATACAGTGCATATCAGAAACACTTGCACACTAAAGCACCACATTAATTTTTGTTGAGATTAATACTTGAGAAAAATCAAAATAGTCTTGTCACAATTAGTGGAAAAATTGTTGACGTGACGTAAAACAACATTCAACCAACCAACCAACCAACAGTACACCTCATGAAATGTTTTTATTAACACAAAGCAATTTAGACATGATTTTGACAAGCCATTTCTTATTCAGTTTTGGGGGACTTAGTGGCCAAGTGGTCTAAAGCGTGCACTTAGGGATCATAGATGAGATCGAATTCCACTTGGGGCATATCTTAGTGTGAGAAAGTTTGTCGAAGGTTGGTGGTTTACTCTGTGCACACTGGTTTCCTCCAACATCCCAGAACTGATTGCCTCGAAATAAGTGAAAGAATCTTGACTCGGGCGTAAGACACCACTACTCCACTCCACTCTTATTCAATTTTTCATTTTTCAAGAATTTATATCATACATACCTTCATCCAGATTTATAAAATCTTGTTTTTCATCATGTTCACTGGTTTTTCTATTTCTTGATTTCTCTATAACATGACCCCTATCATGTATATGATGACCAACAGCCATTTTCTCCACTCCAGATTCTGAATCTTTTACCGCTTTTCTGGTTTCTTTTACCTGGAGTTAAAAAAAGAAATATTTTACATTCAAAATCAAATGTTAATTGTGAGTTGAGTTGAGAAATGGTGTTTAAAGTCCCAGTCAAGAATATTTCACTTATATCGAGACGTTGTAGACTATATAGGCAAAAGTGCAGACATTTTGCCTGTGTATTGCGTTGATGGCATTAGGCAGCAGGGTTTGTTATTGTGCCACGCCTACCATGACACGGGACCCTCCTTTATTTTAAGTTCCCATCCCAAAGAACTATGACTTTCATTTCGTAATGCCGAGTGCTTGGCGAAAGAACAGTCAATACCCACTTTATGTCTTGGGTCAGACCTGGTTGGGAATCGAATCCACTACCTCCCACTTATAAAGCGAACACTCTACCAACAGAGCTACCACAATTATTAATTGTGATATAAAGACACTAACAAATCCATAACATTCAGTGGTGAGATGTGCTGTAGTAAAACAAGATACTCCAAAGACCTTACAAGCTTTCTTGCACATATATAGCTTAAAACAACACAATTTCTATTAAAATCCTTGTAGATGCAAACTCTAGCATTCATGCTAATAATTGTGTCAACCCTAACACAAACCCTAGCACTCATGTTTGGAAAGGTAAATGCCAACCCTAACACTCCCACTTGGAATTTATAAAACCATGCATCACAAGAGAAACAATCAACTTGCCTTGATCATCATTGCCGTTATCATTCAGTATTTTTTTTTTCTTTTAAAAAAAGTCAAATCTTTCTCTTATAGCAATGTAAAGATTTATAAATTCATATTTAACTTTAATTTCTACAAAAAAGAAACAAACATTGGACAAAAGAAATATTTAAAGTATTTTTATTTTTGAAATCATTACACTTTACAGATAGGCTCTATTGTGATACAACAATGGTTTACTTTACAGATTGATATTGTACAGATTATAGGTACAGTGTGGCAGCCATAATAAAGATGTATTTCTGATATACGTCTTAAAATGACAAAGATTGTAACGTTTCTCATCCCCTGGGTTCGAATCCTGCTCAGGACAAATCCTAGTGTGAAAAAGTTTGTCAGTTTGCTTGTTGTAGGTCTGTGGTTTTCTCCAGGCACTCCTGTTTCCTCTACTATTCGAGAACTGACCGCCTCAAATTAAGTGAAAGAATCTTGAATGGGGCATAAAACACCATTACTCTACTCCACTCAAATGACAATAACTAGCTGCTTCACATTCTATACGTATACTAACAACTGAGAAAAAAAAAAAAAATCACAAAGGGAGATGATATATGGTATACATACTCCTCCAGGTCCTCTTCGTGTAGAAGATGTGGCTTGATATACTTTTGGTTCTCCTTGACCAGTGTTCGTATAGGAATAAAAACTTGATTGTGAAAAACTATGACTATTTGGGTCATTACTTGCTCTTTCCTAAAATTATGAAATAAATAATATGGCATCTAATTAAAATAAAATGACACTGCCATGCTGTGGAGAAATAAATCTGTTTGCATGTTAATTCTCAGTGTTATATCACTTAAAAAAAATTGTGCAAAGTTTAAAAACAGTTGTTTAATCTTGTCTCTAGATATCATCTGGAAACCATCAGAATACAGACAGTGATAGACAGAAGAAATCAAGATAATAATTAGTCAAATTGCTAAAGTGCATGATTGTAGATTATAATTACAGATTCTTAGACTGGCAATGCTGGAGGTACATTCTTTTCCAAATGTATCAAGTTTTCAACTGCATAAGATATACAGTACCTGATTTTAAGTTTCAATCTGAACAACACCTTTTAATGTTAGCTATTTATATAGCTTTTGTATGAAAAGAAGATCAAGAAAAATCTGAAAATTTCAGCCTTTAACAGGGTAAATCTTACAAGATGCTTGCCATATGCTAATGGCATATCAAAAACCTAAGTGTTTCAAACATACCTTTTTTTTATAACCTGTAATGGCAATTTATAGGTCGGATACAATTTTTTATCTATAACAACTAAGGACCTTTCACATTAAATTTCATTTGAACTGGCCAAGAAGATTAAAGTTTTATGGACTTACACATGCACACTTTACCATGCCATAAGCTCACCCTGGCTCTGCCACACAAGCTAATAAATCACCCATCAGTGATGTACATGTCTAAATGCAACTACAGCATAAGCCAGTTTCTTTTTCATGTATTACATCATTCAAACACTTTCAAGTCAGTTTGTTTTTTATGTAGTGCATCACTCATACACTTTTAAGTAATAACAAATTATATGAACAAATTATCGGTTTATATCAACATAAAAAACCGATTTCCTTATAAAAACACATTACACCTCCATACTTACAAATGATCTTTGCATCTCTCCCATCATCCTGTCCATGTTACCAAACATACTAGGAAATCCTCCCATACCACCCATAAGGTCTCCAAAAGGATCCTGTCTGCGTCTCTGAACTGCTCCTTGATTGTCGGACCTTCTTGGTGGTTCTAACATTCTATTAGGCATCCCCATTCCAAGACCACCAAATGGGTTTTGAAACATACTTTGCATTTGCCTCATATGCTGAGTATGCATTCTATAAAAAAAGAATTATATTTAAATTAAATATGATATGGCTTATCTATAAATTTTGCACATTTTAACTAGTGATGTCTCGATTATTGCCAAAAATAGATTGTCGGTCGTTAAGATAAATAATTGATCATCGCCCACATCAGCGAATAGTTTCCAGATTGTAGTAAAGTCTGTTTCCTTTCCGGTTCTTGCTACTAAAAACAACAATGGCAGATGAGGATTGGATAATATATTGTATCCAGACACTTTTTACATCAATGCGATGCTTTGGCCACTTTCAGTCTATCAGGGCAAAGAGCTATCTGGCCTTTAACTTACAATCACAAAACAAGAACACTTGGCTTTTACAATAAAAGTATTTATATTCAGCCTTATTTGTTTCTGAATACTGATGTACAGTTACTAAGTGATTCCGATTATTATCAATTAATTGATTGATTATGCCTCTCTGATTATTGATCATAATTTTTTGTCCGATTGGACATCACTTATTTTAACTCCTGCTGGGGCCTCAGTGGCTAAGTGGTCTAAAAACTGTGCTTACTAATCACAGTGCCTCTCATCTAGATTCGAATCCTACTCTGGCAGATCCTGAAGTTTGGTGGTTTTCTCCAGGCATCCAGTTTCCTCCACCATTTCAGTACTGACCATTTTTGTATGTCAAAGAATCTCAACTGGGGTGTAAAACACCACCAACTCCACTCAATTCCACTTGTGTACAAGTAATCAGAGTTAATACATAAAATAATAAGTTCCAGCACACAGAATAAAATGTTTAGGACATCTATTCCATCTTCAAAATTAGCCCAAAATTTGAATATTTGTCCATAATAGATCCTTATGAAACCACTGGATACACTTAGCAGTCAGACTAGAGATTAAATTTAAAAGAAATCTCTTTTTTCAGTCATTTTCAAGTCAATCATTTGAAACAGAAGACAATCCTATAACTAGGATATTTATTCTGGTTCTCATTCAAAGTCAGTAATTTTATATTCAGTGATCTCAATTTTTTTTCCCTTTTTTGCCTCATTTTGTTTGGTTGTTTCTATCAATTACTATGACTTGAAATTAGCTACTGACTGTTCTTCCACCAAAAACTTAATATTAAGATTGAAAGTCACAGGTCCTCTGAAAGAGACAGGCCTGACTGATAAGGAACCATCATTGCACACTGTCCCAAGTGAACCTAAATGTCAAACTTTTTGCAACTACATCAGTAACTGATGTATCTCAAAATAAATGAAACATTCTTGACTGGGAAATAAAACCCCATTGATCAACTTTTATTACATTGCTTGTTGTCATATACATGCTTTTCAGTTAACAATTCCTTTCTTCTTTTTGAGTTTTTAGTCTTTTTTAACCAATTGTTCAAACTCAATATTATTGAGTTACAGTTAAACAAAAATAACAGCTTTTTTATAAAAAAAATTCAGTGCCCCGACCATGTAACCTTTTATGAACCTCATGTGCACTGTGGAAGTACCAAAAACTAAACTGCTCATTATGTATACAAGAGCTGAAAATTTAATCAGCAACTGAGTCGAGTCCCAAGCCAAGAGCTTTTTGAAAAAGTCAATAAACTTTTTTTTTCACTTTTAATCCCTGCATCAGTGGCAACTATTACAGCCTATAAAGTGTAAAAGAATATTACAACAATATTGCCATAGTAAATATGTTGCATGTATTCATGTTTGGAATTTTCTGGAAAGATCTCCTACCATCAACATGTTTATTTCTATCTTTGCACTAAATTTATATAAATTTTGGCCAAATGTTATTTTTAGCCATCTAAAGACAACAATACAAATTTTGAAAAAGTTCATTACACTTGAGAATTTATGTGGCAGACATTATGTAAGACTATTGTCATATTGACAGTACTTATTTCCTATCACATTGGAAATCAATTCAATATTGCTCATCTTTGTAGTAATCTATCATTTTACGGCACTAGAAATTATAATAAGTTGACAGACTGGTGTATCTTGATACCTCTACAATATATATTAAAACCCTGTCTCAAACCATAACATGAATCAACAGAAAATTTGTTTTACTATGGCATACTCTCAATCCTCTTTATAAACCCACATATTGAGTGTTGAATGAAAGTGCGAAAGCTGTCCCTTTTGTAAAACTTTGGAAAGAGTATTGTAATAAATCAACATCCTGACAAGCTCACTCGATTTTGGAGTTGTGATGACTGATTACGGAACCATGTCACTTCACAGTTAAATAAACTTGTGAACATCATTAACATTAGTCAGTGAAATCTTGTAACAAATTTCGGACAATTCCTCTGGTTATGATACTTATGTCCTGTCTTAGTGAACCATAGCTTACAATTTAATAATTAATACTACAAATATTCCGATAACAGATCCCCCCCTCGAAGATCTTCAAAATGATTTTAGAATTTTCAGAATGACATGTTATTTTCATTGTTAACAGTTCAATTCTGTATTAACTTACGCAAAAAATGGATCATCTTCCATTTCTCTAAACAAGGATCCACCTAACATTGTTGGGAAAATAAAAACAGTTTCGTTTAGAATAATCTGGAAATCTCCTTGTGTTGTGTTGTGTCAAAGTAACATACGGGTATTTCCACCGATAAATACTAGGGGAGGTAATTGGTGATCACTTAAAATTATTACTTCCCTTTTGCTGTGACCTGCCATAGTAATATATATATAGTATAAACTGCGGTTATTCGAACTTCTATTATTCGAATACCTTAGGTTATTCGAAGTTCTCTGTGGGTCCCGGCCGCCCTGCACTATAACTTCTTATTAAAAAACTTCGCTTATTCGAACTTCGTAATTCGAATACCCGCGATTATTCGAACCTAATTTGAGTCCTAAGGTTTTTTTGTTTTTTTTGACACTCAGTTTACAATATGTAACAATGTCTTTAAATCTTAATGATAGATGTTTTATGTGAGTAATGATTGATTAGATCTAGTAGGAGTAGTGTGTGCAAATAGAGATGATCAAATGGTAAGATGAGTTGAATAGACATTTATTACTTCATCATCGTGTCATTCTTTATATCTTTTCTTTTCTTTTTTTTTTATTTTTTTTTATTTATTTTATTAATATAATTTTATTATATAGTACTTACATGAAATGATAATGATGTGATTGTGCTGTTAGATGAAACGATTGATTGGTGTCTACAATATAACATATTAATGACTTTTACATAATATATAAAATTACAACAGATTTTTTCTAGATAGGTATTGAAATTTATTGAATAGCAACTGATCATTGAAGTCTTCTTGATGTCTTATTTTAATAACAGTATCAATATAAGCAGCTGTATATGTTAGTAATATTGGAGAAAACTGATTTTCTATGTTAAATTTTGTATAAACGAAGTCCATATATTCTGTATTATGACTAATACATTTACTAACAAAGATTCTGAAATTTAGCAAGAAACGACATTCATAAAATAAATGGTCAAAACTTTCAATATTTCTATGACAAAAATTACAGTTATAATTATCAAGTAATACATTTCTATTATATAAAAATTCCTTGGTAATAGTTTTTCGATTTAAATATAAATAGAGAGTAACTTTTTGAAATGTATTTAAGGATTTACAATTTTTAATGTTAATATAGCAGGAATGAATATCCACTGTAGGATATAAGGATTGTATTTTGGGTTTAAAATTATTTTGATACAATAACAAATTATTTAATTGTTTAATGTTATTTTATACCAATCTATATTCATTTTATTTTCTATCTTGTGATATATAATTTTAAATTTGTAGTAAGTATTTGGTAGGTTTATTGTATGTACAAATTTGTTTTTCGCAAAATCCGGTGTTATATCTTTTATTATAAGCCCAATCCAATATATTGCTAATGATATCCAAGGAAGTGTCTTATTGTTTAGAACAGAATTAATTCTATGTATTAACATGGCATTTAGTTTAGTTTTAAAGTCAGGAAAGTTTAACCCGCCATCTTCATATCTAAAATTTATAGTATTACGTGATATAAGCTCAAATTTGTTATTCCATAAGTAAATATATATAATTTTATTAATGTCTTTTATAATATGTTCAGTAGGGTAGCACACCCTAGCCACATACCATAGTTGACTGAGTAGAAATGTATTAATTACTTGAATTTTAGATTTATACGATATAGTTCTATTTTTCCAGGTTTTTACAGTATTAGCGAGCTTAGCTTGTAACCGTCGGGTTTCCAGTTTTTAGCAACTTGATCTTTACCAAACCATATACCTAATATTTTAATTTGGTCTTTAATTAAAGGTTTATTGAGATTATCTTGAGTTGGTGTGTCATTAATAAGTAGAATATCTGTTTTTTCCTTATTTATTTTAGAACCTGATGCCGCTCAAAATTTTTTGAATTCATTAATATAGTGTTCAAAATCATTAAGCGAGGTAAAGTTCTGAACGATGATCCGTCAAGATGGCGGATGTGTTAAGTTGGTTGTTCTACACCTCAGTCATTTTGAGCCATATCTGGTAGATATCTGCCATATCAGTAGCAGTTGGTTCTTGTGCTGCTTTCAAATTCAGCATAGAAGTTTATTTGTTGTTTAGTTTTGAACTCAATAAGTGTAAAACAGAATACGGATTGCCACCTTGGAATCTGTGTGAATGTAAACAAAACCTATGGAATTATAATTATTATTATTTGGTTTTGGATAGAAACAGCAGTGATTAAAAGCGAGTCTTTGAATTTATATTCTACATATACTTTAATATACTTTAAAATACTTTGCATCTTTTAAGTAAAAGAACTAAGTCTGATACAATCCATTTGTTTACAAACAAATATTTACCTATTCAAACCCATATAAATTCATTAACCGTTACAAGTCCAAATGATAAGTGCTCACTGCTTAAAGACACTGTAGATTAATCGAGGCTGTTTATGAGTGGGTAACAACTACAGTCCATTGTGGTATACTGTTGAAAATAACTTGAGGCTCTACATGGATAGGAATCATGGAGTTGGATATGAAAAACTCCGACAACGATTTTATTCCGCCGTCATTTACAAAAGAATGTGAATTTTTAACCTCAATAAAATGGACGGATATGATAAAAGTCAGGATCGAACTTTTTTTACCGACATACGATAGCTCACATTGTACACCGGAAGACAACCGTTTCCAATCCTTAATTGCTTCACTGGATGAACAGTTAATGTACCTGCCAAAGGATAAATATGTAGACAAACTTATACAGATTACTAATAACTCTGAGGAGGCAATTACGTTTTACAGACGGGTACTTCTGATTCGAGCTCGATCTATAGAAAGTTGTCCACAAGGCAAATTTGTCGACAGAAGAAGAACGTCAAACAGCTCGTGCGAACAAAAATACGCAAATGACTGCTTCGTACTTAACCAGTTTTTAAATGGAGAACGTTGTATGGAGATAAAAAGTATCTTCAATAGCTACAAAAGTAACGTAAAAGTAAAACTGACTCACCTGCAAGAAGTCAATCACATGCACAAACCCCCGAAAGTTCAAAGAAAGTTCCAAAAGGAGTAGGCAATAATCTGCTTAGTTCCGAAATAAATTCATTGCGCGAATAAATTGCTAAGCTAGCTTTAGATTTTCAAAACCACAAAGAAGACATGTGTAATAATGTAATAACTATAAAGGAAAAATGCAAAGTTTTGAAAACCTCTGTAAAGAACATCAATGATGATATCATAAACTGCAATTCCAGGTTAGATGAAATTTTTAAGTGCGATCTGGTAGGATCTAAACCATTGCAGTTAATGTCGGATAGTTTAGGATTTGTTGGCAATAAGGTAGTAGCTTTGGAAAAAAGTAGGAGAAGTGTCACCGAGAAATTGGAAACTATAAGTATTTCTAGCAGGGATAGTGAGTTACGCATCGAAAGACTTGAAGATCGAAATAACTGTTTGAAGAATGAGAATAAACCAGATCTTCAAGAATTAAAAGCGAGGTTAACGCATGTTGAATCAGTAGTCACACAATTGCCAAACAAGGACCTGGATAACGTCAAAAGTACCGTTAAGAAACTAGAAAACCGCATTAAGTCTATAGATGATACGTTTTGCGACAAATTGAAGAATACGCTTGAAAGTTTTGCTAGAACTATGTATGAAGATGTAAACGATTTACGATATGATGTTGATACTTTAATAAAGAAAAGTTCTGAAGCTAAACCGACAAGGAAGGTTGAAGACAGATCACCAAGAAAAGTAGCTGATGAAGTAATCGCAACTGCAAAAACAATCTATTCATCTGATTTGAATTCAATGCAATCGTTATCTGCGCGTCCTAAGTGCAATGATCAAAAGTCAAACACTTTTACAAATGACACTAACAGAGATGGAAAATGTTTAGAACCGACCGACGTCTCCAGTAAAATATCAGAACCACAATCAACGCCAATCCGTATCACCGAGGCGGAAAATGAATATGACTACAATGACACTTCTGCAAATATTGCAAGTGGTTTTCACGCTGTTTATTCGTCACGTCAGCGGGTTAAACGATGTTTCCTTGGTCGTATATCAGAACAAGTAACTGTAAATGACATCAAAAAATACCCAGAAGAAAGAAATGTCCATTGCACGTTTGTTCGTCTAATGAAAAGTCGGTGTCAAAACACAGTCTCTGCTCGTGTTAATATAGTATCACAGAATTGTAAGATTGTAGAACAAAGGAATTTCTGGCCTAAAGGTATTAGTTTTCGACCGTGGCTCTCGAAAAACTCTTATAATGGAGTGGATTAAGTCAGATTTTAAAGGCCTATTCAGTTCATTTATTTGCATTATGGTTAGTGTTCTTAATATACTGACATCGAATGTTACGGGGATAATGTCCAGTTCATTATACTTGGCAAAACCTCTAAAAGCAAACGATATTAGCATTTGTGGCATATCGGAACATATGCTGAAACCTGAGACAGTCTGCTTTTTAGAGTCTATCGACATTGATTATAATTGCTTTGCCACTGTCGACTTCAGTTTACATCCCGCTTTCACAAATAGAATAGGTAAAGGAGGTGTTTGTTTATTGTGGCACAAACGTCTAGACAATATTGTTGAACCGTTACAAATTGAACCACCAGACGAACGAATAATAGGAATCAAGGTGACTTTAAATGACAATGAAATATTGTATGTATTTCAGGTTTATTTACCAACAACTCGTTACGCAGTTGAATTATATCAAAATTATATCGACAAACTATGTGAATTATGTTTAACTTATAGCTCGCTTGGAAAAGTTGTAATTATGGATGACTTTAATGGCCATTTTAAGGGAGAAAGGTACTTTGGTGCATTTAATCCACGGGATAGGTTTTTACAACAGCTCATTGACGATTGTGGTATGTTCTGCCTAATAACGACTTGTTTATGTAAGGGAGAGCAGTGGTCATATGAACCTAGTGGCTATGGATCGCCTAGTCTGATCGATCATGTAGTGTTCCCGCACACTGCCGTTGATACCGTGAATGACTGTATCATTTTAAGTGGCAAATATCTTGAAGTTTCAAAACACCGCCCAATCAAATTCTCGTTCATTTTTTCACATATGGACAGCATCAAATATCACATTAAAAACCACACACGTTTTCGTTACAAATGGAAACATGCGAATTTAGACGTTTATCGATATACACTAGATGGTTTACTACTACAAACTCTACCATGTGAGATAAATAACGAAAATTTAGAAACATACTATAACATTATGGTTGACTGTTTTGTAGAATTAGCGTCAAAAAATGTAGAAAAAACTGGATTAAAGCCATTTTTAAAAACTTATTAGAACCAAGAACTCAAAACATTACTCAAGTCCATGCGGCAAGCTAGATCGGTTTGGATATCTGAAGGAAAACCTCGTGGTCTAGAATCCAATTCTTATGTTTTATATAAAACCACAAAACGAGAGTTTCGATGTAAAATGCGGCAACATCACAATGATAACATATTGCAACAGTTCAACAAAATTGATAACGCGGCTGATGTTGACCAGGTTCTTTTTTGGAAATTAGTGAATTCTAAAGGCTTAAGTCAAAATCTGCGGCAGGTGCTGAGATACGATTTGATCAAGAGACATTGCGAGACCCGAAACTTATAGTTGATGGTTTGGGTAAATATTTCCAAAATTTATATTGTGTCCAAGATGACCCTGGCTTTGATGATAATCATCGTCGTAAAATCGAATGTTTGGTGGAGGAGTATAAGAGGAACAACTATTTTAGTGAAAATGAGGACTTGTTGAATGGGCTGTTTTAAATCATACCAAATGGTAAAGCATCAGGACTAGACTCAGTAACATATGAACACATTAAGTTTACAAGTTCTGACACACACAATTGCTTACTCAACTTATACAATGCTTTTGTTAAATATGAAATAATTCCTGATGCGTGTAAAGTAGGATTGATTATCACATTACACAAAGGAGGAAATAAACCCAAGGACAATCCTGATAACTATCGAGCCATCTCACTACAACCAGTCATAGAAAATGTTTTTGAAAAACTTGTGTTAAATCGAATTGAAAACTCTAGTTTGAACGAGAAAATAAATCCTTTACAGAATGGGTTTCAAAAACAAATGAATAGTAATATGGCATCGTTTATTGTCAAAGATGTGTTTCGTATGGAAAGGAACAGAATAGTAAAGTGTTCGCTGCGTTTATGGATGCCGAAAAAGCATTTGATCGAGTATGGCATATAGGTCTTTTCTACAGATAACATGAATTTGGAGTCAAAGGAAAACTGTTTAGAATTATTATTGAACTTTACAGAAACATGTCAGCTAGAGTTCTTCACAAGGGCCTGTTATCGATGGATTTTCAAGTTCAGTGTGGAACAAGACAAGGTGGCATTTTATCGCCGTGGTTTTATCTTGTATATATAAACCCATTGTTAAACTTACTCAGCTCATATAGTGGTGGCTTTTCTATTTTCGATAAAAACTTCAGCTGTCCAACACAAGCTGATGATATTGTTTTGCTTTCTCTTTTGAAACATGGATTAGATGCACTTTTGGAGAAATGCTACGGTTTCAGCCGAAAATGGAGATTCAAATTTAATGCCTCAAAATGTAAGGTAATGGTTTTTAATGAGCGTAAAGTTGACTTTCAGCGACAGGTCAGATTATGGAAATTCGGGAATGAAATCTTATCCGAAGTAGAAGAATATAAGCATGTAGGAATAACACTAAACAAATATGATATTTATAAGATCAAAGTCGACGAAATTTGCCATAAAATTAGAGGAACATTCTTCGGTTTAATGGAATCTGGAATACATGGGGACTTTGTACATCCACTTACAAGTTTAAAGATTTATAACTCTATCATATTACCACGTGCTTTGTTCGGGTCCGAATTATGGTCTTCGATACCAGTTACATCATTTCGTCGTCTGATCACAGTACACCTTTATTGTTTTAAGAGAATACAGAACCTGCATATGCGAACAAGATCAGATATGGTGACAGGACTTCTTGGAACATCTTCAATCGAACATATTGTAGACAAAAACAAGCTATCTTTCTTTGGCTCACTGTGTCGGTTGTCGAACTCTTCAGCGGTAAAACAACTGTTTTATATCCGGTATTTTCAGTTTAGTTTTGGATCAGTGCAATCAAACATTGGATACATGAAAGATATACACCGCGTTCTAGTCAGATATGGTCTGGATCAGTTGATGGATGATTATGTGTTATCAGAGTTTGTTTATCTAAAGTCCAATGGAAGCGACTTTTATCAGAAATTAATATGGACAAACACAATTCTGAGTGGTATAATAGAATCTCAACGTCTGAAGACTTCTCTCGCTTCATCCGTATTCACAATAATAATGTACCAAATGTTTGGTGGAATATAAGCAAAAAGTGTTTGTCTCTTAATTCGGCATGTTTTCTTATGATTAAACTGTGTTGTGTCTTACCCAACAGTAAAATAAAGTGCACACGATGCGAATCAGATGTCATAGATATTGTAAAACATGTGATGTGTGACTGCCATACAACTGTACACATACAAGAAGCATTCTGGGATGATATTATAGATAGGTTTGGTGTCCAACTTTATATTTTTTGGGGAAATTTGGATCAGGACAGTGTTATATCAGTGTTACTTGGTGGAACTCACGCGGGTCTGGAAGATGCCATATTGATCGATGATGATTTGCTGGACTTCAAAATATTTTGTTCCAAATTGATACAGAAGGTGTTTGCTGATCAGCAGTTAAACCCAGTATATTGATTAGTGGAACAGTCGCGTTGTCATTTTAAGGACATTTTTCATACTACTCTAATTTTATGTATATACGTTTGAATTTTTAGCTTTCGTTTGTTAGTTCCTTACCTTTCTATCTTTTCTAACTTATCTCCCTGAGAGGAGGAAATAAAGATATATATAGATAGAGGACATCCCTGTCTTATAGATCTTTTAATATTGATTTTATTTGATAATTTACCATTTATTTGAACTTGGCTAGTAATATCTGTATATAGAATTTTAACCCAGTTTATTATAATGCTAGGGAATTCATATTTGTGTAATAGTTTTACAATGTAATTATGTTCTATTCTATCGAAAGCTTTTTCCTGGTCAAATGAGAAGATGGCACCTTTTAATTTTTTTGTTCCATATAGTCCAATATTGATTGTATATTTAGTAAGTTATTGAGAATAGTTTTGTTTTTTACCTGCCCCTGTTTGATTGATATTAATAAGATTATTTAATTTTTCTGAAATTCTATTTGTCAGTATTTTAGAAATCATCTTATAATCGACGCATAAAAGCGATATCGGACGCCAGGTTTTTAGATCACGGTGGTCGCCTTTGTTTTTGTAACTTAAGTTAATGATAGCATTTTTCATAGTATCTGGAAGGGTTTGTTTAAGATAAATATTATTTATTACTTCAGTTAAATCAGACCCCAATGTATCCCAGAAAGTTTGATAAAATTCTTTTTATAGACCATCTATTCCCGGTGTTTTATTATTTTGGAATTGGTGCAATGCCTTTTCACACTCTTCTTCTGTTATAAAGTAGTCAAGTTCTTCTTTATCTACAGTACCTAGATGATTTAAACTTATATCTTCTAAATATTCATCAATAACATTATCTGGTATATTTTGTGAGCTACATAGATCATTGTAATAAGTAGTGACTAAGTTGATTATATTAAGTTTGTCAGTTATTAAATTACCGTGTTTGTCCTTTAATATTTTAATCGCTTTTTATTAACATTTTTAATTTCTTGGTTTTAAAAGAATTGTATATTATCATAATCTTCTTCTGTGTAATCTAGTCTTGACCTTATTAATATACCTTGTTTAGTTATATTTTCAAAACTAATTATTTTATTTTCCAACATTATTTTATCTTCAATTTTATAGTTAGTTTTTTCCGATTCTTCTAACTGTTTTTATAGATCTAGTCTTACTTTTTCATTACTTTGTTTTGTTTTTATACAATATTAATGTTTAATGGGCCGATAACACTATCGAGTTACGGCCCCTGATCCGCTAGAGGGATACTACTTCCGGGGAGTTCACGGTTGTAAACAACTTGGTTGCTACTACCTTTTATCTTTTAAATGTCTGGTGTTTCAGTTTAAATACATCGATTGTTTTATGTAAAATGGTCATATATATGAACTTTGAAGTTTTTTTTGTTATTAAAAGTATTTTATTTTTATTTTATCTACTTGTCATTTAAATCAAACTGTGTAAAAAACCGATTTTTTGCAATCGGAGTTGATGTCTATGTTGACTTAATTTCGACACTTGGTCAGGTAATAGGGGAGGTCTTGACCTATGGAATTGAACATATATTGCATGCCTAAAACTTTTCATGTATACAAAATTGTCTCTGGGGGAAGTATACAACCATTTATCTTTAATTAACATCAGAAGTCCATGAATTCCTGGACTTCTGTTAACATGTGTATCGACGGGTGAATATACACAGGTATTTGATGATACCTGTGTATATCCACACCTTGACATAGTCTAATATACACACTTATCCCGATTTTCTATACATCAAAGGTTTTTATTTTCCCATAATACCTTGATTTTTTTTGACACGTATATTTGATGGAAGGAAATTGTTTACATTAAACAACCATAGTTGTTATTTAATTTGAGATAATCTGAACACATTTCACAGTTACTAATATAATAGCCAGTTTTAACAAATTTTATTATTACACAAGCCATGTTAAATTATTGTTAATATAAACATTCAAACGTAATTAAAAAACACTAATTATTTATCATTGAATCAGCCAAAATCAATACGAGTCCTTTTCTCTCTATCACTCAAAATCACTACGTTTTTTCTTCTGTTAGTCATAATCTCTACAATCCCTTTTCTCTCTATCATTCATAATTACAACGTATTTTCTCTCTATCACTAATAATTACTGTGTTTTCTCTCTTATCACTCATAATCACTTCAGGTCCTTTTCTCTCTATCCGTCATAATCGCTACGAGCCTTTTCTCTCTATCACTTATAATCACTACGTGCCCTTTTCTCTCTATCACTCATAATTACTACGAGCATTTTCTCTCTATCACTCATAATTTTTTCAAACTTCTTTTTTCTAGTATCACTTATATTCACTATATTCGAATATTTCCCACAGAAAATA
This sequence comes from Tegillarca granosa, assembly GCA_029721355.1. NCBI lineage: Eukaryota > Metazoa > Mollusca > Bivalvia > Arcoida > Arcidae > Tegillarca > Tegillarca granosa. Next base: position 37,110,366 of record CM056597.1, on the reverse strand, counting down.
AGCTTTCATTTTAAATGTCTCTCTCTCTCTCTCTCTCTCTCTCTCTCTCTCAAGAGAGAGAGAGAGAGAGAGAGAGAGAGAGAGAGAGAGAGAGAGAGCAAAACCATTTGCCGATAGTAATAAATTGGCTTGTTTGTAATTTGTTTGCTTCTGTTTGTTTTAGTTGAAACGTTTTCACTACTTTGTTTTTAATACCAATCGTTATGTTTTCTAAAACTGTGATTATAATAATTATTGCATGTCGTTTTAGATATGTCGCTTGTGCTTACAATGGTTTACATAAATTTAAAATAATAATAATAATAATAATAAAACGAAAGATAAATAAACCAAGTCATGGTACAAAAATTAATTGTATGTAGGCTAGTCGTTACTTTTTAATTATATTGAATTAAGTAATATTTTCCTTTATTGGTAAATAAATACTGTGGATCGTGTTAATAAATAGGACACAATTTTTTTTTAAATTTACAATTTTTAACTGTTTTCATGTTTAATATTAAACATTGCATCTCTCTGTGTCATTACAGTACATATCCGTATAGCAAAGCCGTTAAGAGTCATGATTTTCAAGACTAAATCCAAGTCAACCATATATTACTTATATCCAGGTTACGCGTGTATGAGACCGAATACTAAGTTTAATTCACTATTTACAATAAAAATTGCAACATTTGATGATTTTTTTCCCATTTTATTACGGATAAATTCTATGGGCTAACCCGCCCCATTAACTTGAGCACGTGTCCAGATAAGGTTAACATACGCATCGTCAAATCGTATAAAATCGTTATTTAACACTGTAAAATTTCAATAACAACTAAAGATAATTAATTTAAAGTAAAAGATGTATTTATAAAAACAGTCAAGTCTATGTATAACTTTTTATATCAAAGAATCGATGCGTTTAAACTAATACACCGGGTATTTAATAAATACATAATAGTAGCAACCATTTGTTTACAACTGTGAACTCCCCGGAAGTAGTACCCCTCTAGCGGATCAGGGGGCGACAACTCGATAGTGTTTTCGGCCCATTGAGATTTTTTTGATTTGGTTTTTTTTCCCTTTTCCCACCATAATACTGGATCCATGAAATTTAATTTTTTAGTTTGCCATTCTAACCAGTATTCTTTTATAAGTAATTGGTAGTCATTATTTTGTTATATAGAATTATTTATTTTCCAATATCCATTTCCCCAATTATCTGTATCGATAATCAAGTCTGTAATAACAGCTTTATGGTCAGTTATGAGTTATTTGTTTTATTTTCATTAGTTTCGGTTGAGTTATGTAAATTCTATCAAGTCTAGTTTCCGAGTTTATAGATGGCAAATGAGTGAAAATAATATCATTTTTATGCAGAGTTCTAAATATATCAGACAAATTTAAGTATTATTTAATCTTGCCTAATATTGTTATAGAATTTTTGTTGTAATTAATAATACCAGATTTTACATCTAATTTATCTTCCACCATATTAAAATCCCCAAGTAAAATGTTTGTTTCAGTGTTTACAAAGTATTGTTGCATATATAGTAAGAGCATAATATTCTTCAGAGTGTTGATAATTATTTGGTGCATATATATTAATAATATATATTATATCATTACATATTTTTAATTTTATACATATAAGACGACCTTTAAAAAATGTATGAGTTTCTATTTCTCTTATATTATTTTTTAAGTGTTTTTTAACCAGAATAGCTACACCTGTACTTCAAGTTGTGTCATTATTTTTATAGACCTTTACATTAAGTTGATTTTCTATTTTAATTCCCAAACTATTTGTTATTTCCGTTGTTTCTAATAGACATAGTATATCACTATAGTCCAGACAACTTTTAATCAAGTCTATTTTATTTTTCAAATTTTTTTTTGATATTAAGTGTTATTATTTGCATGTCTTAAAGATGATAATTTGCAGTCACCAAGTTTTCTAAAGTGAAACAATGTATAATTTTTAAGATTTTTTTTTTTTTTTTTTTTTTTTTTTGATCGTGTGATATTAGTGGTATTAGTATAGGATTAATGATGTAGATCATTATATGATATCAATGAATTAAATTTTTTATAAATTCTTTTTATTTTTCTTTCTCCTTGCTTTAGTCCTTTTTCTATTTAATTTCTGAAAGGATCTCATTCCATCCTGTTTAACAGGAGATTCCACTTCCACATCCAGATCTGGGACTGAATCTACAAAGTCGTCATCCGAAGTATCAGATTGATTGTTATGATTAATAATGTTATGTTGTGCATGACCCTGACTCACACAGTGCCCGGGCAGATTCATGTTTTGAGTAGTAAAGGAATCTATGTAAAATCTGGATTTTACAGACAAAGATGTTGTACCTTCCTCTTCCACATCATTTGAAACATCATTGCTTAATTCTACTTTTTTTCAGTAGGTGAAAGCTCAGATTTCTCAGAAAGTTCAATTTCTAGGTCTGATTCTTGTAAATAGCCTTGTTCCCCTACCTTAGCAATAACTTGATTAGCAAAATCTTTCTGAGTTTTATCTCCGTGTTTATCGTCACCTAAAGGCGATAAAGGAGGAAAGTCCTTGGTACTCTGTAGATCAAGTTGTTCCTCATTGTTGCCACGAAAAGTTGATGACATAAGACCCAAGGGGTCATTTGGTTGTATTTCTACGTGTTCGGTTTCCCCTATCTCTGTATCTACGCTGTACAGATGTTGAAGTCCTAAGTTAGACTTTTCAGTGGAAAAATACCCCCAAAAATTCGAAGTTTAAATTTTTATTCATTTCTAAAACGAAACAACTCTCACCTGTACAATTTAATACAAACGAGTACGGTTTCACCTTTACCCGTTTATGTTACCCAAGCCAGAGACATATATATGTCTGTGCACAAGCGTAACTGACGGTCATTTTGTAGACATGCGTACGCCATGTATTGTCCATCGTAAGCCATGTTGATCATCAATCGCAAAAATTAATCGTAGTTTTTCAATCAAACAGTAATTATAATCCCAGGTAATAGAAAATGTGCTGCACGTGTTTAGTAATACTAAAGTAAACGATAAAAAGAATTATGTTGACCACGGTTACCATCATAAAAATTTTTTTCAAAAACGGCATCTGAATATTAATTTGATATTTTATATAGCCTGGTCGGAGAATTGAAAAAAAAAATCATTATTTTGTAATAAAGTTGACAGAGACAGTTTTCCGCCTTATTCACATTTCAATTCCAGAAATTTTATAGAACTGTTCCGTTTCGATTCGTTTAGAAGTCTGTAAAATCATAAAAACGTGTATTGCGTGCATAAAAAAGCATGGTGTACTTTCTCCGGATGACTGTTCTTTTTGTGTTGTATGTATTACCACGCGTGTTTGATTTTGTACCAGATGGTATTAATTTTTTATTTTCATTCAAATAAAATTAATATTTCTGTTTTTATGGAATTAATCATGATAGGCCATGACATTATTCATTACAAACTGACACCGATAAAACACTTCCAATGTGCAATATAGTACTGTTGTGTCTTAGGATAACTTACGGTGGATCGAGGTTTGAAGTTTCAAATTAACTTATTCGGTTATTCGAACCCCCCGATTATTCGAACCTAAAATGAAGCCCCTTCAACTTCGAATAATATATATATATATATATATATATATATATATATATATATATATATATATATATATATATATATATATATATATATATATATATATATATATATATAAAACACAAATACCAGTTAAAGTTTGATGTGCCAGATGTGCCATTTCGGAAATTTTATATATATATATATATATATATAACTTTACATGAAATGTATCAATTATTAGTTTTATAGTACAAAAAAGTAGATTTACGATGATGGTAAATCACTATTCCTATTCATTGTGTGAAGTTTTAATTCAAAATATCATTTATATATGTTTATTGTATTAAGTTACTACATATAAAAGCTCATTTTATCTCTGTTGTATTACTATATGACCTTATCCCTACACAAAAAGATCCGATATCCTTTGTACTACCCCTTTTGTTAATACGGTATATGGAATTAAATTCATGACAAATCCAGCGGTAAATATGTCTAAAAATATATCATGATGGATCACGATTTTACTCAACCCATTATTTGTATTTTAATGACAGCATGACTTTACATCCAATGAGGAGGCTGATACAGCTAACACCGCATGTTTTGACAATAAAACATGATTTAATACCATTTTTTTCCTTCAAAATATTACGTACGAAAGCCGAATCTTGCCAGTTTAAAAAAAATAAAAAATATTAAATTTCACGTTATAACGAGAAAATTTCATGTAATTACGAGAAAAATTCACGTTATTACGAGAACGTTTCATGTAATTACGAGAAAAATTCACGTTATTACGAGAAAAATTCATGTAATTACGAGAAAGTTTCACGTTATTACGAGAAAAATTCACGTTATTACGAGAAAAATTCATGTTATTACGAGAAAAATTCATGTAATTACGAGAAAAATTCATGTTATTACGAGAAAAATTCATGTAATTACGAGAAAAATTCATGTTATTACGAGAAAAATTCACGTTATTTCAAGAAAGTTTCATGTAATTACGAGAAAAATTCACGTTATTACGAAAAAAATTCATGTAATTACGAGAAAAATTCATGTAAGTACGAGAAAAATTTACGTTATTACGAGAAAAATTCATGTAATTACGGGGAAAGATTCATGTTATTACGAGAAAAATTCACGTAATTACAAGAAAAATTCATTTTATTACGAGAAAAATTCACGTTATTACGAGAAAAATTCATGTTATTACGAGAAAGTTTAATGCTTTGAAAGGTGTTTATTTTGTCTCGGTACAATGCACACACTTACAATCTCAGTAGTATGGCAGACGACTATTGAAAGTTTTAGAAAACCTCGTAGATGGTTTATGATATATTACCATACATTTTGTTATTGTTGTTGATTTATTGTTTGCTTGCTGGCGTTTTATACTTTCAATTATTTACTCAGTATACCTGTTCGTCTGTCTTAATGCAATTTTATTTTCATTTTAGAACTTTTTAAACTTCACGGGGAAAAACGTGGTATCCAGGTTTATAGTTTTATGCTGCTTTACTCTCATATATATTTTAAAATCAATAAATATTGAATTAACTTTTTCAAAAGAGACGGGGAGGTCGGGTCGAACCCCGTCCCGAATGACCAAGACTTGAAAATATGTGATGTCCGCTTTTCTCCAAGCACCCGGCATTTAGAAATGAAAGAAACACGGGGTTCTTCGGGTGAGAAATTAAAAACCGATGCCCCCTGTCATGGCATGCTAAAGAACCCTCCCTGCACATTACCCCAAGTGCACTGCAAAGGTCAAAATTTCTTCCACTACATCAATAGCTAGTGACATCTCGTTATAAGTAAAATATTCTTGACTGGGACGTGATATACCTGTGTATAAAGACCACCCATGAAACTGAAGAAAAGTGGACTTATTAGACAGGTGGACTCTATATAGAAGGCCATCTATATATTCTATAAAACTTATATTGTTACTATCAAAAAGGGAGAGAACGATATTTAGAACCTTGTAAAATACTTATTTCATATATATCTATTACACTGTTTTAATTTTATTATTCAAAAATTCTGAAAAGTATTTTAATTTTGATGAACTGTATATCTGATAAACTTTGATTATACGAATGGTACATGCATGACTAATCGTGTCTTTGTTGTCCTAAGTAGCAAAGATATCGCAAACTAAATTATATATAATTATATATATATTACTCATTATCAGTCAAAACTATACCGTTTACTATATTAGCATGTAAAACATTTTAAGTTAATACATTGTATATAAGTAGATCAAAGATTTACATGTATATCAAAATTTTTAGCGCACTTTTCATACTAATGTGTAGATATTGGAAAAAATAATTTTGATATAAATTTAAAAGAAACTCGGCTGATTATTATTGCATAAACTTTTCGAAAATTTTAAAATTTTAAGAAAGATTTTTTTAAAGTGGAATTTATAGGCAGGTTCAGGAGTCATTTCGGGACTGAAGAGAGGGGGGAGGGGCTTTCTTAACATTAGATAGGTGGACTATATATAGAGATTTCATTTATAGTAAAATCCATTGTGGATCCTTCGGACCGGTTGTTATAGAAAGGTGGACTTTATATAGAGGTAGACTTTATAGCAGGTTTTATTGTACATCAATTTGAGAAGAGTAATTAGGTCAATAGCAGGTGTGAATCAATAGACTTGAGGATCATACTAATTTAGATAAAACGAGCACATCACAATGCTTTCAGCCTTATTTTTGTTTTTTGAAATTCGGAATCTTAATAGATTTATTTACCTTTGGGCTTTTGATACTACCATAAAAATTATTTGATGATATACAATTGAGATTTTTTAATTTTCATCGTTTTAGCAGTTTTCCTGCATGGATCTAAAGACAAAAAGGTCTTAAAAAATGGCTTAAGAAATAAGCTTTTAATTGCTATATTTCAAGACATTGAGATTTTAGGAGATTTTCAGTTTCAATGTTTTTTTTCAATTGCGCTTTAAAATGTGCTGAAGATAAAAAATTAAGTTTAGTACTTAGTATTCGAAATATGGAACACATTCCCAAGTGAGCGTTAAGGCCCATTGGCTTCATTTTAAGTTACCCAACAAAAAACACATGATCTACATGATCTACATACAATAGAACAAGATATCGTCACAAATATAAAAGATTTCACGTCAAATGACACCAAAAACTCAAAACGAGCAGAGAGAGACATAAATTTAAGCATTGGTTTCAAACAATTACAGAAGACAAGTCTCATAAAAACAGTTTGTTAAGAATGGATGGATGAGCAGCTGGATTTGATTGTTTGCTAGAGTTTTACGTCGCGTCAGTAGTATTGCAGCCATTCGCGAAGAGTTCAAGTTAATATCTAGGAGTAAGCGATTTACATAAGTCCATATATTGCGTGATGTAATAATGTGTTTGATCCACTTTGTGCTAGAGCACACTGGTGGCGACTTTTTTAGTGCTAGCACATTTGATTACACTAAGATTCACATTACACACAACTCGGTTGTCTATTATTGACATCAACTGGACCAAAATGGCCAACCACGTGTGGTCAAATGACTTAGAACTTACAGCAATGTCAGAGCTGGGGTTTAAAGATTAACGCTTTAAACACGGCAAACGCCGAACAAACAGGAGGAAATGAGTGTATAATTATAATGCATCTACGAATTTCCATCGAAGGAACGAATGTAACCAATTTTGAAAATGAAATAAAATGCGTATGAATTTCTCTCGATTGATTTGATTTAAAAGGTTTTAGTCCCAGTAAAGAATATTAACGTCTTATCCTTCAAGACCCGTGTTTCTTTAACTTATAAATGCCGGGTGCTTTAAGAAAAACGGTCGCCACCTATTTTTTAGTCTTGATCAGACCCGGTCGTGGGTTCGAACCGACCTCCCCGTCTCTTTTGAAAAAGTTAATTCAATTTTTATTGATTTTTAAAATATTATGAGAGTAAAGCAGCATCTGAACGCAAGAATAGAACTTTTATACTAACGGTTGTAAAATTCGAACTCGTATTTAGTACTATAAACCTGGGCACCACGTTTTTCCCCGTGAAGTTTAAAAAGTTCATAGAATGAAAATAAAATTGCATAAACACAGACGAAAGGGTATACTGAGTAAATAATTATAAATATAAAATACCAGTAAGCAAACAATAAATCAACAACAATAACAAATTGAAATGTATGGTAATATATCATAAGCTATCTACGAGGTTTTCTAAAGCTTCCAATAGTCGTCTGCCCTACTACTGAGATTGTAAGTGTGTGCATTGTACCGAGACAAAATAAACACCTTTCAAAGCATTAAAATTTCTCGTAATAACATGAACTTTTCTCGTATTAACGTGAATTTTTCTCGTAATTACATGAAACATTCTCGTAATAACATGAATTTTTCTCGTAATTACGTGAAATTTTAATATTTTTTATTTTTTTAAACTGGCACGATTCGGCTTTCGTAATTACGCATATGTAGATTTAAATAATTAATTTGTTGTGCACGGGCGTAGCTTACTATAAGGCAACCGAAGCAACTGCCTCGGTTAAATAACGAGATTTTCTTCTTCTTCTTTCTTTCTTTCTTTTTACACAAATACCGAAAATAGTATAAGGAAGGCAGTTTATCGACTGGTTTAGAAGGTGCCAAGAAAATGGACTCTGTGAGCGGCATTGAAAACGATCCGAACACACACACACACACACACACACACACACACACACACACACCTTTTTATCGATTAACGAGCCATATATAGTTAGCAACAACATATTTAAACCAATGGAATTTCAAGACACAATTTGACACACAGCTAAAAGGGATTAATTGAACGTAATCGTTGCCTTAACTCGTTTGACATCTGAAGTAAATTCACGCGTTTGTCACCTGAAGTAAAGGAAAAATAACGATGGAAAAAATTAACAAAAAGCTATTAGCATTTTTCGTAATCCAAGTTTTGCTGTATGATTGCTTATTTATCAACGTGATATTTAACGCCGAACAGCGGTCGATTTATTCTCTATTTCCTCCTAAATTTTATCAGATAGTTTTATCACAAAGTGTGGTTTTTAAACATAAATGTTACGCTTTAGGAAGCTGTGAAACTTCAGAACTTTCATTTTTTTCAGTACGAATTTGTTACTGTGACTCAGCCTGCATGGAATATGGTGACTGCTGTTACGACGCATTACGAACAGATAATTCAACACCAGGGACTAGTAGTTTGCACGATAAAAACAAATTCATGTCTTGCGAAATTGGAATACTTTCCAGAAATTATACCGGATTATGGATGGTATCAAAGTGTCCATTTTTGTACACAGTGTCTGAAATTTCAGCTAAATGTGCTGCAAAAGATATATTAAACCCCGTGTCAGCAGACGATGGCATTACTTATAGGAATGTTTATTGTGCATTTTGTCACAATATTAGTCAATATACAGTATGGCGGTTTGAATTTGAATACGGAGGAAAATGTTCTAAATACAAATCATTGAACACAACAATTCCTAATAAAATGAAACATTTTATTGACAAAAAATGCAGCTATAGATTCATACCATCCTCGAATGCTAATTTTCGAAGTTGTTTTATTTTTACAACACAAAATGAAGTAGAAAACGATTTATGTTCAAGATTCCAAAATCCTATACATTTAAATGGCAAGCTATACAAAAACGAAAATTGTATTAATGAATCAAGAACAGCCATATGTGTGAATCCATTTCGTTACAGGGGATTAATCGATTCTCTAAAAGTAGGAATGTTTGATATATATCCTGCACTTGATTTGTTTGGATCGAAAACGTGCCACAATAACAATTTCCGTTATGATGAAAATACGGTAAATATTATAAGCATTTTTAAAATTCTTTTTTTTAGTTTTAAATTTTTAGTTTAATATTTCTTATTTTAAAAAAAATCTTATTTTCACAATTCAACTTGTGTTAATTTTAAGGTTTGTGTAAATGATATTGTACATGTATATTAGTGGCCAATTGTTATTTATGTCTTAATGCACTGAGCTTATGGCATGGCGAAGCGTGCGTCCGTGCGTAAACTTTAATCTTCTCCTCTGAAACTTCTGGACCAATTTTAACCAAATTTGGTGTGTAAGGTCCCTAGGTGATGCAGATTAAAGTTTGCACAAATCAACTTCCTGCAGCATCCAAGATGGCCGCCGTTACTATAAAAAGCAAAAAAGATAAATGGCTAATACACGTTTATTTATCAACCGATTTAGTTCAAATTTGGTATATAGAGAGTAGATGCATAGCCATTTATCATATGTAACGGGTTTTTCAGAAACGATTTTTATTGGGTCGCTATTAGCAGAATATTCAAATAAGGTGCTATATTTAGCCAACTCTTTGAAAATCTTCTCCTCAAAAACTACTGAATCTATTTGAACCTAATTTGGTGTGTAAGGTCCCTAGGAGATGCATATTAAAGTTTGCACAAATCAACTTCCTGCGGCATCCAAGATGGCCGCCGTTACTATAAATAGCAAAAAGTGACAAATGGCTGATACACGTTTATTTATCAACCAATTTAGTTCAAATTTGGTATATAGAAAGTAGATGCATAGCCATTTAACATATTTAACAGATTTTTTAGAAACAATTTTTATTGGGTCGCTATTAGCAGAATATTCAAATAAGGTGCTATATTTAGCCAATTCTTTGAAAATCTTCTCAGAAACTACTGGACCTATTTGAACCTAATTTGCTGTGCAAGGTCCCTAGGTGATCCAGATTAAAGTTGGCACAAACTGTGGCATTCAAAGTGGACACCATAAATATGCAAAATTCTTCCTGAATAGATGGAATATTTCGATTTGTAAAAATTCGCCAAACACTTTAAATGGACTGAATGGTGTTTTAACAACATTTTTAGAATAAAAAAGACATTTTGTAATGTCATAAAGAAAACCTTTTCTAAGAATAAATAGTATGTCGATCATGAAAATTGACAATAATATCACGACTTATGTGCGTTTATTTATTATATTTATTTAAAAAACTAGAACTGTCTTTGCAGTGTGCGAAATTACTGCTGGCCCGATGGCCCAAGGCTATTCACTTTTTGTTCGGGTCATCAACTTCATAGAGTTCCAAGTCCGGTTGGCTCTTTAGTTTAACCAGCGGTTCTCCTCTCAAAACGCCTAAATTCGTGGTAGTTTGTTTCAGTATAAAAAGAAATCTACATTAATGAACAATTGCAATACTTACACTAGTACAACAGACAACATGGCAAAGACACAGCAATACATACAGTATAGTTAATATGAGGTTTAATTGGCAAAATTAAACACATGCAAACTTCCATATTTTAGGATCATTAACTATTCTTTTAGGCTAACAACTTTTAAAAGTTAAGGACCGGCATGTATTTCTAGCTAATTTCATACACTGGTCTGATGCGAAAATTATTCTATCAACATTATATTGCAGTTTTGATTAATTAAGCAGAATTTTTAAAAATTTTTTTTTTCAAAATTACTTACCTATTGATAATCTTATCTGATGTTGTTTATTGCATAAACTTGAAGTAAGTACATTAATGTATGTTATGAGTAGAAATGTTTTATTTTGATATCACAATTATCAGAAATGATCTTTCTTTTTAGGATACCTGTGTACCAGAAACCTGCATTGAAAGTCAAACAGAAACATGTGTTAGCGAGCTTATACGAAATTATGACTGGGGGAAACATGTTTCGTTTGTCAGTGATAACATCATCGACAAAGATTTCATTTTGCGTTTGTCTACGTTTGTCTATTTGTCTTTGCCTATTGATGTATTTAATCTAACATTGAGTGATATCATAACTGTATATGCATGCGGAACTAATATCACCGATGAAAGCAAACCCTGTTGTACAGCAAATATTGCTCTTAAGTTTAAAAATCGTATTGAAATGAGAGAAGAAAACATTCTAAAAAGAGTAGCTGAATTACAAGAAATGAAATGGCAATATCAGGAGATTAAAAACAAAACAATGGTCACAGCAATCGATACAACAGAACATATAAATATTTCAGATACATGTGCTATTTTAGAAGAACGAAAAACAAATTATATCAAAGGAATCCGATTGGACACAATTAGGTCTGCATTTGCAGATAACACCAAGGTTAAACCATCAAAAATGATACCAAAACGCATCAAAGGCCTTATAGCAGTGTCAAGTGGAACCAATGAAGCTACAACTAAAACAGAAAATGATAAAATACAAATGATCAAATCAACAAATGGAAGGATAACAAAAATAAGATTTGAACAGTTTGAACTGGAGTACAGTAACATAACTGAGATAATGATTGGTAGCAAAGGTGTTGAGGGTAATTATCTGTCCGCTGCGGGTACTATATTTACCTGTACGACCTGTGTTTATATTGTTTTCTTATGCTTGTACATTTCTTCCGCGATTGATATTTAACCACAAAACTTTTTCATTCAAAACCTTCTTTTTGCGGTTTGACGAAGAAAACAATTGTAGTTTTATCATTTATCGGTATAAGGTTTTGTTTCAGGTTTATCATACATGAATTCGAAGGCAGTAAATTTGTAAAATGTTTAAAAATGTTCATGAGAAATCCTTTTCCAAATTTTTAAATTTTTTTTCCTAATTTAAGTATTTTTTTTCCAAAAAAACATATATATATATTATCTTACTTACTCACTTAATCTTCGTGCCTATGAGCACATAAGGCCTTCACAATCTGTCGGCAGCTGATCCCAAGTCCATTCAAATGATTTCATCTCTTTTTCAGCAGATCTCCGCCCTGTTTCCTTCTGTTGTCTTTTTTTTCTTTTCCCTGGTAGTGTCCAATGTTAAGAATATGGGAAAATCCTATTCCTAAAGATTTTTTCTCTCAAAACGTTTTGTCAGCATTTTTGACAAAAGTACACTGTAATTTGTTTTCTTATAAATTGTTGATGTTGCAATGAGGTTGAAATCAATATAAAAAAGAAGAATAGGAACAAGAAGAAAAAGAAAACCCAAGTCAAAACATTGATTTTTACTGAGGTAACAATTATTTTCTTCGAAATAAAAACAATTTTTTAAGAAAAACGGTTATGTTTATATTTGCTATACCAATTTTTAGCTCATCTGAGCTGAAAACTCAGATGAGCTATTGCGATAGTTCACTGTCCGTCGTCTGTCGTGCGTCGTGTGTTGTGCGTCGTCCGTCGTGCTTAAACTTTTTACATTTTAATCTTCTCCTCCAAAACCACTGGGCCAAATTAATGAAACTTGGTAACCATCATTCCTGGGTGAAGCCCTTTCAGATTTGTACAAATGAAGGAGTTATGTCCCCTTGGGGCCCCATAAGGGAGAAAAGAGTGAAAAACTTTGAAAATCTTCTCCTCTGAATCTACAAGAGATATACCTTAGTTATTTCATTTATAACATCCTTAGGTGAGTTATTTTCAGATTTGCACAAATGGTAGCCATGGGGCTCAAAATGGGGAAATTGTAAGGCACTGAGTGGGGAAATTGCTAAAAATTATATATTTGTCACTATATCTTGAAAACTATTAACATTTTGTATAGGCATGTATATTAGAATGTTGTAGATATTGACATGACAATCATTTTGATATATAATTCAAGGTCATATATTGAAAGGTCAAGGTCACAGCTGCAAAAAAAGACTGAAATTGCTAATTATCTTAAAAACTATTAACATTTTGTAAAGGCATGTATATTAGAATATTGTAGGTATTGCGACAACGATCATAATGATATATGGTTCAAAGTCATATGTTGAAAGGTCAAGGTCACAGCTGCAAAAAAAGACTGAAATTGCTAATTATCTTGAAAACTATTAACATTTTGTATAGGCATGTATATTAAAATATTGTATGTATTGCGTCAACGATCATTTTGATACATGGTTCAAGGTCATTTGATGAAAGGTCAAGGTCACAGATGCAAAATAAACTTAAATTACTAATTATCTTGAAAACTAATCACTTTTTGTATAGGCATGTATATTAGAATATTGTAGGTATTACGACAACGGTCATTTTGATATATGGTTCAAGGTTATATGTTTAAAGGTCAAGGTCATATCAACATAGGAATATTAAGATTATTAATTATCTTAAAAGCTATTAATTTCATGCATAGGCATGTATATTAGAATATTATAGGTATTGACATGACAAATATATATGGTTCAATGTCATATATATGTTGAAAGGTCAAGGACATAGCTGCATTAGTATACTGAAATTGATTAATGATTTGGAAATTATACATTGCACTACAGTTACTTCATACATATTATATAAGCTACTTATGAATGAAATGTGAGTGGATATATTTCTGATTAAGTTTTGTGGGAGTTCTTAACTTGAGAAAACTTTTAAAGTTTCTGTACGTAATATATTGTCTACTTCACTTTGCAAACAATATTGGACATATCTTCAGGTGAGCGTTAAGGCCTATGGGCCTTTTGTTTTTTTAATTTTACAAAACTTAATAGAAATGTAAAACACGATGCCAAAACATGTTTTTTATTTTACTGTTCTTGTTTGATGCATTTTCTAGGAGTTATGACCATTTCATTAATTAATTAATTAATTTCTTTATTTATTTTTATTTTATTTTTGTTTTGTTTTTGCTAAATATAAATGTCTGCAATTTTTATTTAGAATTGAATTAAAATATTGTAAAAAAAGGAGAAAAAACCCATGAAACATGATGCCTGTTTCTGTTCATTGATTTTTTATTTTTGTCTTATGTTGTTTAGCTTCATGTTTTTTTTTTCATTTACTTTGTTTTAAGCGTATCTCTTTGACTTCTGTACAGAAAATGATGGCTCTAGGTAGAGATAATTAACTTATGCATTGTTGGGTCTTTTAAAAGACCTGTTTCGTTTTAGATCATTTGTTGCAGGATGTGAGCATATGTTCATTATTGTTTTTACCTTTATATATTATGTTGTTATTTTAGTTATTAAGACCATACACTTCTAGTTTAATGCAGTATAATTTATTTAACAATTGAACTGTTTTAAAACGGTATTCATTGTCAGTATGAAGGCAACAACTTTGCAAGCAAACGGAATAATGCGCGTTTATTACCCAATACACATTGCCTAAAATGTTGTATATTACCCAAAACACATTGCTTAAAATGATGTATATTACCCAAAACACATTGCTTAAAATGATGTATGTTTCCAAAAACACATGGTTTAAAATGTTGTATGTTACCCAATACACATGGTTTAAAATGATGTATATTACCCAAACCACATTGCTTAAAATGTTGTATATTACCTAAAACACATTGCTTAAAATGATGTATATTACCTAAAACGCATTGCTTAAAATGATGTATGTTTCCAAAAACACTTGGTTTAAAATGTTGTATATTACCCAAAACACATTGCTTAAAATGATGTATATTATCCAAAACACATTGCTTAAAATGATGTATATTACCCAAACCACATTGCTTAAAATGTTGTATATTACCTAAAACACATTGCTTTAAATGATGTATATTACCCAAAACACATTGCTTAAAATGATGTATGTTTCCAAAAACACTTGGTTTAAAATGTTGTATATTACCCAAAACACATTGCTTAAAATGATGTATATTATCCAAAACACATTGCTTAAAATGATGTATATTACCCAAACCACATTGCTTAAAATGTTGTATATTACCTAAAACACATTGCTTTAAATGATGTATATTACCCAAAACACATTGCTTAAAATGATGTATGTTTCCAAAAACACTTGGTTTAAAATGTTGTATATTACCCAAAACACATTGCTTAAAATGATGTATATTATCAAAAACACATTGCATTTAATGATGTATATTACCCGAATCACATTGCTTAAAATGATGTTTATTACTCAAAACACATTGCTTAAAATGATGTATGTTCCAAAACACATGGTTTAAAATTTTGTATACAACCAGATATGCTTAAATATATTGTATGTAGATAAAATGCATGTAATATGTTAAAACCAAATTTCATATGTCAGTGTTCTTCTTCATTCAGATTTATCTGAAAAAAAAAATTTACATATGATCCAGATACATGTTGTGGAGCATAGGAGCATATATCCCAAATTCCTGTTTCTAAGAGTTGTTTATAATACAGACTCTAAGCTGTGATAATCCAAGTTTATGTTGTGATATTTTGTATTCAAAATCCTGTTGTGATAATTTTAAAATAGTTCAAATTTATATTGTTTGGTTCAGTATTTAATCCAAATATAATGTTGTATTGTCGTATGTTCAATCCTATGTACAAATGAAATTACTACAATCCAAACTCATGTTTTGTTTTTAAAATATGCATGTCGTGATGTGCCTTATATGACCAAAATATATGTTGTATGTTGTGTTGTATGTAAAACAAACTACATTAAATGTGTTGTAGAAAATCAAAATATATGTTGTGTTGGATTATGTATGTTATGTGTTAGAAAATAAAAAAAATGGTTCGTGATATATGAATTCAAAATTGTTCCTCTTCTATTTTTTAAATTTTTTTAATCGTCTGCGTTTTATCTAGGTATGAAACATTGTACGTGACATTAAGATCTTTTATAATAGCTAAGCGAAATTAGGCATATGGCGACAACCTTGACCAGCTATTTTATTACCTGTACCAAATAAATATATGACGGCAACCATGACAAATGTTTATCAATATTTTGACAATATCGAAAGTTTTCAAAAGCGTGACGAAATAAACATATAACGTATGGCGTCAACCTTTACCAACCTGTATTCAACCTTGAAAACAATTGTAATAGCTTGAAGTAGAAAATTACAAGATGTTAAAACCCAAATTATGATTTGCCAACCTTTAAATAAGCTTTACCGTATTAAACAAATGAGGTCAGTCTCGACCAAGTTGAATAATAACTATAGGGAATTTATCACATGACTTCAACATTGACCAGCCTTTATAATAGCTTGACTGAGTTAACCAGTGGACTATCTTGACAAACCTTTTATTAAAGAAAAACTTCATGCTGCATTGAGTTTTTTAATTTTCGCTTTTATTTTATTTTATTTTTTTTTTTTTATTTGATTTTCTAAAAATATATTTTTTTATAAAATAGATAACTTCTAATCACGATCCGTGAGATTCATTTTCTAAAATTCCAATCCTATTAGGTGTAGATAAATGGAATTCCCTAACGGGATGGTCATGGTTTAACGGTGATTATTATGAGCTTGGAGCATGCGCACGGATGTACGGAAATTCCAATGAATCGAAGGTGAAACCTGACAAATTGTATTATTTGTCCATCATTTATATCCAAATGTATTCGCAATGGTGTTGTGTATCCCTTATTAAGTCACAAATGACAAATTCAATGAAGTGCTGTGTTTAATTTATCGTATTTCACCGAATTGTTGTGTTTAAATGACCTCACATGCTACATCTTGCTGGAAAATTACTGTTTTATCTGTTTTTATTTGAGCTTTTATCGTTGAACCTTGTTCATTAGGAATATCATTAATTAGATCAGCACCGTTTTAATTTTTTTCCCTAGAAAAACTTAATGGAGCTTTAAGGAAGGTGACTTTATTAGGGCAACCATGAGTGAAATATGTCGACAATCTTGTAAACCTTTTTTTTTAAAAAAAAAAAAAAAAAAAAAACATGAAAGAGCTGATCTAATGAGGGCAACCTTGATCAGCCTTTACAATAGCTTGACCGAATGAAAAATTTCGACGATCTTGAAAAAAAAACTTACTGGAGTTGATTACATGATGGCAACCTTAATCAGAAAAGCTTAATTTAGTAAGACATGTGGATACAACATTGACAAGTCTTTATGATAACCTGTCGGAGTTAGACGTATGACAACATACTTTACAAAACTTAAAGAAAAGACTGTCGGTAAATCATTCAACTACACATAGATATATAGTGTACGTTCTATCTCTAAATAATCCCAAATTTTGAGAATATGTGAATGCCATCTATACAAGTGAGCTTGAAATAAAAGACACGACAGATTTTCCATGTTCTGCTTCATATTTGGACTTATACCTTAATTATGACACTCACGAAAGGTTACATCTAAAGCTCTACAACAAACGTGATGACTTCAATTTTTCTATTGTTAACTTTCCGTTTCTCTGCAGTAATATCCCTGCTTCTCCTGCGTATGGTGTATATGTTTCACGGTTAATACGTTATGGTAGAGTTTGTACCCACTATGGGGACTTTCTACAACTAAGCAAACTGCTTACAAATAAATAGTGACGCAAGAATATTGTAAGCCTATAATCAAGGCACTTAAAAAAGTTTTATGGCCGTCATCACAATATTGTTGATAAGTATTTAGTCACTGTATCCAAACTTGTACTGGATATTTTTGACTTACCATAGTTCTTTGTTCCTTTCATTTTCAAAATTAACTTGCACGTGACGGGTGTAGCTAGTTAGACAGGAGGTGTCTACCCTTCCGGCGCACCCGGCTTCACTTTCTTGATGGAAGTTCACGTGTATAACTTATTTTGCAAGTTTTCAAAGTTTTTACTTCTTTTTTTGGATTGTGGTTTGGACAAGGACTGGTATGTTTGTTTTATTACTATTACTTCCTTTACAGAGTTAATCACATGATGACAACCTTTTCCAAGTATTTATAATTTTATGTCATTTTCTTTCAGTGTTTAGTTTTGTTTGCTTACAAATTAACACCCAATTTTAACGCCATCAAAGACAATCAGTAATTCCACAGAATAAGAGGTCCTGATGAAAAAACGTGACACGAAAGTTATCATTTATTTATTTATTTTTTAAAAGGTTCGTTCTTTGATGCAAAGCAGAAATTGATTCATATAATTGTGGAACTTTGAATTCATTGATTTTCAAATTGTCTTTTTTATCTATCAACTTTTTCGGCCCCTAGTGTCACTGAGGAGGAATGAATTTCCGAAATGTGCATATATGGCACTTCAAAATTAAAACAGGTAGTTTTGTTAAATATTAATCAAGTTTCTTTTTATTTATTATTCAACCCGTTTATTGGATCACAAATGAATTGTTGTTCTAAAAATATTGTTTTGTAAATTTATTGTTTTGTTTCATTTTAAAATTGATTATTAAAGTAATTGAATAATCAACTCGGTCTTATTTATATTTAATTTTACACACAAGATAGAGTGTAAGGTCATCAAATAAAAGTAACTTGGTATGTTTCTTTTTAGTTTACATAATAAAACTTAATAACAATTTTTCATATAAAAATTTGATCAAGGTAACTTTGATCTAAGTTTACACTATCCAAGCTTTTTTGTCTAAGCCAACAGAGACAAAAATCTAGGAACGCTTAAAATTTTAAAGTAGCACTAATGTAGTCCTAGATTGTTAAAATTTCCATCCATATGTTCTTAAAGTTCATTGGTTTGATTTTTTAAAACAATATATCACTCCCTGCGTATCAATTTAAGGTTTACATAGTTTGATTAAAATTGTGATTTGTTGAATCCCATTAACTTTGAACAAAGTTTTGTAAAAAAATGTTTAAGTTTTATTCCATTATAGTTCTTCAAAATTTTGCCAGAAGTTTTTGTTGAAGTTTTTGGTAGTCGAAATAACCTTTAAAGTGTTCTTGATTTTTATATTCATTATAACTTTGTAGTCCATTAACATTGAATCGTTTTTGTTTAGTGTCTAACTTTATACATTAATTCAGATTACTCATTTTTATGGGGTGCTACTATATCTGAAAGGAGGAAACTCTGAGAAAAGAAGAAGATTAGATATGAGTTATTAACTTTATGTTTATTAAGCAGTGTTTAAAATTAAATTATGCAATTTACACTACCTCGCCTATGAGATAAAAAATCTTTGAATATAATACACATATCTGCAACGATAACAGATAGTTGGTACCAAATTTCATCATACCGTTTTCGAGATCTGCTCTGGACAAGGTCTTGATATCATATAATAATAATAATAATAATAATAATAATAATAATAATAATAATAATAATAATAATAATAAATTAGAAGAAGAAGAAGAAGAAGAAGAAGAAGAAGAAACAGAACTATATTTCCCCACCATTGGTGTTGGGAAATCATAATAATACGGATGTTTCGGGTTACCGTTTTCCGGGCCAGTTCCGGATATTATATATGCCCAAAATCACGTGATTTTCTGTTTTGGTTCCTCATGCCTATTTCCGGTTTGGATGCAATACACATTAGCTGACCATGAAAACGAGAAAAATTAGCTTGGTAAGTAATAATTACGGTAAAATTGAAATGAATCTAGGGTTATAAGTTCCTTTAATTCTCAAAGCATCATAAAAAGAGAAAGTCTGATATTTTATATGTGTTCAGCTGCACAAATGACACTTGATATCGGTCATACTCACAGGCGCTTGTTTCGATATTTTAAAAAATAAAACCCCTGGACCCTTATATAAGACAAGGTGTTCAACTTTCGCTATCCTAATTTTTGACCTACCTTGGTTCGGTCGTTTTTTTCTATTTATTGGTGGACAATAAAAATAATAAATGAATATCTCTCAAACCTACATTCATTGCTCTACAAAATGGTGCATATCGCAACTGCCGTCGTTGTCTCTAAACTATATACAACGAGTAAAACGGATACCGTCCCTTGTATCAATCGCCATTTCACACATAGAATGGCAATCGTCATCCCGTGCTGAATCACGACGAACTCTCTGACTTAATATAGTTTCCCCACAGTCCACGAATTGCTTGGTATGTCAATTAATCTAAATATTTATTTGCTTGAAAACTGTTGTCAAAGTGAGACTTGGTCTTACCAAAATTAAAAGTTATACGGTAATGCAACCGTACATAGATTGAGCTACTATACTGCTTGCAAACCTATTCTGTTGTATGTATTTATTTTTTGTGACCTAAGAGATGTCTTAATATTGTTAAAGATGATGACAATTTGATTATTGAAATTTGAAAACCCTTTTAGTGTTTAGGGGGATCAATACATGGATATATTGGCTTGATATTTAATCAGTAGTTCCTAACTTTTGTGAAATGATTTCAAAACAACTTTGTAAAAGTCCCATAAACTGCTTGAACTGAAAATATGTACTAGTGATTTAGACATACATGTTGATTGTGTTTTTTGTTTTTCTTATAGAATGTGTACCTGATTCCTGTATATGTAAAATAGCAAAATAAGACTGTTGTGAATCTGACAAGCCATAGTGACATCTGATCAGCTTGCATTGACACATCTGTTTTATTTTGCATATTTCCAGCTCAAAAATATAGAGCAGTAGAATATCATGTTATCTAAAGTACTTAAGAAATAACAGACTGGTTTTAAGTTAAGTATAAAATAAATATTAACTTATGTCAATTGGAAATTAATTTAGTGAAGATTTCTTTGTGACAGAGCTATATTCTTTTGGTTTTATTGGATTTCTGAAGACACTGCTTTGGGTTGTTGGTTCAGAATCAAGTCATGTTTTGTGCCAATATCTGATTGATATAACATTGCTTGATTGCACCCAGTTGCAAAACTGATGTCAGATACTGATGGTCTACCAGATACTGCTTGATAGGATTTGTCATTGGTATTCCCTTTGAAGGGAATCTTGTACTTTTGGTATTAGTCACTTCATGTAACAAAAACTTGGATAAGTACAAATTTGATCAAACCATAGTCTGGACTCTGGAGTCTTTAACATTAATGGTACAGTCATTGGAAAAATGTGCCTTATAGTCAATGGGTTCCTAACCCTTTAGTAAGGACAATGTCACTACACAGGCAATCTAGTTTACAGTGCCATCTGTTTAAATGGAAGCCCCTTTAGAACCAGTTTGTGATAAGAATATATCTGTTTACACAGATTGGTATAACAGAGATCAGATAAAAGTTTTAAGACTACTTGGGACTTTGTCATGTAATCAGATTTTTTGTGTACTCATCACTAATTTAGTTGTAGTTTAGCATAAAAAGGTGTAATTTCCTATGATTTTTGTATTTTAAAATTACATTTTGACTATTTAAGAGTATTCAAGAATGATGAGTAGAATGGATCTACTTGTGATGTGCCTAGTGTAAATTAAATATGTATATGCTAAATATGTCATTTTTTTATCCATTTTCATAAGCATACTGATGACAACATGATATATTTTGTTTTTAATTTTAGATTTGCATGTGTATATCTGAATGAGTATTCCAGCCAAAGGAGCATTGACATTAAAAGAACACATGGAAGATAAAAGATGTTGTCAAAATATGATTTATTATATGACATCAAAAGATAGACTTTTGTGCATATACAAATGTATACATTTTTCGGCTAGAAAATCACTGGATGTTTGTTGTTGTTCTTTGACTGGTAAAAGCCATCAGACTTTTGTGTGTGTACAAATGTACACATTTTTCGGATAGATTATATCTCTTTAAAAAGATAGTACACTTTGCTAGAAAATCACTGGATGGTTGTTGTTGTTCTTTGACTGTAAAAAGTTATCAGAATGAATAGCATGACAAAGCTTATATCTGTTTGTAAACTTTAATCTTCTCCTTTGAAAGAAGGGCTTTGGTTTCAAGGCAGTTAAGGCATCTCTAAGCTATGGTTTAGATCCCAATCAACTGAATTTGTTTACCTTGCATCAGCAATTTTTCAGCTATTCTTGATAAAACAAATAAAAAATGGTAATCTCAAGTGTTGATTGTAGAACAATTTTACTATGTACATGGTTACACAAGTATTTATGAGCTGTTTTGTACTAGTGCATACCTAAAGTGATTTTTAGAGAGTTTAACTAGTCTACAATGTAGAAGATAAGAATTGTAGACTTACAGTCCATAATGCTGGTACCAAGCTAGGCAGTAGAGGCTTATACCAAGAAAAACATGTTCTTAATTTCAGTCAACTTTTATGGATTCCACAATGGAGAGATGCTTTAGATTTAGGCTTATGTTATTTTTGCTGTAACCAGTTGGATTCTGTAGCCAGTGACTTAATAAAAAGCGGATTTTTCTTCTAAGCATTCTATAATGAGAATAAGCCTGTGGTCTTTGATAAAAGTTTTATAGATGCTCCATATCAATGGGTGTGTTAAGATAAGAAATAACTGTTTTGTCATTAAAGCAGCAGACTTATGCAAAATTATTCCACTTCATCTAATATGATGTCTCTTTTTAAGACAAGTGATCTTGAATAAAGCAATAAAAATGAGATTAACTTGACTTTGTAAAGTATGACATATATGTACCCTCTTAATCATTGTTGATATTTTAAGATTTGTTAAAGAAAGATATTAAAAGTTATTGTTTTAATTCACTAAAACTCCTAAAGGTAAAAAAGTAGCTGAAAATATCAAAAAATTTTAGTCAGGTTTCAAACTGAGCCTTGACTGCATGGCTTATTGTTCCATTTGGAATCCTGTGTAAGTCAAGCATTTCTAATATATATTACTTTTCAGTAACAATACCTGAGCTGTTTCTGAAAGATAGATCTCACAAAAGATTCCATTTCTTGTGATTCAAAATTAAATCCAAAGTGGATAGTTTTTAATCATATTATCTCTAGCAATATATAAAATGTTAAGAAGCAAACATTGAAAATTTGAGGTTTTAATATGAGACCAGATGATTATATCCATTTTGACACATATTGCTTGTTAGGCAAATACTAGTTCAGAATTTATATTTCAATACTGGAAGTTGGCTACATTTTTGGTCAAATAAATCACATCATATAAATTTTTATAAACACTTGATCCATAGTCCTTTAATGGAACTGGTTGAACATGATTTCTTAGACAATTTGGGAAATAAAATGACTACAATAAATAAATACTAGTATCCAGCTTGTACCAAAGTAACCAATGGCAAACGAAATCTTAATAACATATGTGATAGTGACCAACCTTTTATTTACATTTTCGTGCGCTCTTTGATAATTTTAGCATAACAGATGATAGAAAACAGTTCTCATATAGATTAAACCGAAATTCTATCGTGACAAACACATATCTTTGAATAATCCCGGTGCTTGAACTAGTGGACTGATTTGTTGACACGTAACCCGTAGTACCGGAAGTGACCCTGTGGAACTTTTGTTACATGTCGTAGACACTTTTTATCTTCAAAGATACGAGAGCGCGTAACCCGAAACATCCGTATTGGAGATTGTAACTGGGATACCAGTTACGTATGATTTCCACTAGCCAAAATCTGTATATTATTTAAAATATAAATGTGGTGATCTCTCGAAAACATTGTATCATGTTTAATTTAGTGCCTAACTTTATACATTAATTCAGATTACTAATTTTTATCGGGTGCTCCTATATCTGAAATGAGGAAGCTACAAAGAAAGGAGACGATTTGGTTAAAGCTATCTCTCTTTATATTTATTGGACAGGAAGGTGTTTAAAATTAAATTACACAATTTATATCCACCCATTTTACAAGAAAGAATTTTTTTATTATAAAAGACACATCTATAAAGATAACAGATTCTAGGTACTAAATTTCATAAAAATCCATCATACCGCTTCCGAGATTTGATCCGGACAAGGTCTTGATAGAAGAATAATAATAACTAGAATTGTAATTGTGGTAAGTACAATGATTTAAGTCTTTCACCATTCTGAACATTTGAACCCTCCCTCCTCCAATTGCATAATTTGTTTGGAAAATATCTAATATACATCAGCAATTTTTCAGCTTATATATGAGTTTTATTAATTTCTAAGGAATATTCTTTGGAAGTTTGTGTTTGCGTGAGTGTAAGTTTGTTATTTGGCCCGTCTTGTTCAATCTCGCAACCAGGCTGACTTTATTTTAAGGTGATAGATCACCGAGTCAGTATTCTACAGACAAGCATATCACTCCCTACCTCACATTCTCCTCACACTAGGTGAACCAGTCAACGCTCTATCCTCTTTTAAGGAAACAGCATTGTTACGTCCAAGGTAAAACCTAGCCAGGGTTGGCACGAATTACCTCCTGCTCTTGAGAAGACCCTCTACCACTTAACCTTCAAGAGAGTAAAAACTATATTAATAAATGTGATAGTCTTATTCAGCTGAAAAATATCAGGTTTTAATAAATGTCACATTATACAAAAAAAATTAAACTGTATCAAAAATTATCAATAAAACCTCTACATTCCAGTAATGGGTGGTCTAAAGTGCATGTGTACACTTATTTATCACAGGTCCTCCTTCTACCTTGATTCCAATCCACATACAACTGAAGTTTGTAAGTTTGCTTTAGATAAGTCGATAGTTTTTCTCTGGAAACTTCAGTCTTCTTCAGCATCCAGGAATTGACTGCATCAATATTTAACAAAAATACCTGTTTAATTTTGATGTACCATATATGCACATTTCCGAACACATTACGGAAACTCATTTTTAAAAATCTTGGGTATAAAACACTATTGCGTAACTCTTTTTTGGTTCTTAATTACTAAGTATCTCTTTGAAATTGTCAATTCAAATCATGTTAATTGAGTGTTATTTATATCATAGTCTGAAACTATTATACATTCCTGATTGTGGGTTTGGTACACCTTCTCAGTTGAATGACAGCAATTCTTCAAACCTCTTCTCATGTTTTTTGGTTTCTTATAAAAACAAATATGACAGTTATCATTAGCTGAAGTATTTCAATTAGTCAAATATTCAACTTTGATGATGAGGAATGAATTTCCGAAATGTGCACATCTGGCACAACAAAATTTAACTGGTATTTGTATTATATATTTACTACCCCTGAGCGGGTACCGCTGCTGGTGGAGTAAAACTCCCCGAGGGTATCCATAACTCAGTAGGCAGTACTTTGTGCTGTCAGAAAACGTACCATTTAGCAGAATTTTCAGTCGTCTAAAATTTGGAATTAATCTAAAACTAAGGTTTGTTCCCTCATGCACAGCATGCCTTACCTGGATTTGGATTTATATAAATTTGAAACTTTAGATTAATTATTTTCAACTGTTTGGCTTATATTTTTATGTATCAAACTTATCGATCTTAGTGTCACTGATGAGGAATGAATTTCCGAAATGTGCACATCTGGCACAACAAAATTTAACTGGTATTTGTATTATATATTAATATCAAGAGTATAAGCAACCATTTGACTGACGTGGGATGACTTCGTTGAAGTCAGAAGCTTATATTTATTGGATAATTGACAAGGGGGTTTAAGCAATTATTCTATGAAAAACATGTGCTTTTCACATTGTTTTGAATTCTTTGTTTAGGACTTGAATTTTCTAAGCTTGCCTTAAGAAATGAAATCAAGTATGTTTTAAGAAAAGTGGTTTTTGACTGAGGTTTTGGGTTAGGGATTCTTGCCCCATCACCCCCTTCTCTTGGCAATGATTCCATGGCGTTTGTTTTATCACTCTTTTCAAAGTGTCTATAATAAACCAGAAAATATTAAATTAAAAACTAGGGATCACAAGTATTTAAAGTTATGCATGTACATAGCACCACCCAGCCCCACCCTACTATAAAGGGTGTAATCAACCATTTAATTGACGTGTGATGACTGTGATGTAGCCAGAGGCTAATATGTAATGGATAATTGACCAGGGGATTATACCAATCATACCTATGCAAAGCGTGTAATTATGCGCCTTAAGATGGTGAACACAAATATAATCAGTATTATAGTTCACAGCAAAGTGGAGTAGTGGTGTTTTAAGTCGAGGCGGTCAGTTCTGGGATGGTGGACAATACCAGAATGCACGGAGAAAACCACCGACCTTCGGCAAGCGAACTGACAAACTTTCTCACACTAGGATCTGTCCCGAGTGGGATTCAAACCCAGGCAGAGAGAGGTGATGTGATGCGTAAACGCGCGCTATAGACCAATCGGACATCGATGCCCCTCACAGTAAAGTGCGTATGAAAAAATTGAGGATATTTGTTCAATAACCCCTCCTATCCCTCTCCCATTGATTCCCGAGGACTTAAAAATTATAGCACAACAATAAAGTAATTTAGAAAAATAAGGAAAAAAATAATGCATGTAGTAGTTGTTTCCCCTAAAATGTTCAATTTTCCAAAATTTAACTGTTTTTGACAATTTTAGAAACTATTATAAATTAAAAACAGCAATAAACTGCTAGAATGTAACAGAACGAAAATAATATGATTCCTCTGTCGGTTGTGGGGAATCATAAAATGTTTAACAAGACAAAACGTGACAAGAGAGCACGTTTCGTAACTATATAATAATGCATGAAGAAGTTGTTACCCCTGAAATGTTAATTTTCCCAGATTTAACTGTTTTTGACCATTTTTAGAAAACTATAATATATCGAAAACAGCAGAGTAACAAGTCCTCGTTCTGGACCAGATATATTAAAACGAGGGTTGCGATTTCCCTATCTGACACCATAATTTATCAGCTGAAAGTATTAGAGGTCCTTTTGGCTTCGTGTTTCTCTTAGCAAAATTTTTTAAGAAGGAGTGCAAAAGTGTAATCACACACACACACACACACACACACACACACACACACACATATATTAAATTTACAGTTTAGAAATAGATAATGTTTTGCATTTTATTTGTTTGGGTTAGTCACAAAAACTAAACTAAATAAAGACAGATTTATCAAAAAGAACATTATGAATGTTCTTAGTAGCTAGTGAATAGGAGGCATCAAGCTTTCCGGTAAGTACGGTAAGAAGGGTTAAGACAAAAGTATGAAATATTAACAGAGTTGGTATAATATGTACGAGACAACAAATATCGTTTTTATATATAATTCACATTTTCCAAAGGTTAGGTTATCAACAGTGCGGTTTTAAATAAAGAAAAGATAAAGAACCTATTTTCCTTAAGATAAGACATTTGATAAAAACGACTGCGGACATTTTATACGCTCGTCATTATTTACTGGATGTGTTATGTTATGGCACTGTTCGAGCGCGGGCGGGCGGGTGGCTGTCTGTTTACGACTTGGTTTCCGTTCATTTAAAGACACATGTATTTTCTATTTGATCTCAAACTTGGTCAACTTATTCCGCAAGATAAGACATTACATGGGTTTGCAAATCAGGTTACTAGGTCAAAGGTCAAGGACACACTAACTATAAATAAAAATATGGTTTCGGTATATTTTTAGACACACAATTAGTCAGATTAATCTTAAACTTGATCAACTTATATCCTGTAACAAACAATTGCATGGGATTGCGAACCAGGTCACTAAGTCAAAGGTCAAGGTCATAGTTATATAAATAAGTATTTACTTTTTATTTATTTAAAGACACATAGTTTGTTCAAATGATATTAAACTTTATGACTTTATACAGTATGACAAAACATTGCATATATTGCAAACCTGGTGACATATTATATTCTAAATTGTCTTAAATTATCTATTTTAAATCTATGTATAAATTTCCATCTTATTTCTAGGTTGTTCTTGTTATCAGAGAAAACTTGAAGTTTTTGAAAATTTTTGTGTAAAATTTAGGATCACAATACAGAGTTATCTCCATTTTCTATAGAAAATGCTATTGGTAACTTAAATTGGCGAGATGGTGTTTAACGTCCCAGTCAAGAATATTTCAACTATATTGAGACGTCGCCAGCTATAGGCGAGTGTGCAGAATTTTTCCCTGTGCGTTGCGCTGATGACATTATACAGGAGGGTTCTTTATCGTGTCACGCCTACCGTGATACGGGACCTCTTTTATTATAAGTTCCCATCCGAAAGAACTGTTAGTTTAAACATATTTTATTGCAAAATTTTTACAATAGGATTGGAAACGAGTTGTACAACTCATAATTTTCCTCTCCCAATTACAATTATGTTTAAATACAATATACAGCATGCGAAATTTAAATACAATAATAGCGACTGACACGAACATATTTACATAATAATAATAAAAATAATAATAATAATGATGATGATGATGATGATGATGATAATAATAATAATAATAATAATAATAATAATAAT
This sequence comes from Tegillarca granosa, assembly GCA_029721355.1. Taxonomy (NCBI): domain Eukaryota; kingdom Metazoa; phylum Mollusca; class Bivalvia; order Arcoida; family Arcidae; genus Tegillarca; species Tegillarca granosa. The sequence continues at coordinate 37,081,797 of CM056597.1, read as the reverse complement.
GCAAAAGTGAAGTGTAAAGAAAAAGTAATAACAAAGGTGCATACGAGAAGGGAGAGGGGAGAGGGTAGTAAGAATTGTAAAGGGGAACGGGAGAAATAACATTTGCCGCAGGAATGATGTAAAGTTTGGTATTTAAGGGAAGCGTTTAGTATGTTTGATGTAATTTATAACAGCCAGAAATATTTTACAGTTGTTGGCATAGGACAGTTCAGCGTCACCATAGAGTAAAACTGTAACAGTTAACTGACCATGATTTTGAACTACAGAGTCAAAGAGAACTTGACGAGGAACAACATATAGAGAACACTAGAAGAAATAGTGATAAGAATCCTCAAAGTGATGCCCACAACTACAACTGGGATTGCTCACTAGATTAACTCTATAAAGATGGGCATTTAGAGAACTACAGTTATGACGAAGTCTCGTGAAGATTATGTTTGTTTTCCTGTCACCAGTGCCAAAGTAGTTAGGCGCTTTTTCTAAGGGACACTTAACCAAACATTTGAAAGTATACAAATTTGTTGCAGATTTGGCATCAGGATTAAGTAAATTCCAAGACCTGCATGTTGCAGGAAAGAATGAGTTTTGAAATGATGACAGTCTGCACCGAGGTAGTGAGAAGTTATAACTATTTCGAAGAAAATAGTTTGAGTTGTCAACAACTAGAGGAGGAAGCAAATCAGTAAGATAGGCAGGGGCCAACCCATGGAGGACACTAAACAATAAACATAACCTTTTATATAAGCGACGTGACTCTAGTGTTTCCCAGCCAGTTTCAAAATACAAAGCATCTTTGCTGGCATAAATAGGTAGTCCTGTGACAATTCTGGCTGCTTCGAGTTGCATCGATTCTAATCTATTGGTGTCACTGGCACTACAACCTGCCCAAACTTCTGATGCATACTCCAATACCGGCCTTATAAATGTTAAATATAACTTTGAAAGAGACTCCCTACCTAAAGTGTATTTGAGTGTCCGTAATACGGCTAATTGTTTTGAAACCTTACTAATAACATCATCAACATGAAAAGTCCACTTACAATTAAAACTGAAAATGACACCGAGATGTTTGTGTTCGCCTACCTGACGGACAGCAGTTTCGCCAAATTTAAAATTACATTCAGAGTTATTAAACATATTGGTAAACACAACAACTTCGGTTTTATCGGCATTAAACTGGACTAACCATTTTTTCGCCCATTCTGTAATTTTAGATAAGTCAGAATTTACAGCAAGATGTAACTCAGATACATTGGTAAACCTATAGCCAAGAGAAGTATCATCAGCAAATAATCTAGCCATACCAAGAAGTTGCTCATGAATGTCATTAATGAATACGAGGAACAGAAGTGGACCGAGTACTGATCCTTGGGGTACACCTGCGGATAGATTGCCAATATTAGAGACTGTATCACCTAACAAGACAACCTGTTTCCGGTTGCTAAGATAGTCGGTCATTAGATCAAGGAGGTCTCCTTGTATTCCAAATTTACTTAACTTTTTAAGAAGACCTTTAATCCAGACCCTATCAAAAGCCTTAGCAACATCTAAAAATACCATACATGAGGATTCTTTATTATCTAACCCAGAGCAGATTTCATGAAACATTTCGACCAACTGATGAACTGTAGACCGTCCCGCAAGAAATCCTGATTGATAACCATAGATCACACCATTATCAAGAAGATGATTATAGATATATTTATATAAGATCCTTTCAAAAATTTTACCAACACAGCTGAGTAGAGATATGGGTCTATAATTAGAAACTAGAGACTTGTCACCTTTTTTATAGATTGGAATAACTCTAGCAATTTTCCATACAGATGGATAACATTTTAGACCTAAACACTTGTTAAAAAGGATTTGTAGAGGTATAGAAATTTCCATTGCAACTGGGCGTAACATTTTGTGACTAATTTTATCAGCACCCACAGCCTTGTTTGATTCAAGATTGGATATAACATCAAATACATCCTGATAACTAATAGTAACTCGATCTAGAACAGTTCTAGAAATAACATCACACTCAGGAGGTTCCTTATCATCATCCTCTAGACTAGCAACCGAACAGAAATAGTCATTGAGCATATTACATTTATCAGAGTCACTGAAAGCATAGCCTGTAGAATTTTGTAACGGAGGAAGAACGTTGGACGTCTTTGATTTGCCAATAAGAGATTTTATGATTTTCCAGTAGGTTCGAGGATTAGAAGATTTGACCTGGTCCAAGGTAGAGTCGATACTAGAGAAATACTGTTGCTTAGCATACTTCTTCATATTGGTTACTTTATTTCTTTGACTCTTGAACTTGGTCACATTATTAGAAGAGGGACATCTAGAGGCAGCACGCCTTAGACGGTTTTTCTTTCTTATTTCCCGTCTTAGTTCAGAAGAGAACCAAGGTTTGTCGTTTTTACGTATTAAAACCTCTTTACTGGGAACACATCGATCAACAAAAGACATGAAGACAGAGGTAAACATTTCACAAGCCTCATCAGCATTAGAAGTATCATCTAAATGATTGAGCCAGTCAAAATCGGATAGTAAAGAACCCAGTAAGTCAAAATCTGCATTCTTATAATTCCATACATGACGCTTGAAACAAGATTTGTAATGTGTAGAAAACATAAGAGTGAACTGTAACTTTCATTTCGTAATGCCGAGCGCTTGGCGAAATAAAAGTGACCTTGCATTTTCAAGTCAGGCATTACCAACAATAGTTTCGGTTTAAGAGAGGTAACTCGTACTGACACTAGTCACCTGTGTCCCCACGACCTCCCACTTATAGAGCAAGCACTCTAACAACTGGGCTACCGCAGTGGTCTCTTTTTACACAGATAGTAAGAACGTCCTTTAAAGATAATATTACTTATTATAATATGTAATATTATTTCAAAATTTCTTTCAACATATTTGTTAAGAGAATAAAACAAATCACGTTTTTAGAAGTGCCATGTGCTGATTTTGAATTTCTATTAAAATAATGCATTCAAAAAGCAGTACGTGACAGAAGATATAATAATATACAGATATGTAACATAGATAATTAGATAAAATAACAATGTCTTAAGATACTGCTATTGTTGTTCTTTTATTGCCATCATATAAATCGTTGAAATAGAAAATATTCAAGAATAAAATCACGTACAATATTTATGATAGTTGTGAAGGATAAAGAGTAAGGTTCATAAATTCACAATACAATATAGTTTATTAGAGTCTCATTATATAAACATGCAAATAAAATAACGTATATATTATCTAAAAGAATAAACAGTACACATGACACTCTTAAAATAGTTGTGAGAGACTATAAAATACTGAACAAAGATACATAAAATGACATTGAATTTAAAACACAGATACTGCGAATGGAAATACGAAATTTTAAGAACCCTTTATGACTTTTTATTACTTCTGGTGTTTCATCTTTCGGTAGTTCATTCATAAGGAAACACGAACTGAGCATGCGCACTGAAGGAAATATGGCGGCTCGGCAAATATCGTAATATCGATAAAAAAATGAGTATAAAGCGCATATTTCTTCTATAAAGTTGATTGAAAATAATTTGAAACAGTGTTAAATGTTGTTAGAAACCACAATTTAACGGAAAAACGCCAAAACAAGGAAAATAAAACCGCTTTATATTGCTTTATGTTGCTTTATATTAATTACCCCTACCCTACGACAACAGCAACATAAACATAAACATCAAGTTGAACAACATGGCTTGTACCGAAATTTTGAACACTTTAGAGCATTTCGTTGTTAGTTCTGTATTGTATGACACCGCACCAGCCTTTGACACTCTTGTTATATACAGTTGCAATGCCTCTCGACCACATACTTTCAACAGAGCTTGTATCGATTATGATGTTTGCCGACTGTCAAGATACAAGTGTGCATCTTGGTTTGGTAACGGATTTCTTAGCATTGCCAGTGCTCTTGGTGGATGCAATACTTTTAAAGGAGAAAACACTTTCGAAAATCTATAAACACAGTTTTCAAAGGTTGGTGAGTCCATCTTTATCCGTCTTGTGTCAACAATTTACACTAAAGCTGCAATGTTAGACAAGTTCAAATTATCTATCAAACTTGCTAAAATTGCAAAATTTGCCAAAAATTGAGCTGAGTAATGGCGTTTAAGAGTTAGACCACAGTCAGGATTCTTTTTACTTATATATCAAGGCAGCAGACAGTTCTGGGATTTGAGTAAACCAGAGTTCCGAGAAAAAACCACTGCCTTTCGACAAGCAAATTGACAAACATTCTTATACAGGATCTGCCCTAGTCTGATTCGAACGATGAAAGAATGTAATCTGTGCCCTTTAAAACACTTGGCCACTTCTTCTTGTTCTCCAAACCTGCAAAGGTGATTTGACAGCAGCTTCGTTCAAATCCTGGCTCAACATTTTTTTTAAAAAATACCTTAGTAACTATCTTTGTCTGTTTTGAAGTGTCCTTTATAATAAAATCTTCATTATTATAGTGTCCTTTGTAAAAAAAAAACAATTTGATAAAATTTTCTTTATTTTAATTATTATGCATTTAAAATGACCTTTTATACCAATTAATTATCTAAATGAAGTAAAAATAGTTTTCTTTTGTTTATAGCAACAAAACACTTAAAGTATCTGAAGGTCATGAATGCCTGTGAAACAAAGAATAAAGCAAAAATCAGAAATGCATTAGCTGTTCATTATTTCCAGCCTTTAGTATATGGAAGCGAGTGTTTTGTTGATGGAGGAAGTTCAAATATATGTGAATTTTGTGGACAAAAAGTTCAGGTTGGCAACACATCTTTAGGTTAGTAACATAATATTACAATACATTTAACCTTAGTGCCTTAATAACCCACTTGTCAAAAACATGCTGTTATGGATCACAATGCTTTGATTTGAATTCCATTTGGGCAGATTCTAGTGTGGGGGAATTTGTCAAATGTCTGTAAATTTCTCAGGACACTCCTGTTTCCTCAACCATTCCATAAGATATCTCAAAATAAGTGAAAGAATCGTACTTGGGTGAAATCACCATTTGCTCACCTTTGGGCAGGTGAAATGAAAAACTTGTCTTTCCATTTTTAGTCATATACTAGTATATAGGGATGGTTGGTTGATTGAATGTTGTTTTAGTTGTTTTACATCACATCAGAAACTTTTTTCAGCTATTGGTGACAAAAAGTTTTTATTTTTATCTGAAAGATTAATCTTTATACAAGGGGTGCTTGGGTGCGAAAGTGTTTCTTATTTGCACTGTACTAGTACACACTTATAGTGACCTTTGGAGTCATAGTTCACTTCCAGCAATGTCACAGATAAATATCATAGACCACTCTGTCCTAATACTGATACAGAGCTAGTAGGTTAAGACCTACAATATTATAAGGGGGAAGGAGCTTTAGTTGTACTTTTCCGAAATTCAGTTTAGTGATCAATCTGCAGTCGTGTAAAAAACTCTTTGTTTATTCATTGAAGGAAACCAAGAAGCTTGGCATGGTAGAGCTGACATTCTCTTAAATCACTGTACCATTAATGTGGATACAGAGGCTGATGATGGAGAAAGTGAAACTGGAGAAAAACCTTCAAAGCGTCAGAAAGAAGAAGAAATATCTCCGGAATTTTCAAGCAACACAGAAGTAAAATTAGACAGTAATAACTATGACGATTCATTAGCACAGACTTTAGCGATGGGAATTGTCAATGCATTTTGTGAAGTAAAAAAAGATGTGTCTTTATCTAACAAATTTATTCCGTCATTCTCAGTGACGGAAAGACATATAAGGATAATAATGTACAGTTGTTGTTTAGACATTCTTCTTTTAAGTGAAAAATTAGAAATTTGGGAGGATGAGGAGTTAAACATCAACACATTGTTGTTAGTTTGGTTTGCTCTTAATTTTGATAGTTTTGAGATGAAAGTTCCAGAACAATTTCTCGAAAGATCGCCTCAATCAGATTTTAAAAAATGCGTCGGACATGAAGTATATTCCGTTTATATCAGTGATATGTCTAAACCACTAAAAGAGGAAATTAAATCTAAAAAAGTAAGTCTAAGAGCAGAAGAGAAAGGGACACCCATGCTTATCGCTCATGCTTTGTACAATGAACAGTACAACAAATTTCAAAATCTTATGGAACAGGTTAAAAACACAAATGTCAGTTAATAAAAACAATGTATGTCCACTGTTTTAGTTGTTTTTATATACTGAAGTTGTATCAGTTTCATATTTATAAACATAACAATTATTAAATATTAAAGTGAAAATGTACATGATTGCAAGCAATAATTCAGTAATGATTTCTCTATCTTTGATACAGCAAGGTAGAGTACTCGCTTCGTATAGGGAAGGTCGAGGGTTCGAACCCCCGGCCGGGTTGGACTGAGACTTGAAAATTTGTAGTGACTGTTCTTTTGCTAAGCACTTGGCATTTAGAAATGAAAATCACTAGGGCCTTCAGATGAGATCTTAAAACTGATGCCCCATGTCACGGCAGGCGTGGTACGTTAAAGAACCCTCCCTGCACATTGTCCTCAGTGCACTTCAAATATAAAAAGTAAAAATTTCTGGCACTTCATCTATATCTGGTGACGCATTTAGTCAATCAAATCAATTTGATACAGCAAACTATGTTCATCTATCAAAATGAATTGTAACTTATCGTTTGAAGCACCAGCTAATACTCACATCACTTCTTTTGCCGAATGTCTCCAATCAGATTAGTTTCCCCTCTATCAACCCAGAACTGACCAGCCCGCCATTTCTCAACTTAATCTTGATTTGTGCATAAAACACTTTTTGCTCAAATCAATCCCGACTTGGGTATAAAACACCATTTCTCACCTCAATCTTGACTTGGGTATAAAACAACACCATCTCTTAACTCAACTTGGATCACTTTTATGTTACTCAAAATCCTATAAATACTGAGAAAATAATTACTAAGGATATTTTGATTATTTTTACCCGATTTTATTGATTTTAGCTCACTTGAGCAAATGCTTAAATTGGCCTTTCAAAATTTCAAATGCTCTTTCGTCCATTGTCCAATCATCAGGTGTTCACTAACTTACCATTTCTACTTGAAAACTAGTAAACCAATTGGATGTTTGTAAGACCTTCTTTTAGTTTGAGCTGTTTGACCTTTTCCCTGATTTGAGGACATATTGGCCTAAATAATTAAAACCTCGAAGCATTTACTGATGAATCAAAAGTCGAAGAAACTTACTTTTAATATAGTGCCATGACACAAAGCTCTTCCATGTTTGTGAAGGAGGACGACCTTTACCTGTTTCAGGGTATGATAAAACCAAATTACATCATGATGAAGTGAAAACATATAATAGCGAAACTCAATCATATAATGATCATACCAAATAATATAATGATGAATTGAAAACATATAATGGCGAAACTCTATCATATAATGATCATACCAAATAATATAATGATGAATTGAAAACATATAATGGCGAAACTCAATTAAGAATGATAATACCAAATAATATAATGATGAATTATGATGAAAATCAATTAATAATGATAATACCAAATAATATAATGATGAATTGAAAACATATTATGGCGAAACTCAATCATATGAAGATCATACCAATTAATATAATGATGAATTGAAAACATATTATGGCGAAACTCAATCATATGAAGATCATACCAAATAATATAATGATGAATTGAAAACATATTATGGCGAAACTCAATCATATGAAGATCATACCAAATAATATAATGATGAATTGAAAACATATTATGGCGAAACTCAATCATATGAAGATCATACCAAATAATATAATGATGAATTGAAAACATATTATGGCGAAACTCAATCATATGAAGATCATACCAAATAATATAATGATGATTTGAAAACATATTATGGCGAAACTCAATCATATGAAGATCATACCAAATAATATAATGATGAATTGAAAACATATTATGGCGAAACTCAATCATATAATGATCGTACCAAATAATATAATGATGAATTGAAAACATATAATGGCGAAACTCAATTAAGAATGATAATACCAAATAATATAATGATGAATTGAAAACATTATGGCGAAAATCAATTAATAATGATAATACCAAATAATATAATGATGAATTGAAAACATATTATGGCGAAACTCAATCATATGAAGATCATACCAATTAATATAATGATGAATTGAAAACATATTATGGCGAAACTCAATCATATGAAGATCATACCAAATAATATAATGATAAATTGAAAACATATCATGGCGAAACTCAATCATATGAAGATCATACCAAATTATATAATGATGAATTGAAAACATATTATGGCGAAACTCAATCATATGAAGATCATACCAAATAATATAATGATAAATTGAAAACATATTATGGCGAAACTCAATCATATGAAGATCATACCAAATAATATAATGATGAATTGAAAACATATTATGGCGAAACTCAATCATATGAAGATCATACCAAATAATATAATGATGAATTGAAAACATATTATGGCGAAACTCAATCATATAATGATCATACCAAATAATATAATGATGAATTAAAAACATATTATGGCGAAACTCAATCATATAATGATCATACCAAATAATATAATGATGAATTGAAAACATATTATGGCGAAACTCAATCATATGAAGATCAGACCAAATAATAAAATGATGAATTGAAAACATATAATGGCGAAACTCAATCATATGATGATCATACCAAATAATATAATGATGAATTGAAAACATATTATGGCGAAACTCAATCATATGAAGATCATACCAAATAATATAATGATGAATTGAAAACATATTATGGCGAAACTCAATCATATAATGATCATACCAAATAATATAATGATGAATTGAAAACATATTATGGCGAAACTCAATCATATAATGATCATACCAAATAATATAATGATGAATTGAAAACATATTATGGCGAAACTCAATCATATGAAGATCATACCAAATAATATAATGATGAATTGAAAACATATTATGGCGAAACTCAATCATATAATGATCATACCAAATAATATAATGATGAATTGAAAACATATAATAGCGAAACTCGATTATATGAAGATCAGACCAAATAATAAAATGATGAAGTAAAAACATTAAATGGCGAAACTCAATCGCATAGTGATATAATTGAAATGTATAATGGTTAAACAAAAACATAACGTTGAATGCAAATACATATTTTTATATTTGCTATTCCTTCATTATAAGATAAGATAAATTTTATTTTAAGTCGGGTTAAAAAATATAACAGTAACATAAGCTCCAGGGAGCTTTTTGCCGACTACATTAATACACTTGATACATACACGCATATATATATATATATATATATATATATATATATATATATATATATATATATTACATACAACATGCATTACACTACATTCACATTCATGTACAACATAAAACAAAATTATTAATCAGTTCAAATTAACTAAAATGAAATCACAAAGCAGTTAAGATTTGTAGATGACACAAGGCTACAGCATCGAGATCAGGCAATTTAGCAGCTAAAAAGTTATATGCTTTCATTAGTCGATACCCAAGCTTCTTGGGTCTAATTGTGACAGTACTTAACCTTGCAAATACTACATCATGGTAAATGAAGAAAAACTAACTTATCCCAGATCTCTATTATCAAGTACGGTAGCATTTTGGTTCTTTAATAGTATCAGCAGAATTCAGCACTTTTAAGTCTCTTCCTAAAATATTCACCAGAGCCCCGTTTCACAATCGTTCACTCAACTCAAATTAGGGAATATTTCAATGTCAATTTTTAAGACATTTCACAGTTAAAATTGAATATCTAATGTTGTATTTAATTGTTTAGTGTAGATGTGTTAAGTTAAGGAAAATCTTAGTTAAGGAATAATTGTGAAACTGGGGCCTAGAAAATATCCCCGTATATACCGACCCAAACATTAAGTATACACAGTTCTTCCATCAACAGTATTTCCAATGATTGGGTGCCCTTTTGGTCCTGGCACATTATCTGTTTTCTCAACATCCTACCCATTATTAAAAGTATTAAAATTGTTGCATGTAACAAATAACAATGTTCCCATGCCATTTTTTTTATTTTTTATACTTGAATACAGACTTTCATAATTATTGGATGTGTGTAAATTAATAAAAATAGAGTGTTAACCGTGTCTCAAAAACATACCTTTGTCCTCGTTTTTTGTTGACACAATTAAGCATATGTATGTGTGGTCATATATTAGACATTATGTAATCAAGGTTACATAAGTATGACAGTTTGTAAGCTATTTACTTATGTAATAGATTATAGAAAGGTATAACAATATTTTGCTACCAAGCCAATACAAAGCGGAAATCTCGCGGTATTTTTCACGGTCTTACCTATTTATGCGGTTTCGCTCTCATATGGCGGAACAGATAAAGTAGCGGACGCAGTTGCATTTAATTATCGTGCAACATGATATGTTTATGCTCTATTTGAATAACCGATCACTTATTCATCATCGGATTCCGGGGAAGGAGGGGTGCTTGTCAGCCATTGATGATTGATGCAATGCTTGTTTGAATAAACTGACCCCTATGTTTATTTAATTAGCAACGGCTACTTCCTGTGGAACGGTTAGTTCTGATCTTGAAACGTTCTACGTTGATAAGCCACACAAATGATTCTAATATCAAGTATAATGATTATGAGGTTCATAAGCATTTCGACCCCTTTTAATGTTTTGCAAGAGTTATCCCCCTTGATAACTTCAAAAGAAAAAGTTTTTGAGATGTTTTCGGTTTATGTATTTCAGTTTATGATTACCTCAAAACCATCAACGAAACACTGCTTGAATCTTTCCTTTCAAAAGATGAAAAATCTGAAAACAGGTACAAGGATCATTTGATGATGTTGAGTAGCAGAAGCCCAACTTGTAAGCCCATATTCATACGACCAAAGTATACCGGGTTAATATTTCAACGTGAAGACGATTTGTCACTAGCTGTTCAGGACGAAAGGTTCTCAAGCTGGAAAATTATCTGAAATTAAGATTTGGTGATAAAATTGATCTGAGAGATACTTAGTTCGGAAGAATAATACATCCCAACCCCGACATCTGAAATATCTCAGGTCTACCTAAAGAGGGAAATTACTCCAGTTTCGGACTCTCCCATTCGGACCTGAATAATATCCCGGATTTCTACGAAAATACTGAAAACAACTGTTATATTATTTAGAAAAATAGGGCACTCGGTCTAGGATATTATCTTAGATGCCGAAAGACAATTGTATCATAAGAATGATCACTCTTAATATTGAACTCTTAGTCGGTAAACTGAGTCAAATAGAACTGAGAGTCTGAACATTATAAAGGCGACCAATTCATGTTAAAAAAAAAAAAAAAATTAAAAAAAAAAAAAAAAAAAAAACAGTATGTTAATATTATTACAAATCAAAAAACATGAAACCACTCTGAAAGCAGATGAAATGTTTATTTACTTGAACCTTAAAATTTTCATTTGCAACAGGGATTTACTCATCTCATATTGCCTGGCAGACCTTTATGACCCACTAACACAAGCACTCTCTTGATGGAGAAAAACTGGGAAATAACAACAACATGATAAAATCATCCATATTCCCCATTGGTTTTTTAATATTTGGATAATTTGTGCTATTCTTCTATCAACAATAAAATTACGATTCAGTCATCAACGGTCGAATTCAACCTTAAGAATAGGAGTACAATTAAGAAAAGACCCGACCCCATTGCACTTGTGGATGCAAAGAAGATATAAATCGTAGAAAAATCTTGTCGTCCTATGCTTCCATCGTGTACTCATTGCATACGTGTTTCATACACTCTATCCATCTGATGATAGTTTTTAAAATAACAAAACAGTTGACAAAATTTTAATTCTGAAGGTTCAAAAGTGGATTAAACCTATTGAAATACAGTTACAAAGATTCAGAGATTCTGAGAAAATGTTTTATTCAACAATATTGATGTACATTGTTAGCAAAGCAAAAAGGAAAATAATAATAAAATAAAAAGCCTAGCGCATTACTATTTTACGTTAGAAGTATTTTTTTGAAATCTTTAAAGAAAATCTGCCATAAATCCATGTGCAAAATATTAAAAAAAAAAAAAAAAAAAAAAAAAAAAAAAAAAAAAAAAAGTTGTTGCATATATTGACTTGAGTCTTTTCGAACATCATTGTTTTGTACCGAACTGCATAACATATAAGGTATTTTTTCGTCTATCCATTTTTATTTAAAAATTAATATGAAGTTTTGGTTTATATCCTGGAAGAAAAGGTATCCGGCGGAGAGTTTTTCCATGGAATCTTCTATTATTTATATAAGGGAAATTATATAAGTTTGTATCCTTGGAGTTTGATATATCCAGGTCAGGTTTTTCTAGGTCAGTTAACCATCCAGTAAGTCCTCTCTCTCTTACTGTACCTTCAAGTGATAATAATAGTAATAATAATAATAAAAAATAAAAATAAAAATAATATACAAATTAAAATTAAATTTAAAATTAAAAATATATATAAAAAAATTAAAATAAAATAGAAATGTAAAAAAAAAAATTAAACATGAGATAAAATAAAGTAAAATAAATATAAAAAAAATGAAACTAAATGTACATTTAAAAAATGAAAAGTTAAAGAAAAATAAGTATAATGTGCTTTTATGATGTAACAAGACTGATGTTTAGATTTAATGACCTCTAGAATATCTTATTGATATATTCTATATCGTATATTCATCTTTACAGTATACCAGTATTTTCTCATTATTTCCTTCTCCTTCCAGTTCGGAAGCATCAAGGTTTTTTCATTGAACTCATTTTTACTATTCTACGTGATGTTTAATTGAAAATATAATTCACATGACGCAAAATTCATAGAAACAGCATTTTATGGCGGAGAGAGAGAGAGAGAGAGAGAGAGAGAGAGAGAGAGAGAGAGAGAGAGTGAGAGAGAGAGAGAAAGAGAGAGGGATGCTAAACCCGTTGATATCGGGTCATTTAGTAGCTCTATCACCCACGTTGTGGGGACACTGTTGACGATCTGGGGACAGATACCATGTCCCCAGATCAACGGTAGCTTATTTCATCACGAAAAGGATGAAAATGATTCTGACAAAGTTTTGTGAACTCGGGACATTTGTCCCCATTGCTAGCGCTCTCACTCTCAACACCGTGAAAGAATCGTTTTGACGTTACTGTATTGCACATGCGCAGTCGATGATCATGTCAAGTAGCCGGGGTCGCGTCGAGTTTGCGCAAGGAAACCACCACACTGACGTCTAAAGGATTGAAAAGCAAGGACCACGTGGAGTTGTAAGTATGTACTTTGATAGAAAAGTCCTGGCATTATAATGTCCAATCAAGAAACACCTAATAACGAAGTGGTAATATTATAGTGTCCCAACAAGGAATATCTCTTTTTACTTTGATGACAGAGAGGCCAAGACAGTACATTATCTCTTCAGCGCTTTGATAGGTAAGCCCTGGCTTTATTCTGTCCCAACTTTAAAACTAATAGAGAAGCCAATACAAAATATTATTATACAGTACATTAAAATGTCCCAACAAGAACTGTCCCAACTAAAGACATCTGACATAGAAACCATAACATTTTATGTCCCAACAAGGAATATCTCTTTTAACGTTTTATGATAAGAGAAGCCAGGACAGTACATTATCTCTTCAGCGCTTTGATAAAAATTCCTGACATCATACTGTCCCAACAACAACTGTCCCAACTAAAAACATCTGACAAAGAAGCTATAACATGATACTGTCCCAACAAGGAATATCTCATTTCACTTTGATGATAAAGAGGCCAAGACAGTACATTATCTCTTCAGTGCTCTGATAGAAAAATCCTGACATTATACTCTCCCAACAACAACTGTCCCAACTAAAAACATCTGACAGAGAAGCTATAACATGATACTGTCCCAACAAGGAATATCTCTTTTTACTTTGATGATAAAGAGGCCGAGACAGTACATTATCTCTTCAGTGTTCTGATAGAAAAGTCCTGACATTATACTCTCCCAACAACAACTGTCCCAACTAAAAACATCTGACAAAGAAGCTATAACATGATACTGTCCCAACAAGGAATATCTCTTTTCACTTTGATGATAAAGAGGCCAAGACAGTACATTATCTCTTCAGTGCTCTGATAGAAAAATCCTGACATTATACTCTCCCAACAACAACTGTCCCAACTAAAAACATCTGACAGAGAAGCTATAACATGATACTGTCCCAACAAGGAATATCTCTTTTTACTTTGATGATAGAGAAGCCAAGACAGTACATTATCTCTTCAGCACTTTGATAGAAAAGTCCTGACATTATACTGTCCCAACAACAACTGTCCCAACAAGGAATATCTCTTTTTACTTTGATGATAGAGAGGCAGAAACAGTACAATATCTCTTCACCGCTTTGAAAAAAAAAAGTCCAGACATTATAATGTCCCAACAACAACTGTCCAAACTAAAAACATCTGACATAGAAACCATTGAATTAAACTGTCCCATCAAGGAATATCTCCTTTTACTTTTATGATAGAGAGGTAGAAACAGTACAATATCTCTTCAGTGCTTTGATAAAAATTCCTGACATCATACTGTCCCAACAACAACTGTCCCAACTAAAAACATCTGACAGAGAAGCCATAACATGATACTGTCCCAACAAGGAATATCTCTTTTCACTTTGATGATAAAGAGGCCAAGACAGTGCATTATCTCTTCAGTTTTCTGACAGAAAAGTCCTGACATTATACTCTCCCAACAACAACTGTCCCAACTAAAAACATCTGACAGAGAAGCTATAACATGATACTGTCCCAACAAGAACTGTCCCAACAAGGAATATCTCTTTTTACTTTGATGATAGAGAAGCCAAAACAGTACATTATCTCTTCAGTGCTTTGATAGAAAAGTCCTGACATCATACTGTCCCAACAACTGTCCCAACAACAACTGTCCAAACTAAAAACATCTGACATAGAAACCACAAAATTAAACTGTCCCAACAAGAAATATCTCTTTTACTTTGATGATAGAGAAGCCAAGACATTACATTATCTCTTCAGTGCTTTGATAAAAATTCCTGACATCATACTGTCCCAACAACAACTGTCCCAACTAAAAACATCTGACAAAGAAGCTATAACATGATACTGTCCCAACAAGGAATATCTCATTTCACTTTGATGATAAAGAGGCCAAGACAGTACATTATCTCTTCAGTGCTCTGATAGAAAAAGCCTGACATTATACTCTCCCAACAACAACTGTCCCAACTAAAAACATCTGACAGAGAAGCTATAACATGATACTGTCCCAACAAGGAATATCTCTTTTTACTTTGATGATAAAGAGGCCGAGACAGTACATTATCTCTTCAGTGTTCTGATAGAAAAGTCCTGACATTATACTCTCCCAACAACAACTGTCCCAACTAAAAACATCTGACAAAGAAGCTATAACATGATACTGTCCCAACAAGGAATATCTCTTTTCACTTTGATGATAAAGAGGCCAAGACAGTACATTATCTCTTCAGTGCTCTGATAGAAAAATCCTGACATTATACTCTCCCAACAACAACTGTCCCAACTAAAAACATCTGACAGAGAAGCTATAACATGATACTGTCCCAACAAGGAATATCTCTTTTTACTTTGATGATAGAGAAGCCAAGACAGTACATTATCTCTTCAGCACTTTGATAGAAAAGTCCTGACATTATACTGTCCCAACAACAACTGTCCCAACAAGGAATATCTCTTTTTACTTTGATGATAGAGAGGCAGAAACAGTACAATATCTCTTCACCGCTTTGAAAAAAAAAAGTCCAGACATTATAATGTCCCAACAACAACTGTCCAAACTAAAAACATCTGACATAGAAACCATTGAATTAAACTGTCCCATCAAGGAATATCTCCTTTTACTTTTATGATAGAGAGGTAGAAACAGTACAATATCTCTTCAGTGCTTTGATAAAAATTCCTGACATCATACTGTCCCAACAACAACTGTCCCAACTAAAAACATCTGACAGAGAAGCCATAACATGATACTGTCCCAACAAGGAATATCTCTTTTCACTTTGATGATAAAGAGGCCAAGACAGTGCATTATCTCTTCAGTTTTCTGACAGAAAAGTCCTGACATTATACTCTCCCAACAACAACTGTCCCAACTAAAAACATCTGACAGAGAAGCTATAACATGATACTGTCCCAACAAGAACTGTCCCAACAAGGAATATCTCTTTTTACTTTGATGATAGAGAAGCCAAAACAGTACATTATCTCTTCAGTGCTTTGATAGAAAAGTCCTGACATCATACTGTCCCAACAACTGTCCCAACAACAACTGTCCAAACTAAAAACATCTGACATAGAAACCACAAAATTAAACTGTCCCAACAAGAAATATCTCTTTTACTTTGATGATAGAGAAGCCAAGACATTACATTATCTCTTCAGTGCTTTGATAAAAATTCCTGACATCATACTGTCCCAACAACAACTGTCCAAACTTAAAAACATCTGACAGAGAAGCTATAACATGATACTGTCCCAACATCGAATATCTCTATTCACTTTGATGATAGAGAGGCCAAGACAGTACATTATCTCTTCAGTGCTCTGATAGAAACGTCCTGACAATATACTCTCCCAACAAGAACTGTCCCAACTAAAAACATCTGACAGAGAAGCTATAACATGATACTGTCCCAACAAGGAATATCTCTTTTCACTTTGATGATAAAGAGGCCAAGACAGTACATTATCTCTTCAGTGCTCTGATAGAAAAAGCTATAACATGATACTGTCCCAACAACAACTGTCCCAACTAAAAACATCTGGCAGAGAAGCTATAACATGATACTGTCCCAACAAGTAATATCTCTTTTTACTTTGATGATAAAGAGGCGCCAAGACAGTACATTATCTCTTCAGCGCTTTGATAGAAAAGTCCAGACATTATAATGTCCCAACAAGAACTGTCCCAACTAAAGACATCTGACATAGAAACCATAAAATTAAACTGTCCCAACAAGGAATATCTCTTTTTACTTTTATGATAGAGAGACAGAAACAGTACAATATCTCTTCAGCGCTTTGATAAAAATTCCTGACATCATACTGTCCCAACAACAACTGTCCGAACTAAAAACATCTGACAGAGAAGCTATAACATGATACTGTCCCAACAAGGAATATCTCTTTTCACTTTGATGATAAAGAGGCCAAGACAGTACATTATCTCTTCAGTGCTCTGATAGAAACATCCTGACATTATACTCTCCCAACAACAACTGTCCCAACTAAAAACATCTGGCAGAGAAGCTATAACATGATACTGTCCCAACAAGGAATATCTCTTTTTACTTTGATGATAAAGAGGCCAAGACAGTACATTATCTCTTCAGTGCTCTGATAGAAAAGTCCTGACATTATACTCTCCCAACAACAACTGTCCCAACTAAAAACATCTGGCAGAGAAGCTATAACATTATACTGTCCCAACAAGTAATATCTCTTTTACTTTGATGATAAAGAGGCCAAGACAGTACATTATCTCTTCAGTGCTCTGATAGAAAAGTCCTGACATTATAATGTCCCAACAAGAACTGTCCCAACTAAAGACATCTGACATAGAAACCATAACATTATACTGTCCCAACAAGGAATATCTCTTTTTACTTTTATGATAGAGAGACAGAAACAGTACAATATCTCTTCAGCGCTTTGATAAAAAAGTCCAGACATTTTAATGTCCTAACAAGAACTGTCCCAACAAGGAATATCTCTTTTTACTTTGATGATAGAGAAGCCAAGACAGTTCATTATCTCTTCAGCACTTTGATAGAAAAGTCCTGGCATTATAATGTCCAATCAAGAAACACCTAATAACGAAGTGGTAATATTATAGTGTCCCAACAAGGAATATCTCTTTTTACTTTGATGACAGAGAGGCCAAGACAGTACATTATCTCTTCAGCGCTTTGATAGGTAAGCCCTGGCTTTATTCTGTCCCAACTTTAAAACTAATAGAGAAGCCAATACAAAATATTATTATACAGTACATTAAAATGTCCCAACAAGAACTGTCCCAACTAAAGACATCTGACATAGAAACCATAACATTTTATGTCCCAACAAGGAATATCTCTTTTAACGTTTTATGATAAGAGAAGCCAGGACAGTACATTATCTCTTCAGCGCTTTGATAAAAATTCCTGACATCATACTGTCCCAACAACAACTGTCCCAACTAAAAACATCTGACAAAGAAGCTATAACATGATACTGTCCCAACAAGGAATATCTCATTTCACTTTGATGATAAAGAGGCCAAGACAGTACATTATCTCTTCAGTGCTCTGATAGAAAAATCCTGACATTATACTCTCCCAACAACAACTGTCCCAACTAAAAACATCTGACAGAGAAGCTATAACATGATACTGTCCCAACAATGAATATCTCTTTTTACTTTGATGATAAAGAGGCCGAGACAGTACATTATCTCTTCAGTGTTCTGATAGAAAAGTCCTGACATTATACTCTCCCAACAACAACTGTCCCAACTAAAAACATCTGACAGAGAAGCTATAACATGATACTGTCCCAACAAGGAATATCTCTTTTTACTTTGATGATAGAGAAGCCAAGACAGTACATTATCTCTTCAGCACTTTGATAGAAAAGTCCTGACATTATACTGTCCCAACAACAACTGTCCCAACAAGGAATATCTCTTTTTACTTTGATGATAGAGAGGCAGAAACAGTACAATATCTCTTCACTGCTTTGAAAAAAAAAAGTCCAGACATTATAATGTCCCAACAAGAACTGTCCAAACTAAAAACATCTGACATAGAAACCATTGAATTAAACTGTCCCATCAAGGAATATCTCCTTTTACTTTTATGATAGAGAGGTAGAAACAGTACAATATCTCTTCAGTGCTTTGATAAAAATTCCTGACATCATACTGTCCCAACAACAACTGTCCCAACTAAAAACATCTGACAGAGAAGCCATAACATGATACTGTCCCAACAAGGAATATCTCTTTTCACTTTGATGATAAAGAGGCCAAGACAGTGCATTATCTCTTCAGTTTTCTGACAGAAAAGTCCTGACATTATACTCTCCCAACAACAACTGTCCCAACTAAAAACATCTGACAGAGAAGCTATAACATGATACTGTCCCAACAAGAACTGTCCCAACAAGGAATATCTCTTTTTACTTTGATGATAGAGAAGCCAAAACAGTACATTATCTCTTCAGTGCTTTGATAGAAAAGTCCTGACATCATACTGTCCCAACAACTGTCCCAACAACAACTGTCCAAACTAAAAACATCTGACATAGAAACCACAAAATTAAACTGTCCCAACAAGAAATATCTCTTTTACTTTGATGATAGAGAAGCCAAGACATTACATTATCTCTTCAGTGCTTTGATAAAAATTCCTGACATCATACTGTCCCAACAACAACTGTCCAAACTTAAAAACATCTGACAGAGAAGCTATAACATGATACTGTCCCAACATCGAATATCTCTATTCACTTTGATGATAGAGAGGCCAAGACAGTACATTATCTCTTCAGTGCTCTGATAGAAACGTCCTGACAATATACTCTCCCAACAAGAACTGTCCCAACTAAAAACATCTGACAGAGAAGCTATAACATGATACTGTCCCAACAAGGAATATCTCTTTTCACTTTGATGATAAAGAGGCCAAGACAGTACATTATCTCTTCAGTGCTCTGATAGAAAAAGCTATAACATGATACTGTCCCAACAACAACTGTCCCAACTAAAAACATCTGGCAGAGAAGCTATAACATGATACTGTCCCAACAAGTAATATCTCTTTTTACTTTGATGATAAAGAGGCGCCAAGACAGTACATTATCTCTTCAGCGCTTTGATAGAAAAGTCCAGACATTATAATGTCCCAACAAGAACTGTCCCAACTAAAGACATCTGACATAGAAACCATAAAATTAAACTGTCCCAACAAGGAATATCTCTTTTTACTTTTATGATAGAGAGACAGAAACAGTACAATATCTCTTCAGCGCTTTGATAAAAATTCCTGACATCATACTGTCCCAACAACAACTGTCCGAACTAAAAACATCTGACAGAGAAGCTATAACATGATACTGTCCCAACAAGGAATATCTCTTTTCACTTTGATGATAAAGAGGCCAAGACAGTACATTATCTCTTCAGTGCTCTGATAGAAACATCCTGACATTATACTCTCCCAACAACAACTGTCCCAACTAAAAACATCTGGCAGAGAAGCTATAACATGATACTGTCCCAACAAGGAATATCTCTTTTTACTTTGATGATAAAGAGGCCAAGACAGTACATTATCTCTTCAGTGCTCTGATAGAAAAGTCCTGACATTATACTCTCCCAACAACAACTGTCCCAACTAAAAACATCTGGCAGAGAAGCTATAACATTATACTGTCCCAACAAGTAATATCTCTTTTACTTTGATGATAAAGAGGCCAAGACAGTACATTATCTCTTCAGTGCTCTGATAGAAAAGTCCTGACATTATAATGTCCCAACAAGAACTGTCCCAACTAAAGACATCTGACATAGAAACCATAACATTATACTGTCCCAACAAGGAATATCTCTTTTTACTTTTATGATAGAGAGACAGAAACAGTACAATATCTCTTCAGCGCTTTGATAAAAAAGTCCAGACATTTTAATGTCCTTACAAGAACTGTCCCAACAAGGAATATCTCTTTTTACTTTGATGATAGAGAAGCCAAGACAGTTCATTATCTCTTCAGCACTTTGATAGAAAAGTCCTGGCATTATAATGTCCAATCAAGAAACACCTAATAACGAAGTGGTAATATTATAGTGTCCCAACAAGGAATATCTCTTTTTACTTTGATGACAGAGAGGCCAAGACAGTACATTATCTCTTCAGCGCTTTGATAGGTAAGCCCTGGCTTTATTCTGTCCCAACTTTAAAACTAATAGAGAAGCCAATACAAAATATTATTATACAGTACATTAAAATGTCCCAACAAGAACTGTCCCAACTAAAGACATCTGACTTAGAAACCATAACATTTTATGTCCCAACAAGGAATATCTCTTTTAACGTTTTATGATAAGAGAAGCCAGGACAGTACATTATCTCTTCAGCGCTTTGATAAAAATTCCTGACATCATACTGTCCCAACAACAACTGTCCCAACTAAAAACATCTGACAAAGAAGCTATAACATGATACTGTCCCAACAAGGAATATCTCATTTCACTTTGATGATAAAGAGGCCAAGACAGTACATTATCTCTTCAGTGCTCTGATAGAAAAATCCTGACATTATACTCTCCCAACAACAACTGTCCCAACTAAAAACATCTGACAGAGAAGCTATAACATGATACTGTCCCAACAAGGAATATCTCTTTTTACTTTGATGATAAAGAGGCCGAGACAGTACATTATCTCTTCAGTGTTCTGATAGAAAAGTCCTGACATTATACTCTCCCAACAACAACTGTCCCAACTAAAAACATCTGACAAAGAAGCTATAACATGATACTGTCCCAACAAGGAATATCTCTTTTCACTTTGATGATAAAGAGGCCAAGACAGTACATTATCTCTTCAGTGCTCTGATAGAAAAATCCTGACATTATACTCTCCCAACAACAACTGTCCCAACTAAAAACATCTGACAGAGAAGCTATAACATGATACTGTCCCAACAAGGAATATCTCTTTTTACTTTGATGATAGAGAAGCCAAGACAGTACATTATCTCTTCAGCACTTTGATAGAAAAGTCCTGACATTATACTGTCCCAACAACAACTGTCCCAACAAGGAATATCTCTTTTTACTTTGATGATAGAGAGGCAGAAACAGTACAATATCTCTTCACTGCTTTGAAAAAAAAAAGTCCAGACATTATAATGTCCCAACAAGAACTGTCCAAACTAAAAACATCTGACATAGAAACCATTGAATTAAACTGTCCCATCAAGGAATATCTCCTTTTACTTTTATGATAGAGAGGTAGAAACAGTACAATATCTCTTCAGTGCTTTGATAAAAATTCCTGACATCATACTGTCCCAACAACAACTGTCCCAACTAAAAACATCTGACAGAGAAGCCATAACATGATACTGTCCCAACAAGGAATATCTCTTTTCACTTTGATGATAAAGAGGCCAAGACAGTGCATTATCTCTTCAGTTTTCTGACAGAAAAGTCCTGACATTATACTCTCCCAACAACAACTGTCCCAACTAAAAACATCTGACAGAGAAGCTATAACATGATACTGTCCCAACAAGAACTGTCCCAACAAGGAATATCTCTTTTTACTTTGATGATAGAGAAGCCAAAACAGTACATTATCTCTTCAGTGCTTTGATAGAAAAGTCCTGACATCATACTGTCCCAACAACTGTCCCAACAACAACTGTCCAAACTAAAAACATCTGACATAGAAACCACAAAATTAAACTGTCCCAACAAGAAATATCTCTTTTACTTTGATGATAGAGAAGCCAAGACATTACATTATCTCTTCAGTGCTTTGATAAAAATTCCTGACATCATACTGTCCCAACAACAACTGTCCAAACTTAAAAACATCTGACAGAGAAGCTATAACATGATACTGTCTCAACATCGAATATCTCTATTCACTTTGATGATAGAGAGGCCAAGACAGTACATTATCTCTTCAGTGCTCTGATAGAAACGTCCTGACAATATACTCTCCCAACAAGAACTGTCCCAACTAAAAACATCTGACAGAGAAGCTATAACATGATACTGTCCCAACAAGGAATATCTCTTTTCACTTTGATGATAAAGAGGCCAAGACAGTACATTATCTCTTCAGTGCTCTGATAGAAAAAGCTATAACATGATACTGTCCCAACAACAACTGTCCCAACTAAAAACATCTGGCAGAGAAGCTATAACATGATACTGTCCCAACAAGTAATATCTCTTTTTACTTTGATGATAAAGAGGCGCCAAGACAGTACATTATCTCTTCAGCGCTTTGATAGAAAAGTCCAGACATTATAATGTCCCAACAAGAACTGTCCCAACTAAAGACATCTGACATAGAAACCATAAAATTAAACTGTCCGAACAAGGAATATCTCTTTTTACTTTTATGATAGAGAGACAGAAACAGTACAATATCTCTTCAGCGCTTTGATAAAAATTCCTGACATCATACTGTCCCAACAACAACTGTCCGAACTAAAAACATCTGACAGAGAAGCTATAACATGATACTGTCCCAACAAGGAATATCTCTTTTCACTTTGATGATAAAGAGGCCAAGACAGTACATTATCTCTTCAGTGCTCTGATAGAAACATCCTGACATTATACTCTCCCAACAACAACTGTCCCAACTAAAAACATCTGGCAGAGAAGCTATAACATGATACTGTCCCAACAAGGAATATCTCTTTTTACTTTGATGATAAAGAGGCCAAGACAGTACATTATCTCTTCAGTGCTCTGATAGAAAATCCTGACATTATACTCTCCCAACAACAACTGTCCCAACTAAAAACATCTGGCAGAGAAGCTATAACATTATACTGTCCCAACAAGTAATATCTCTTTTACTTTGATGATAAAGAGGCCAAGACAGTACATTATCTCTTCAGTGCTCTGATAGAAAAGTCCTGACATTATAATGTCCCAACAAGAACTGTCCCAACTAAAGACATCTGACATAGAAACCATAACATTATACTGTCCCAACAAGGAATATCTCTTTTTACTTTTATGATAGAGAGACAGAAACAGTACAATATCTCTTCAGCGCTTTGATAAAAAAGTCCAGACATTTTAATGTCCTAACAAGAACTGTCCCAACAAGGAATATCTCTTTTTACTTTGATGATAGAGAAGCCAAGACAGTTCATTATCTCTTCAGCACTTTGATAGAAAAGTCCTGACATGATACTGTCCCAACAACAACTGTCCCAACAAGGAATATCTCTTTTTACTTTGATGATAGAGAGGCAGAAACAGTACAATATCTCTTCACCGCTTTGAAAAAAAAAGTCCAGACATTATAATGTCCCAACAAGAACTGTCCAAACTAAAAACATCTGACATAGAAACCATAAAATTAAACTGTCCCAACAAGGAATATCTCTTTTTACTTTTATGATAGAGAGGTAGAAACAGTACAATATCTCTTCAGTGCTTTGATAAAAATTCCTGACATCATACTGTCCCAACAACAACTGTCCCAACTAAAAACATCTGACAGAGAAGCCATAACATGATACTGTCCCAACAAGGAATATCTCTTTTCACTTTGATGATAAAGAGGCCAAGACAGTGCATTATCTCTTCAGTTTTCTGACAGAAAAGTCTTGACATTATACTCTCCCAACAACAACTGTCCCAACTAAAAACATCTGACAGAGAAGCTATAACATGATACTGTCCCAACAAGAACTGTCCCAACAAGGAATATCTCTTTTTACTTTGATGATAGAGAAACCAAGACAGTACATCATCTCTTCAGTGCTTTGATAGAAAAGTCCTGACATCATACTGTCCCAACAACAACTGTCCAAACTAAAAACATCTGACATAGAAACCACAAAATTAAACTGTCCCAACAAGAAATATCTCTTTTTACTTTGATGATAGAGAAGCCAAGACATTACATTATCTCTTCAGTGCTTTGATAAAAATTCCTGACATCATACTGTCCCAACAACAACTGTCCAAACTTAAAAACATCTGACAGAGAAGCTATAACATGATACTGTCCCAACATCGAATATCTCTTTTCACTTTGATGATAGAGAGGCCAAGACAGTACATTATCTCTTCAGTGCTCTGATAGAAACATCCTGACATTATACTCTCCCAACAAGAACTGTCCCAACTAAAAACATCTGACAGAGAAGCTATAACATGATACTGTCCCAACAAGGAATATCTCTTTTTACTTTGATAATAGAGAGGCCAAGACAGTACATTATCTCTTCAGTGCTCTGATAGAAAAGTCCTGACATTATACTCTCCCAACAACAACTGTCCCAACGAAAAACATCTGACAGAGAAGCTATAACATGATACTGTCCCAACAAGGAATATCTCTTTTTACTTTGATGATAGAGAGGCCAAGACAGTACATTATCTCTTCAGTGCTCTGATAGAAAAGTCCTGACATTATACTCTCCCAACAAGAACTGTCCCAACGAAAAACATCTGACAGAGAAGCTATAACATGATACTGTCCCAACAAGGAATATCTCTTTTTACTTTTATGATAGAGAGGCAGAAACAGTACAATATCTCTTCAGCGCTTTGATAAAAAAGTCCAGACATTAAAATGTCCAAACAACAACTGTCCCAACTAAAACATCTGACATAGAAACCATAAAATTAAACTGTCCCAACAAGGAATATCTCTTTTTACCTAGATGACAGAGAGGCCAAGACAGTACATTATCTCTTCAGTGCTCTGATAGAAACGTCCTGACATTATACTGTCCCAACTAAAGACAGCTGACAGAGAAGCTATAACATGGTACTATCCCAACAAGGAATATCTTGTTTTACTTTGATGATAGAGAGGCCAAAACAGTACATTATCTCTTCAGTGCTCTGATAGAAAAGTCCTGACATTATACTCTCCCAACAACAACTGTCCCAACTAAAAACATCTGACAGAGAATCTATATTATGATACTGTCCCAACAAGAAACATCTGATAAAGAAGTTAAAACATCTAATAGAGAAGCCAAGACAGTACATTATATCTTTTGCGCTTTGAAAGAAAAGTCCTGGCATTATACTGTCCCAACAACAACTGTCCCAACTAAAAACATTTGACAAAGAAACTATAACATTAAACTGTCCTCACAAGGAATATCTCTTGTTACTTTTATGCAGGGTTTTCCTTGACACACAAAAAGCCACGTTTTGTTGCGTTTTTATCACCAATGGCCCATAAAATATCATCAAATGCACCCATGCTGTTGCAATCTTGATCGATCATGAGATCTGGAAATATTCCACTTCAGCTCGTTTTTTTGTTTTTACCAAACGGAAGTTTTAGTCCAATCAAAAACAAACAAGCAATTTTAGCGATTGATTGCACATATACATCCAAAAGCCATCATGTCATACAAAATCTATTTGACCAAAAATAAGTATTCTCAATCTCATTGTTAACCAGTATCAGACTTGACGCCCTAGTCCGATTTCAAAATGGGCGGACATTGCTGAAAAAGCAAAAGACTTTTACGAGTGAAATGATGTGACAAAACCTAATTCTCTTCATTATTTAAAATTACAATGTATTTTATCACATCTGCTATGTCCTTAATTAATTTCCGTAAACTTTTCTGACCAGTTTCACTTCCTTTTTCATAAACAACTATGTTGTAATGTCCCACAAAATTTTAATTGTTCCTCAAATTTTACGGTAAGGGGACATGTGTCCCAAAGTTTGATAGAAAACTCCTGACATTATACTGTCCCAACAACAACTGTCCTAACCGATTTTTCTCCAATTTGAAACATAAAAGATAAAATTTAGGGATTAAATATATATAACAATTTTGTAAAATATTTTCCTTAACTAATTCTTGATGAGATTTTTAAATTTTCAAAATGTGCTCCTAACCGGACACTCCAGGTGAGTGATACAGGCCCTATTGGGCCTCTCATCAACAGCTTTACCTTTCTGATATGCTGTTGTATTGAAATAGAGGTAATATATTGCAGATTAAGAAAATGCCATAGTAATGGGGAGAGGACGAAGACGAACTCCACAGCATGTTGCAGAAGAATGGATTACAAGAAATGATGATCCTCCTGGTTTCAGCATCAAGAACTTCAATTTCAAAGGTATGAATTGAGGGTTTATTATCTTTTCCAAAAAGGTTCAAAATAAGTTCAAATGTGTTTTAATTTTGTTAATATATGATATGAATATCAATTACAGATATTATAGTTTCAAATAGGGATAGCTTTATATTGGATAGAGATTTGTTCATATTTATAATACATATTTTGTTAATGTCAAAGATTGTAAGACATGGATGAGAGCCAATATAGGCACAGGCGCTTTGGTTACTCATAAAAATAGATCTTGGAAAGTAAATGCCAAATACACTGGTCTCTTATATAGATTCTGCTTTTAAGCCATTTAACACAGGTATTTTCATTGAACCCCAGCAGACTGAGTTTGAGGGGGTATAGGAATCACCATGTCTGTTAGTCCATCTGTCCATGTAAATTGTTTCCAGGCCATTATTATGTCACCCAAACGAAGTGTGGGACATATTGGTTTTATTGTGTTTCTTATTCTTCTGCCCCAACTCTGTCCATAGCGTTTCTCAAAAGACAGCTCTTATAATTCACTAAACTTCATAGGAGCAGTAAGGATGGGGTTCTTTGGTGCCTTTTGCTATACATAAATAGCAAGAAGAGCTATATTTATCAGTTTAATGCCCCTTCCAACTGCCCCAATCCTTGTCTAAAGCATTTCTGTGATTCTTTTGAAACTTCACAGGAGTAATTAGAGGGGGTGCTATGGTGCTTCTTTCTATTTAAGATTAAAAATAGCAACAAGAGCTATATTTATCACAGTTTAATGCCCCCTCCAACAACATATTTTTTCATTGTGGAGGGAAACTGAAATAAGTTTGTCTGTCTGTCCAGACACAAATTTGTACCTCCTGCTCCTAGGTTTATGCATGGATGAAACTTTGCACACATGTTATACATGGTATGATCTTGTGTCTCCCTGATGCCATTATGTAATTCCAATTTTTCCAAGAGGTATGGCCCTTGACATTACAAAATGGAAAATAGTACATTGGCTGAAAACAAAAAAAATCACTAAAATTCAGTTGAAACCTGGTTTATATCTTATGTACAATGAGCCGCTTGAATTGACCAAGTATTACTGGACCTATTTTTCATGGTTAACTTGTAGCTACATTTGAGAAAATTCATAACATATCAAGCCAATCATCTCTAGAATGCAACAGTTTGTTATGACCTTCAATCAAGGTCATACCTTCACAATTAAGGCCATGCATGGTGACAATAGCCCACATGGAAATGTTGTGCTGTTATTATATATCGTCATTACATCATTACGGCGATATTGTGAAACAAATCTTGCATATCGATATTGCTGAACCGTATTACTTACAGAAAAAAAAATCTTGGAATCATTACACCACTCTGGTATTGATCATGATTAAGCAGATTAAACATGTGGTTTTATGGTGAACCACAAAAATCACTGCTGATGGGTGAAGTAATGAACATACAATGTATATTGATACAAGCTGTGAAAGAAGCAATATATACAATATAGGCAACTTTAAATTCCGGAACTTTCTGTGTTTGGTTTGACTTTTTTACACACTGGAAGTGACAGCAGTGTGACAGTCAAATAACAACATGGATACTGATAATTTAGTGATATATATATATATATATTATAATTGTGCAAACAAGGACCGTTTGAGAACAGCAAAGTTTTCCTATGGGTATCAGTAACTTAATTGCATCTAAAACTTAACCAGATGTGGATGTAGACGCCAAGGGTACATAATACCAACAGTAAAGTTAATTTTGTAAGCATGGCCCTAACTGATTTTATTTGAGTAAATATAATCTTTACTTGATTTCTTCTCTATATTCCATGAAAGTTTTGTAACTAAGGATGTATTTTTACAGGACGGGGTGTTGTAACAAACATACATCGTTTAAAAGGAGATTTCTTGATTGTCTACAAGGGGGAAATAATAAGCGCAGAAGAAGGAGAGAAAAGAGAAGATATTTCTAGCTCAGGCTACAGGTTTTTCTTCAATTCAAGAGGGAAAGAGCTTTGGTGAGTTTTTTACCTGTCATTTGATATTTATTGAAAACATATTTAAGGGTTAACAGAAGATCATGTGTTTATCAGACGGAGCTTTAAATTTTTCATTGGTACCGACTTCCTTGGCTAAATACATCAATTACATGTAACATGTGTAGGTACTGTAGAATAGTTGGAGGTTCAGACTGTTCATTTTGTATATGGAATATCTTTGGGATGATGTGTGGGTGCTCCAAGCATGTGCTAGGCTTGATCAAGGATTGACAATAGATAATTACTGTTCTATTTTATTCTTTGCAAAAATTTTAAAGTGAAAGTAAAAAACAGGAAAAGACATTGATAAATAATATATCTTACATGTCCTAGAACCAAAGTAGGCAACCAAATACGCTCCAAAATGGTCATAGCTGTTAGGTGTTTGATTGCAATATAATGTATGTTTTGAATGAAGTGTGCCTACAAGCATCTAATATGAAACATGTATACCACCTGTCAACACTGGAAAAATGTCATACACCAGTAAATAATAATCAAAATAGTATGCTAAAAGTAGCATAACATATCTAAAAATTCTTTAAGTATCCAGCCTGATTGACTGTCTGAAGAAATGTCTATTACGGTAGGTCTAGCTAGTCACGATCGTCGTTAACATGTTTGGAAAAAACTCTCCAATATGGTAATGTCCCCATTTTCCTAGGAGAATTGGTAAGTATTTTCAAACTGCAAGTTTTTAATTTTAATTTCTTACTTTCATAAATGCAAGAACTGCCAATGCTGTATTCTACATTTTTAAGAATTTTTTCCAAGCAAAAAAATGTTTTAATAACCCAAGTTTTACCTCGCTTGCACGAAAGCGTGAGTGTTCAATGTTAAAAGTTTTGTGTTAAAGTTTTTGTGATGTTGATCTTTTTCATGTTATGAGTGTTCAGTGTTCACAGGGGACATATGATATATGTAAGCCATAGAGGATATCTTATTTTGTGAAAAAAAAACACAAATAATTTTTTTTTTATTATGATGGTAATGCTACTGCTTCTGCTGGTGCTGATATTGAATATTCCTGATGTTGATGACAACTTGTTATTGGTGATTTTCATATAGTGGATGATGATGATGGTGAAAACTTGTTCATTTTATAAGATTTTTTTTGTTAAAACCAAGATATAATATAATTATTTAAAGAAGTTTAACATATACATGTTGCCTTTTGAATTCATAATTATTTTTGGGATAAAAATTTTATACTTCTATAAAAAAAGATGATTTTGAGAAATACTGGGTAATAATAATAAAATATTTTGAATAATACTCGGAGAATAACGTTAGTCATTAATTGATTTAGTTGCAAATGATGATGATGATGATGACGAAGATGATGACAATTATGATTAAAACTTGATTCTGATTGTTTTCATACAGTGGAAGACTGTGCATTGTTAAGCTTTGTGCATTGTTAAGCTTTTCTGTTAAAATTATTCAAACAGCTTAGTTATTCAAACAACTGAAAATGTAATTTTATTCATTATTACTTAAACATTAGTCTAAAATACTCTTAATTAACATGAGTATGTGTTTTCAAATATTTAATTTTACCATCAACCTACACAAATCTAATACCCAATTTAAACCTTTTGCATGAAAGTTTTATACATTATTACCAATAGTTTATAATCTGATTAAATTCCATTAAAAGATAATGGTACTTTTTGCATTAAAGTTTTATGTTAACCATTCCCATTACAATTATGTTAACTTTTTGTGTTAAAGTTTTTGAAGTAATTTTAGTTTGTAACTTTACAATTATAAATAGGTAGCACTCATTTAATATAAAGTTTAGATTCTTTGAATGGTTGTGTTTGGGGTTCACAACTTAATACATTCCCATTATTTTATGCTGGAAATAATGTATTTTGGGAAGATGCACAACTCGGGTAAAAATAGAGTTGATTGAGGGGGGGGGGGGGGTGTCTGAATGACTATGTCTTCTTGTTTTCTGTTGTTGTGTTGCAGAACCAATTGTTCCTGTTTTTTTTTTTTTTTTTTTTTCTTTTTTTTTTTTTTTTTTTTTGGCTGTCACCAAATACATGTTGTTCAGTTCAAACACTATTTGTTTTATTGCAAATTCGTGAATTTTTATTCCGAGGTGGCAATAAGGTAAATTTTTAACAGGTATCTTGTTACCCCATATAATTGCAATTACATGCACATTTCAGTGGTGTGTTTAATTTACTTGATCAATTAAAATTTAAGCTCAAAGTGATCTACTATGACAACTGTTGTTTTCTAACTCTTAATTTTACATCATTTGCACCATCTTTATAAAGAATGATTCGATCATGATGATTTTGTGAGGACATTGTTACTGATGTAACAATTATTTAAATAGAATAAAGTGGGATAAATACTTCTCATGGGGACATTTTGTGAGGACAAAGATGGCCGACATTCATGTGTGTAACTTCAAACATTGCATCAGGAAACCATCAATATTTCTTCTTGATAAGAATCAAGTTCTTCTTTTGGCACAACATTTGGCATCCTGTGAAAGATATTTATGTCATATACATATTTACAATAATGGTTTTCTCTTTGTATGTGGTGTTAAATCAGTTTATAAAATTTGTGTTGAATGGCTTATTAATCACAACATTTTTTATCAGAAGTGGGTAAGCTATTTTGCACATATATGTTATCAAAATATTTCAATCTGTCTAAAACCCTATAAATATGTTATTAAATATAATCTATTACACTGGTAAGTTTTATTGTTGTGTTTCATCTGACTTTTTACTTTCTGAATGTTTGTATATAGTTTGAGTAACTATTTATAAATTAAATAGTAAATACAAACATACCAATTCATGATCCAAGTCACATTCCAAGATACAAAGCACAGCTTCGTAAAAATGTATTAATACTTCACAATTTTCCAATTATTTGGAATGCCTGTTTGGGGGTGTAAAGCTTCTATACATATTTTTTATATGCCCATGTCAAAACTATATTTCACCCCCCCCCCCCCGGCAAATTTAGTTCAACACATGAACTTCCATCAAGGAAGTGAGACTGGGTGGTCCGGAAGAGTAAGCACCTCCTATTTGGCTAGCTACACCCATCAAGTGTGCAGTTAAATTTGAGAATGAAAAGAACATGGTAAGTCATATGTAATATATCCAGTACAATTTTTGATACAGTGACTTATCAACAATATTGTGATGTTTTTAAATGCCTTAATTAGCCTAGGCTTGTTGGAAAATTATGTTGCAAAACACAATAAATATGGTGTCTATCAAAAACTCTAACATTTTGTTAATGGTATCTTAAGTATATTTTTGTTAGCAGTCTGTATGGTGTTTTAAAAAGTAACCAGATCCCAGTTGAACACTTGAAATTTATATCTTGGTTTACCTTTTTGTAAAAGATTGACAAGTGAATCCATATTTGGTTGATGCCAGATTTAGAATTATCAGACTTTTTCTGACAAGTTTGAAGGCCATCTTTGATGTTTGGGTTAGAATTAATCAGTGTTTTCAGATGGGGCCATTTTTCAAAAACCAATCCTCAAAAACACCATAACATCAATATTTTTGCATTCATGTAATGTTGAATATAGCCCACTAAGGTCTACATAAAGGGGTCATTTGGCAAAATAAGGAATAAATAACACCATGACCCCTTCTAGAATGACTACTGATTAATGATAATGATTAAGTAGTACATTAAGAGGAGGAACCTGCTATACATTTTTACTTGTAAGGATTTTTGTGAAGTTTTGGTATCCAATACAAGTAAGGATTGTCACATTCTTAATGTTATAAATTGATACCAAAAGACTAATGGACTCTCCTATGATTGGGAAAAAAACTTCATATATTGTAAAATTAGTTTTGGTATAAGTTTGATTCTCTGATATGCTATCTAAACCAAGCTCCTTGATAACATAGAATTTCTTGCAAATGAAAATAATGTTATTGGAAGCGTTATCAGCTGGGACAACAATAGATTTGTTATGTATGTCTGTAAGGATTGGAGAGATGTCAGGGTCCCTGTGAACTGAAGAAGGTTCAAAACTCATAGACCCTTTTGGTTTGGCAATCCTTGACTTTACTAGATATATAATTGCCCTTATCCTATTGGATAAGGTATCAAGCTCCATGTCTTCTAATTTAGCCTAACTTCTAGTATACTCTTCATCATTATCCATCAAAATTCTGAAATTCTGTCACCAATGAAAAGTTTGATCCTCCCTGTATTTAGGACCTTTTGAAAGAAGACATCTTAATTTAGTGTTCTCAATTTTATTGAGATCACTGGTTACTACTAAGCCGGTCCATAAATGCTGAGCAAGAGCAATTTATTTCTATTACAGTGTCGATGCTACTGCTGAAAGTAGATTTTGTGGTAGATTAATAAATCATGGGGGAAAAAAAGAAAATAATTCAGTGATGAAAGAAGTTAAAGGCAATTTGTGTTTATTTTGTTTAAGGTATGTACTATGAATTATTTCACAAGATCTCAATGTTATTTTTGTTGTTTAATAGTATTTTATCTTAGAAGAAATTTTAAAGATCTTTATCTTAGAAGAAAATTAAAAGATTAACCTCTTTCAGATTATGTTACTTTACAATGTTTAGATAGAGTTTTATATAATATGGCAGCACAAATTTTGAACATGTAAAGAGGAGTTTAGCTTCAAGGCTGTGGTGATTTTAAAGTGAAATTTACTGACAACTGTCATCAAGACATAAATGCACCTTGTTCAAGGAGTGGACTTTGTATATACCTTTATTCTTGTAAGGAAAATATTGTTTACTGATGTTAATTTGTAAAACTCAAAATTTATTTAGAGATATAGAGCCTGGAGAGGAAATTTTATACGATTATGGATTGAAAAATCTACCATGGGAAAACCAGGATAATTATAAGGTAAGCATCTGCACCTTTCTATTGTCTTAATGTTCCTCTATCAGCCCGACCAGAAGACAGACAACTATAGTGCTTACTTGAACTCAAATATTACTCCTAATAGTCAGAACTTAACCAAAGTAGTTTTATTTTATCATCAGGATTTATGATGAGAAAATGAGATTTTTGTTGTTTTGTTTGTTACTGAGAGGATATTGAGCTTGAAACTGAACTCAAATTCTGTTAAATACAGGCATTCATTAATAATCTATCTTCTATTATGTAAATTTATCAATCATATCCAGACTTAAGTTGAAAAATTAAAAGTATATTAGTTTATTACTAATGAAATCAAAATGACTGAAAGATAAAATGCATTGTACAAAATGCTAACTTGCCTTCAAATGTTAACTTTATAAAGAATTTTTAAGGTTTTATATTTGTAGCATATGTTTACATGTTTACCACATTATTGTAAAACTAGCCGTTTTTAAGTCAGTAATGGTTCCTGTATATTTTTTGTGTTTGAAAAAAATAATCTTTATAGTGTACTTAAAAATATTGTTTATATATGTTTCATTAATTCAGTCATCATGTTTATATTGTTTTTCAATTTCTGCCTTGTAGCAAAGTATTGCAGGTACATTTTAAATACAGAAGTTAAAAAAACTGCTTCAAAACCGTTAAAAATAATACTATAGAACTGTCTAAGTAGTAACTAATTTGTTTAGGTTTAACCTTAAGATAAAATATTTTGTATTGGATTTTGTTTAAGTATCAGTATGTAATGAAATGATTTGACACCTCGAGTAAAAAAAAAAATTTTGCTTGACATTTTGACCACCAATTTTTAGTAAGACATAGTAGGATCACATACTTTCCACAGTATGAATCTGTTGACTATTATTTATTTTGGTGATCAATAAGAGATGTCGAAATCTAATCTTGTTCACAAAAAATATACTTTTATGTACTGATATAAGAAAGTGAAATTTCTTGAAGCTCATAAGAAAGGTTTTAAAGCAGCTGCTATTATTATATTTGTTTTAAAAGTTAATTTAATCTTGCAAATAAAAAATCCTCTTTCTTACCATTTGATGTTTATTTATTTAAGAGGGTATTAAATCATTTACAATGACATTTTCTTAGTTTGCCTAGTAAAGTGCTCAAGTTAGCTAATGTCATTGGTCTCATCAACAAATCTACATCAAACTTGACCCTCTTGCAATTAACTTTCACAGTCAACTTTTAGAATCATGATTCCATCATTTAAAATTGTATCATTGCGCACATACCTCAAAAAAAAAGGGGGAAGCAATGTATATCCCATAACAAGTCCTATATGCAGTTTTTATTTGCAAGAGTATAGCTGAAAGGCTTTTAGTTCTTTCAAATTGAAACTTGATACACCAAGATGATAGATGTATGAACACCTAGTGAATATGAAAGGTTCATAACTCTAGATATTTACTAGGCTGATTTATACATGCAAGTCTGGCTCAGGTTTCACAATCACATTCAAAGTTGAGTGTACACTCAACTCGAAATTCCATGATTTAAAATTGGTGATTTCAGGGAACAGATTGAAATTTGAAATAAATTTTAGTATTTGGTTATATATATATAATCAATTCATACAATAAATATCTGTCTACAATGTATTTGTATTTTTGTTTTTTCAAAATTTAATCCATTAATCCATGAGCAAATTTTATGAATCTGAGTTGAGTTTACACTCAAATTTGAGTGGGATTGTGAAACCAGGGCCAGGTTGCCATAACTTTGTTGTTGTATTTAGAAGGAATCTTATGCCATGAATTAATGATGGCCTAATCTGTTTATATATTTTCTGTATGTTTTTATTGTATATCCAAAATGGTTGTGTATTCTTAATATGTTTTTGTTTTTGTAACAATTCTATATCTCTTAATTTACCACTCCATTATGAAAGCTCGGTTGGTAGAGTGTTTTATTCCTAAGTGGGAGGTTGGGTCCAAACCCCGTCCAGGTCATTCAGATGACAATTTAAAAACCAATGTCATGGCAGGCATGGCACACTAAAGAACAATCCCTCCACATTGCCTTAAGCCTACTGGAGACACTGAGTGTAAATTAATATTAATGAGTTTAAGTTGTTACAATTATGATTTATTTGGGTTGACTAAATTAATTAGATTATTAGCTCACCAGAGTTAAAGGTTCAGAGGAGCTAGTCTGATCTCTGTTTTTCATGCATTGTCTGCCATCCATCTTGTATAAATTTACATTTCAATCTTCTCCTCCAGAACTACTTGGCTAAAATTTATGATATTTGACAGTAATGATGTACATGTAAGAGTCTTTCAGATTTATACAAATGAAATGGTTATCTTCCCTTGGGGTCCCACAAAAAAAAGAAAAAAAGGGGAGGGGGGGGGCTTAGTGGTTCATGTAGATGTATAAATTTTACTTAAGACATGTGACTGTGAGGCTCCAAATGGGGACATGGTGAGATACTTAATCAGGAATTTACAGATTTTAGCATATGTTAATATATCTCAAAAGCTATCAACTTGTTATATGGTCATGTATATTGGGATATTGTTTGTATTTTATATAACAATCAAATTGTTATGTGAATTGAGGTCATAGGTTCAAAGGTTAAGGTCATAGATACATAAAAAACATAAATTGCCAATTATCTCACAATCTATCAACTTTTTGTAATAGAAAATGGTTTGTATTGATATTACAATGATTTTGATATATGGATTGAGGACGTGGGTTCAAAAGTCAAGATCTTGAATATGAAAGATCACGTAAATAGTGGATTATTTCACTGTCAACTCGTTGTATAGGTATGTATAATTGAAAATTGTTTGTATTAGTGACAATAAATTTGATACATGGATTGAGGTCATGAATTCAAAGGTCTATGCCACAGATATGGAGGATCACATTAACAGCTTATCCCATTGTCAACTTCTTGTATTTAAGCATGGTTATTAAAATTTTGCTTGCATTGATGTAACAATCATTTTGATAAATGGTTTTAGGTTATAAGTTTAAAGTCAAAGTCACCAAGGCATAAGAATAAAAAATCAGACAATTACTGGGTGGTGCTTTGCAGGAATTTCTTAAAACATTTACACAAATGTTTCCTGTTGTCCAAGGGTATTTCATGACATTTACTCAATGTCATATCTGAAAAGTCAAGATCAAAGGGACTGCTTTTTTGAGAGACATGTCCAGGCATAACTCACAGCTGCTTAAGAATTTTTTGACACTTTACTGATCTCATGTATAATGTAAGGTTGTATGAAAGTTATAGGTAATAGATAGTGTATAATTGAAAATTGTTTCAGGGCTATATTTTAGTCAAATCTGATTTAAAGGACAAATGATATCCATGGCCCAAGGATGTCTTGAACTTAAGTTAAGGTCATATCTGAGCAGTTAAGGTCACTGAGGGTGCATGTTGAGTTTGAAACTGCCTAGTTTGCAAATGTTTGGGTTGGGAGATTTGGCTAGTGTTTCTAGTGTTTTTTTTAGATATGGGTATTGCAAAGACATACAGATTTCTACAAATTTCAGAATTATAGATTTTAATTCAGTGTTCATAAATATGATGTCTGAACACTTTTTTTATCAGAGACATTAATACAAAACTGGTTTATCAAGGTCATGAAATTTCACTTAAATTCCTATACCAGGTTAGAACATATTGTATGACATCTATTTGCCTTATATTGAAAAATTCTTAAAAGGACATTTGGCATTCCGAAATATATGGTTTGCTTAAGATAATGCTTTATGTTTTGAAGTGTAGTCTTTTAACCTTGTTTGATATCATAAAAGTTTAGAAACCAGGTATACAAGCTTGCTTCAGATTAAATTTGAACATATTCAAATTTTCTAAACTATATTTCAGGGAAAAATCCCAAAATGACAAATGATAACACAGTGGATTTGGATCATAAAGAATCAACTGCCATAGCAGATATAGATCCCAAAATGACATATGATAATACAATGAATTTGGATCATAAAGAGACAACTGCTATGGCAGATATAGATCACAAAATGACAAATGCTAACACAGTGGATATGGATGAAAAGAGACAACTGCTGTCACAGATATAGATCCCAAAATGACAAATGATAACAAAATGGATTTGGATCATCAAGAGACAACTGCTGTCACAGATATAGATCCCAAAATGACAAATGATAACACAATGGATTTGGATCATAAAGAGACAACTGCTACGGCGGATATAGATCCCAAAATGACAAATGATAACACAATGGATTTGGATCATAAAGAGACAACTGCTGTCACAGATATAGATCCCAAAATGACAAATGATAACACAGTGGATTTGGATCATAAAGAGACAACTGCTGTCACTGATATAGATCCCAAAATGACAAATGATAACACAATGGATTTGGATCATAAAGAGACAACTGCTGTCACAGATATAGATCCCAAAATGACAAATGATAACACAATGGATTTGGATCATAAAGAGACAACTGCTGTCACTGATATAGATCCCAAAATGACAAATGATAACACAATGGATTTGGATCATAAAGAGACAACTGCTATGGCGGATATAGATCCCAAAATGACAAATGATAACACAATGGATTTGGATCATAAAGAGACAACTGCTGTCACAGATATAGATCCCAAAATGACAAATGATAACACAATGGATTTGGATCATAAAGAGACAACTGCTATGGCGGATATAGATCCCAAAATGACAAATGATAACACAATGGATTTGGATCATAAAGAGACAACTGCTGTCACAGATATAGATCCCAAAATGACAAATGATAACACAGTGGATTTTGATCATAAAGAGACAACTGCTGTCACTGATATAGATCCCAAAATGATAAATGCTAACATATTGGATTTTGATCATAAAGAGACAACTGCTGTCACTGATATAGATCCCAAAATGATAAATGCTAACACATTGGATTTTGATCATAAAGAGACAACTGCTATGGTGGATATAGATCCCAAAATGACAAATGATAATGCAATGGATTTGGATCCCAAAAAGACAACTGTTATGATGATCACAGATATAGATCCCAAAATGACAAATGATAACACAATCAATTTGGATCATAAAGAGACAACTGCTGTCACAGATATAGATCCAAAAATGACAAATGATAACACAATGGATATGGATCATAAGGAGACAACTTCTTTGGTGGATGTAGATCCCAAAATGACAAATGATCACACATTGGATATTTATTATAACGAGACAACTGCTGTCACAGATATAGATCCCAAAATGAAAAATGATAACACAGTGGATTTGGATCATAAAGTGACAACTGCTATGGCGGAAATAGATCCCAAAATGACAAATGATAACACAGTGGATTTGGATCATGAAGAGACAACTGCTGTCACAGATATAGATCCCAAAATGACAAATGATAACAAAATGGATTTGGATCATAAAGAGGAAACTACTGTCACAGATATAGATCCCAAAATGACAAATGATAACAAAATGGATTTTGATCATAAAGAGACAACTGCTGTCACAGATATAGATCCCAAAATGACAAATGATAACACAGTGGATTTGGGTCATAAAGAGACAACTGCTGTCACAGATATAGATCCCAAAATGACAAATGATAACACAGTGGATTTGGGTCATAAAGAGACAACTGCAAACATGATGGATAAGGATCCAAAAGAGTTAACTTCTAATACAAATATAGATTTCATTGAAAACACTCTGAATATGGATCCAAGAGATACAACTGCTTACATAATCGATATTAATCAAGAAAAGATGCAAGTAACTGTTGCAAAAGATGTGGATCCCAAAATATTAACTGCTATTTCAGGCCTGGAAGCCATAGAGACATGTGCTAACACAAAGATACATCATGTAATGAAAACTACTCAAAACAACATGGATCCAACAAAGACAACTGTTAAAATTAATATGGACCACAAAGAGACAACTGCTAACACATGCATGGACCATATGGAGACAGCTGCTTACATGGACATTGATTCCATTGAGATACCTGCTAACTTGGATATAGATGCCATCAAGATGAATTCTAGCAGTGATGAAATTATTATAGAGTCACCTACTAACATGGACATAAATCCCACAGGGTTTGCTTCAAACACAGACATGACTTCCATCTTATCAGTTGCTAATCTTGTTAGCATGAACCAGTTTGAGTCAACTGCTGAATCTGGACTAAATCCTTGCATTATAACAACGGCTAATGTAGACATGAACCCTATGGTGCCAACTACTAACACTGACACATTTCTCAAGATATCAACTAATACAATGATGGATTACAGTAATAGTTTAACAGTTGTATCTGAGGGTTAGTAATTTATTTTATATATTAAGTTATTTAAAACTCAATAATCTTAAAGAAGTTGCTGCAAGAGTATACATTTAATTAATGAAGATATTTGGATGACACGGATTAAAAACTAGGTCCAGCATTGCCATCCAAATCCAATATGGTCACTGTGACTTTATACAAAAGCTTTATGATTAATATAGGACTTTTCCAAGAAATTTTCTGTTTACCCAATTTCAAGATTATGCAAATGAGGTATTATTAGACAATTTTTTGAAAATCGTCTCTCCTGAAACTTGGTTCAGATTTAACAATTAATTTGATGAGGGATATTATTAGATGATGCAGATTAGAAATTGCAACTTGACAAGGAAATTGAGAATCCTTTGATGTATTGCTGCCTTTACTTGAGATTAATAGCAAAATTTTACGGATATGTTACCTGTCTCTTTGCCCGTCTGTCTTTCTGTTCCCTTTTGCTTATGCATTAAACTTCTTTTACATTTTTGTGCAAATGTTTTTAATCATTACAGGTATGTTACTTGTGACTTGAGGTAGTTTTGGAGTTATTTTCCAGATTGAAAATCAATGGCTGCTGTCAGCCATATTGGATTTTATAGTTATTGTCATTTATTACTATATTCAGCTCTTTTATAATTCATAATCGCCTTTTCCCAAATTGAATGACCTTAACCAGGATATTACATAATTAAATTCAGATATCATCAACAAATTAATACCTGTCTGGCAGTCTGTTTGTTAGCTTCAGTTTTTGTTTATTAAAACTTTGTAAATATTTTAATTTCATAATATAGTATATCAACAGATGCATGATTGTATTTATACAGAGTTTCTATGATAGATTATGAATTTCTTTTTGTATTAGTTTTCAGTGTACAGTTTTGTCTCTGGTTATTATCAAAATGCATTTTTATTTTTCAAAAAGCATCTGTGTCCATGCAGGATTCACAAATGGTAGAGCCAAATGTGCTGGAGCCTCCAATATTAGATATGGTACAAGATTCAGATTCTGATAATTCTGATGTGATTCCAATAGGAGTAAGTTTTAATGCTTGTATATATATCTAATTTCATTGCATGATTATGCCTATTGGTGAATGAAATTTGAAAATCAAATGAAGATAAATATACCTACATGTAATTGTTGAAAATTTTTATATTTTTTACTTTAAAAAACAATTTTTGAAGAATCTTGACATGTTTCTAAATAAATGTAGTAGATAGCATTAGTCAATAATGAGTGTAATATGATTTACAAACAATGATTAAGCATATTTCAGGCTTGTTGGTCTATGATATTCCTTATAATATCCAAATTTTGATCTGGTTAATTTTGCTGCATCTTGCAGACTTTACAATCATAAATTTGAACATAAAGCCAAATGTATATATTTATTCAACTAAAACATGAACATCTTGAATACATAAATTCTTATATTTACAAACCAAACACATTCTTGATATTTGTTTAGTTTTTATTTTCTTCTTTTCTATGTCAATGCACTTGAGTTAATGTTTGAATATCGAATCTATAAAAAATATGTATGTGTAAAACATCAATAGACCAATTATTTTGTATTTGTACAATCATTTGATGGTTGCAAAGTTTTTAAACTCTATCCTTGCAAAATTTGCATAATTAACAGTTAGTTACTGCCATCATTTTAATCAATTTTTAACACCTTTTACTTCAGGGGTATGGTTGTATGTTAAAGATAAGACCAGCTGATTCCACCACAGGAGATA
Source organism: Tegillarca granosa (assembly GCA_029721355.1). NCBI lineage: Eukaryota > Metazoa > Mollusca > Bivalvia > Arcoida > Arcidae > Tegillarca > Tegillarca granosa. Next base: position 37,039,749 of record CM056597.1, on the reverse strand, counting down.
AACTAGAAGGTATAAGTAACTAAATATGTTTATTGTTAGATGTTGGATGCAAACATCCAAAATGGCCAAATGGTCCTAATTACTATAGGTCAAACCTTGTTGAAAGCTTAACCCCTGTGCTTTAAAATTACATGCGATTAACTGATAAATGCTATTAACCAATAAACAGCTTTTATGAATGTCATCATGACTTCTGGTCAAGGGGGGGGGGGGGGGGGGTCAATTACATATCCATTTTTCTGAAGTTACCCCAAAAAAACTTCTAGGTTACAGACCTTGGTATTGAATTGTCCCCCAAAATTAGTCAACATTTACCATAACACCTTTTTTATGCACCCATATTGCAGATATTTTCCAGATAAACACGAATGTTGATACTATTTTAATCCAGAACTAAAACAAAATTTCTACACTGCATTTATGACCCAAATGCAAATTCTTACAATTTTGGCAAACATTTTGTTACTATGAGAACCACACACAAAATTGTAAAATTTAATTTTCAAAATAGAACCTTTTCACAGAAACAGATTGTCAACAAACCCGGAACTATGTAAGATGGTACATATTCTTTCAGAATCCTGGAATATAATTCCCTTTTTTCTTTAAGAAAAGCCAAGGTCTTGTTGTCTCATTCTCCATAAATTTGAGAAGTGTGTCAACCATTCTTAAAGCACATGGCAATGTTTACACTCATGATGGGTTCTTGGCATAGGAAGTGCATTGTATTATTAGAAGTTTTTTCCCCAGAAATATAGTGCAATGGTCAACCAATGCAGGTTGCATTTTGTGCAACCTGAGAAGCTCTCATCTTGGTCATATTTCAAAGTACTATCTATTAACAAATTTAAACGAGCAGGTTCTTAGTGAAAAACATCCAACACCCTGCCTTATGACTAAGGTCTGCTACCTCTAAGCATGGGAGGTTCCAACAGCTTATCTAACCTACCAACTTAATAACAATTTTTTTAGGGGGGGGGTCCTATGCAATTAAGTGGAGATGCACCCTTTTGGCTATACAATTATACAATTTTATGGGTATTTTTCAATAGAATACATAACTTACGTTATAAAGTTACAGTACTTACTTCTTCCAAGAAGTCCTTTATCATTTAGCAATTTCATAGTCAATCAGTCATTCTATTCTAAAACTCGAAGCGGATAAACAACAAAAACGATGGGCCTGATATAGCCTGAAGTGAACTTGATGTCGAAAGGGGCTTGATATTGATAGGTTATTACACCCCTGTGATACAGGTGTCTTAAACCAGACTTTATCACATATACAAAAAGACCTTTATCAACCATCAATATGTGATAAATGCTTTATATTATGATGAATAAAACATATTAACACAATTTATTATTATTATTTTTTTAATATGGTAGGGAATGAAATATGTGATAAAAAGATTATGATATGAGTGTTTTCATATCGCACCCTATATCAGCCCTCAACCTATATTAGGCCCTCGGTCCTCTCTGGCCCAAGGGCCTGATATAGGTTGAGGGCTGATATAGGGTGCAATATGAAAACACTCATGTAATAATTTCTAATTATCCAATATTCATTTAAGTGAGGTTTGACTGTATTTTAATAATTGTGACATTTGCATTTCACAAACACATCTTGTTTGAAATTTAAATGCAAATAAAGCATGAAAGTGCCACTTGAGCGAAACAGTATGATTTAATTTGCATTTTGTTTACTAAATTTAATTTCAGCATGATCCCACAATAAAAATATTAACATCAGAGGTTTTTTTTAAATTACATTGCATACAGCAGTGTATTTGAATGGAAATCGCATAATAATAATAATATTAATTCACTGAATTTACTTTTTGTGTTAAATCCACATGATATTTTTGTTTTCTAGGTAAAAGAAAATTAAAAGTTATGACTGTCAACAATAAAGAAGAAAGAAACAGTAAAGTGGATTATAGTAAGAAACATGCTTGCCTTTACTGTGGAAAACTTGATCTGAAAATAAGTAGACACCTTTGTAAAAAACACGGAAATGAAAAAGCTATAGCACAGCTAGCCCCTCCAAATCAAAGTAAAAAAGCACAGCTGGAACGAGAGCATGTTCTAGATTCTCTCCGAAATGAAGGCGATTTCCTCTACAATATAGATCTATTGCAAAATCGAAACAAAGATGGAGAAGGACTCATAGTAGCCAAAAGACCAGTTGCAGGTGAACATGAATTTAATGATTATTTGCCATGCAAGTACTGTTTGAAATTCTATCTAAAAAGTGAACTTTGGAGACATGCAAAAAAATGCAAGTTCATGCCAGCACCTTTACTTGAGCTAACAAACAATTATCCTGCAGATCTAGAAGAAAAAGAAAGCAGAAAATTTATTAAGGATGGCATTAATATCTTGAAGGGAGCAGGTGTTAATCTTAAGCATGTGACAACAAGTAATGACAAAGAGGAATTCTATTATCATGTTTTAGGTTCAATCCAGAATGATGACATTGGCCACAAATTGAAAAATGATGAAGGAATAATCATGTTTGGTAAAAGTGAGTTTGAGAGACTAGGAAGGAGGCGAGCCAATGAGGTTAGGTATAGAATGAGGCTACTACAAAGAATAAAGGATATTGTGCTTTCTCTTGACAAGTCTGTCACAACATCCAATTTAATGTCACTGCTAGCTCCTGATAGGTTTGAATTCTTTGTTGAAGCAGTAAAGGTTCTTGTTGGGATACGCAAGGAGAAAAGTTTGAATGGTGTTGTTATGTTTGGAAAGCCTCAACTTGCAAAGAAAACAGGTCAAATTATACGAAAATTTGCAGAAATGTGTGAAGGACAATCTGTTGTTAAAAGGGACAGAGAAAAAAGACAGGAAATTTCTGACTTTATGTTTATGTATACGAAGAACTGGTCAGGTAAAATTGGAAGTTTAGCTCACCAGACATCAGTTGAGGACAAATTTAATAAAAAAGAAATGTTGCCATTGACAAAAGATTTGTCTAAACTTCAGAACTATTTGGACAATGAAATGCCTACACAGTGTCAACTAGTAGAAAAATGCCCTACAAAAGAAAACTGGAGAATATTGTCATATATCTTGTTAACAAAGTTAACATTGTTCAACTTTAGGAGAGGAAATGAAGTTGCTGCGATGCAAATTACAAAATTTAATGAGAGAGGTGACTGGAGGGGAAGCAATGAAGAAATATATCAATCTCTCAGCAACTTTGAACAGGCATTAGCTAAAAGGTATGGAATTTGTGATTTTATATTGGTAAACATGTCTGACAGCAATTCCGCTTTAGTGTTTTTGAAAAAGTAGGATAAATATTTGGTAGCAATTACAGTAGAACTTCGATCGCTCGAACTTCGGTGCCTCGAATACCCTGGATAACTCGAAGTCACCTGCCAGTCCCGAACAAATCCCTATTACATCATATGTAAATAAACTTCAATGGCTCGAACTTTGATAGCTAGATTACCCCCGCTCGCTCGAACAATAAATTTTTCTCAAAGGTGTAAATTTGGTAAAAATTCAACTTCTTTCGCTCGAATACAATTTTATTTGAATGACACGTGGTCAATCATTGTAAACAAAACACAAGCTGAAGCCATGATACAGATTTCACCGTAAGTAATATAGCGAAACAAAATAACTCGTTTTGAACATAAAGTTTTACTCATATTTAGTAATTAACCGTGATTAGTTCAGTAATCTCTTAATCCAATTGCGACTCGCGGGTGCTTGATCGGTAAAACACCTGTGTCCACGCCAGATGATAGTGATAGTCTTTTTACCTCATCAAAGAATTTCAGATTCTGTTATTTACATTTCTTTGGAATGCGCATGGGAATTTGAAATATCGGTAGTTCCGGTGATTATTCGTGTCCTCTGTATTATAACGATAATAAAGTAAGTTTATTCTATATCATCAGCTGTTGTTATTTACTGTCAACCAAATCTATTTCCTTCAACTGAACTGTCGATATCGAGAGATTTTCACTTCGAAGTTCAATACTTTGATCACTAATGAAGTTTGAAAACTTCAAGATATTATTGTAAATTTAATATTTTTAAAGGGACATTTACTTTTCTATGGAGTTTGTCAATTTTCACGATTTTATGCATGTTAATAAAAACTGGAGCCTGAAACCTAAATCTAATGAAAATTGCCCTCGATATTCGGTCGCTCGATGGCTAGAATACTTGATCAAAGTCCCATGGACTTCGAGCCATCGAAGTTCTACTGTATATGCTAATTCAGACAAATACCCTAATTTGACAGGTAGATAAGGCTTCAGTTCAGGTTGTTGAAATTAATAATTAACCATGCCCTAAAATTAATAATTATAAAATTGATAATTAACCCTGTCCTACCATTTTCAAAAAGTATATATAAAAAGTAGTAAAAATTACTTTTTATTACCTTGCCGTTTTGAGCCACCTGTAATTGTATATGTCACAAAAAAGTGGAATTGGCAACTTGTGCTTTTTTTATTAAATCTTTGTTTTGTTGTTAGGATGGACTTGGTTGAAGTAATGGGAAAGCAGAACAAGAAAGTCCCAGTACTGCTAACACCGGCAACTAAAGCAGGTTTAATCCAGCTTAATAAGTTCAGGCATGCAACAGAAGTATATCCAGAAAATCCTTATGTTTTTGCTAAGGTAATTTATTTGGACATTTTACTCAAACATGATATGACATGACATATTAGACGAACTGATTGATTTGATTGATTAAATGGAGTTTTATGTCCCAGTTAAGATTATTTTTTATTGTATCGAGATGCCACCATCTATAGGTGAAATGGCAGAAATTTATACCTTTTGTAGTCTGCTTAGGGCAGTTAGGAATCTTAAATAGCCTGCCAGGCCTACTGTGACACTGAACATTGGTGTTTTAAGAGCTCTTCCAGAAGATCCATGACTTTCATTTCTAGAATGCTGAGTGCATAGCTAAAGAACAGTCACTACCACAGGGGCCTGATTAATGTGACATTTAAAAAAATACCCATTATATATCGCTTTTTTTTTTTTTTTATAAAAATTAAGATGAACCTGGCATCTTTTTAAGTCTTTTACCTGACCTGGCCAGGAATAAAACCCTTGACCTCCCACATACAGAGCTAGCACATACTCTAACAACTGAGCTACAATAGTGGTAAAACGCTATCGAATTCATAATCTTGCGAAAAGTTGCACAATGTAAATACAACTTGCATCAGTTGCATGTATATATTTTATATATTGATCAATCTATCTATCTGATACATTAAATCAAGAATATTTGCTATATTGAATGAAAATATCGGATAAAAAAATCAGTGTTGAATACAAATGTAAATTTGTAAATATTTTGAAGTACAGTTGTATTTGTAAAGATAATTATTGCTGTAGCCTTTTGTTGAAAGTTCAGTTTCATGGATAAATTTTATTGTAATTTTAAAGGGCAAAGACAAGTTCATACAAGGACATGAAGCTTTAAAATACGTGTTGGAACAGGTGCCTGAATTGGAGCAACCAGAGTCTTTAAAATTTCCTACAATGAGAAAATATTTAGCTACTGTTGTGCAGGTACATGTTATTTTATTCTCCAGAGAATTTTTATGTCCATTGATAGTTTTGTTTGTAGCATAACACATAAAAACTCCTGGAGCATTTATAAATCTTTTAACTTTCTTCCCTCTATATATTTGTTAAAATCAATAGAAAGTTTTGCTGTGTTTCTAAAAAAAATAAATTCTTAGACCAATAGAACTGAAGATCCTTGGTTGTATAATATTCCTGAGGAATAAAATGGTTTAATTTTTTTAAATTTATACGAATGAACAATCTATAGTGAACAGTCTTATGTTTGGTTCAACAATAAAACCTGAAATAAACTTAAAATTTGCAGAGAGACATCATCATTGAAAAATTTGGGTTATATAAACACAGGACCTGTACATGGTTTGTTCTTTATTCTTACAGGTGTTTGGAATGAAAGAAACTGATGTTGCAGAAGTTGCAAGGCATATGGGACATGAACTGTCTGTTCATCGCAAATTTTATAGACTGCAAGATGATATCATTGAATTGGCAAAAATATCAAAACTTCTTTTGGCAGTTGAGAGAGGAAAGGCACATAAATATTCAGGAATATCTTTGGATGACTTGGACCTTGAGGGTAAGATTTATATTTTACACATGTTTATTTGAATTTATTATGAACATCATGAAATGTGATAGAATTAGGTAATTTTTAAAACTTAGATGCATATAAGCTTCAATACATTTTAATATGTTGCAGCCCTTTGTTCCCCAGGGAATCAAGAGGAATAAGTCAAGTCACATTTTAATATGGTCACAAACACTGTTATATTGATTCACTCTGAATGTATAAATTTGATGTCTAACTTACCTGGCATATACATCGTATGATAGAGTTTGTATATACCATTTAAAGCATGACAGATGATAGTCAAGATCTATATTATCTTAAAATATCTCAAATGGAAATTGGCATCTGAACATGTGAAGAGACAGTATTATATTTGATCAAGAATGGGCCTGTCACAAATTTACACTGTCAAAGACAAAATGTTGCTCAATTCAAATTATGAATACAGGGGGAGTTTTCATATACCTTCACACACATTTAACATGTAAATAATATATTTTTATGCTATGTACATGTTACTTATAGAGGTCAAAACTTTAATCAGTAAAAATCAAAATAACATTTACTTCTACCAACTTTTAAAAGTAATGTATTTCACAAATAAAATTTGTTAGATTTAAGGTTACCAGAACCAAGGTTAAATTCTGCTAATTGCAATTATCATGGCATGAGTATGTAAAAATTCATAAGTCACTAAAGCAAGATTAGTTGAAAAATTGTTCTCAACTTATGTACTTGACAACATCCAAAGTCAGACACCATGTCAAGGAATACTATATATGTACATGTGTACAGTGTGGAGTTATTGATAGTGCCAGATAAAAACCATATATACATTGTACAATTATTTACAATTTGTTTGGTTAGATGCTGGCTGTGTAGGCTGCTGTCTTGAAGCTTTCAAGACATGGTGCAGCAATGGTTGTGCACGGCAGTTGATTCCACAGGATGTGTTATTGTGTCGTTTTTGACTTCTCCTAAAAACTACTGGACAGATTTCAATGCAGGTACAATTCAGATTTGTTTGTGGCCTTGCCAAATCATGACTACCAGTGCAAGGTGAAAGTGATCTAGGGATGCAAAAATCCAAAATCCACTATGGAGAAGAAATCTAATGAGATGTTGGCTTCTTCAAGCTTGTCCACATTTTAGAACTCTTAAAATGAATATTTTATATTTTTGTACTTGCAGATATTGATTTTCCTGATGATTTTGAAACACAGCCACAGGATTTTGATGTGTCAGAAACTTCAAGTAAACATTATACATTAATTTAAACCTTATATTACATATTGAATCTGAGTTAAGGGTCCAGCACTAGTGTGTCTCAGTCTGAGGTTTTTATTGATGTTCTGACCATATAAAGCAAATATATTTTGGCTTGCTTGTTGGTTGTTTTCTTTACTATATTAGAACTTAACCTGAGTACAAGTGAAATGTTTTTGACTTGTCACTTCCGCTAAATTCTTTTTTTAGATATGAAAATAAGCTTCAGATTATTTCCTTTTATACATCAATCATCTTATATCTTAAGTATTTGTTGATGCTAAATCATCTTTTTTTTGATAGAGCAATTTGATTATTATGATATTATCAGCATCACTTGAATGCATTATAATTATAGTTCTTTATGGATACTATTTTAATAGACATGAATGATGCAAAGGGCCTACTACAGAGGATTCTGAACAATTGGTCATGATGACAGAATCATCCTTTACAGGTATACTACATGCAATCATTTTGTAATTTTCTATAACATAGTGTTATAGATTCAGATTTGAAGCACCTCTTTTAAGACAGGTGACCTAAGTACAAGTCCATTTTGTCGTAGGAGTGAAAAAAAGAATCTGAGTAAGGAGAGCACAGGAGTGTGTGAAATTTTTTTTTTTAAAAAAAAGAAGGGTCTTGGATGCTTTTTTAGACCATTTTAAGGATTAATTTAGACACTTTAGATGAACTTGATTTTTTTCATTTCATTATTAGTAATAAAATAGCAAATTGTTCACCTACCATTGTTAATTTTAAGTCATTTATAGTCATTTAGTCTCAGTGAAAAGAAAATGTTTTGCAATAGTTTTTTAATTTAAGATGTTTGCATCATAGTCTCAAATGCCAAATTAGCAACTTCAATTGATTTAATAAGAGGTTCATCTAGCACAGGCTCTTGTTTCTATCAAGAATGAAGATTGGTATATTGGTACTAAATAAGAAAAGGAAGCATTATCACTTTACCGGTAATAAGTTGAAGCCCCAAATTCACCAAGGTGTTTACTGGAGGTAGTATTCCAAAGATTGGAGTAGGTCAACCTTCTCCGCTGACGGACGATGTAAATAGACATAAACAGGAAAAGGACCAATGGACAGGTTAATATGTAAATAGTTATCTACGAAATATGTTCCGAGTCGACTTGAGTATAGTGTGTAAAATTTGATCAGAAAATATTAGGGAAAATGACGATTAAAGCGATGTAGGTCTGATTTCGTCCCAAGCTGAAGTTAGCTACCCTTTTCTTATTTAGTACCAATATACCCTTCTTCATTCTGGATAGAAACAAGCGCCTGTGTTATCTAGTCTCGAAATCGAAATTTTATACCAAGTTGTAGATGTTCATCTGATCTAAATTACAAAGTTTGACTGTAGATGTTTAATTAAATGGCAAATTGTTTATTAACAGTGGTTTCAATCGGTCGCCAATCTGATCTCTGAAATCATTTTCAATACCAGTTTTAAATTTGTTTTCATGTAGAGAATTTTAGGGAAAACAATATTTGTCTTGAGGTTTCACATATTTTGAAGAAAAACAACCTGGCATGTAAATTGCACATCTGTTTTTTTTTTTTAATTTGTAAATAAACATAGTAACATGGACCCACAAAACCTACACAAACTAGACAATTTTGGCAAATCTGACTGAACAAAGCACCTTTAAATGCATATATTAATATACTAGGAATGGATACAGTGGTTTTTTAGGCTTATTTTATTTCTTCTAAGTTTTGTTGCATTTGCTCTGACTAATGAATACATGTAACACAATTTTTGGTCGGAGCAACTTACCAATAAAACTTTTCCTTTGCTGCTAACTAGTAACAATCAACTAATAGCCTCAGTGTGAAAAACCTGTATTTGATAATAATAAAAGATAATAGCCTATTGCGGTACAAAGTGCCAGTTTCAAGAACAGCAATGCCTGTTTCAAAAATTTTTTCCACACTAAATATTTTAATAAATATAAATAAAAATTACCTCGTTACCTGTCAATTGTTTCAAAATAAATTTCAATTACTTGTACAATTTTTTTCATAGACTGGTGCTTGTTTGTTATATGTGCAATGATTTAAAATCATGGCTGCTTACCCTATCAAACCGAAAATTGAAAATCATAAAATTAAATATATTGTAGAGAATGAAATTTTTTTTTAAAAAGAAGAAAATATTATTGAACACACAAAAAGAAATGCAGTATACATGAACAAACAGAATCTAATATCAAACCCACTGCCCCAGTGGGGACATGATAGCTGGCCACATTTTATAGACTGTTTTTCCATTCCATGTATTCACAGGTTGGTTTTGGACAAACAAAAATTTACTATCTGAGCTGCAATGATAATTTACATTTGTGATTATGCCCAGATGTGCCAAATTATTTTATTTCTACAGTACCATCAAAGTTCCAGCCTAAATCTCAACTTGCTATTCCATGCATAAAGTCAAGTTCAACTTACAATCAAGTTTTTGGCGAATAAAAAAAATGATGTTCTAGTAACAAGTATAGACAATATAAACTTTAGTAAAATTGCTTGTTTTGATAGTACAAATGATACAAACTTCATACTGAAGAGCATTCTGAGAAATTGGACATAACAGAAACTTCTGGTAAGCAAATTAATAAACAGAAAAATGATTGGGAAAAAATGTTATTACACTGTAAACCAACTTTTATTCATGTGCTGTTAACTTTTGCATATTTCGAGAGGGCAAGATAATCGCAAAACTTAATAGTCGCAATTATCGGAAATGAAAAACGTAAGTGACATCATCAGTGAAGACAATAGAAAATGGTATACTAGTACTATCAGTAACAATTTGATTTATTCTTGAAAAGACAATAATCATGTTATATTAATAAATACATGGTAATGTTTTGAGCTTTTTATTATTTAATTTCAAAGTCTTTACAAG